>CM071959.1:30210000-30525000 GCA_036784905.1 Acrossocheilus fasciatus | reverse complement strand
TAGCGTAACAAACAAACATGGAAAAATATGAAATTAAACCGCTTTGCACCAGCCGAACATCAGACTCTGATATGAGAAAAGCTAGAGGTTGTTCCTCCTACTCCTCGCTTGTAGCCTTCTGTTGTGACACGCCAGCCACAGACACACACACACACACACACACACACACACACACACACACACTCACTCACTCACTCACACACACTCCTCCTCTCGGTCGGATGGGAAAGGTTTTACTGATGACAAATCACCGGGTGTCAATGCTCTTGCACGGATCTGTCCCACAAAAAAACAAAAAACAAAAATAAACATACACGGATAATTCTAAGCCCTCCCTTAAAGTTTCTGCATCAATTAAACATTAAATTTGCTATAGGTTTATATTAATCAAATTTATTGATATCTGTTGCTTTTAGTGTAACATTATTTATTCATTAAAAATGTATGTAACCTTACATCATTTGAGGAGGTCTGGTTTTAACCTAATTAATACATATTTTCACAACGATGCAGAGATGTTGTTATACTGTAGCGCCCCCTGGCGACACCTGAGGCACCTCACTACTTCTGCCGATCAGAAATACAAAAGTGTTGACAAATAACATCAAACATAACTGCTGAGAGAAAGGGAGAAATACAGATCAAATCTGACTCTCCAGTTTTGCCTCATATTTCTTCAGAATAATATAATTAAGTCACTGTGAATTCCATGCTTTTAATTGTGATTTCCTTCATGCAAATATGTAAACTGGCACATTACCAGAACTTTAGTTTTATTATTATTATTATTATTATTATTATTATTATTATTATTATTATTATTATTACCGCCTTACCTCTAAAAAATAAACAAATAAACAAATAATTATAAATAGCCTAAATCGTATTTACCTGCGTGTCATGTGACCATAAATCTGCATATCGGGATGATTTCTGAAGGATCACGTGACACTGAAGACTGTACTGAAGAGTAATGTTGCTGAAAATTCAGCTTTGAATCAGTAAAGTTATTGAATAATAAAGTATATTAAAATAATAATAATAAAAAATAAAAAAGTTATTTTATATTGTAAACATATTTCACAATATTCTTGTTTTTAATGTGTTGAATTAATGTAGCCTTGTAAACTAGACTAAAATGTTGCAATGACAAAATATTGCACTAAATTAAAAGTTGCACTAAATTAAAAATATTGATGTTGTAATACTGGTAGCACTAATATATAAAAATGTATGATATATGATACAAAAAAGTAACAATTTTGAAATATGTTGATGGTTGTATTTCTTTTTGTCTTTTATCTCAGTATTACTATTAGTGTTGTATAAGGGTTTTTATGCATAATAGTAACCCTAGAATGTACAATTATTATTATCATTATTATTAATTTTATTAGATCGCTCCCAGCCTCGATTAGACGCGCAAACAAAAACAATATGCGCTGAAAAGACTGTGTACTTTTAAACTAACGGCACCAGCATCACAGCTCTTCACCTTCAACAAGTTACAGGCGTATTACATTAATGCAGCAAACACCGTTAAAAGGGGTTGTCAGGTAACCTGTAACATCAAAACTAATACGACTGAGTTATACATCAACGAAGAAGCATATTTAACGGTTAAGTCAGGTAGAAATAAAGTAACAATTGCATTTTTATATTGCATATAGTAGCCTATAGGCTCACTGAGGAATATAGTTATTATTTATGTAAATAGGCTAATTGATTGATGATTTATTTAGTAAAAATTGGCTTAACTTGCTTGTCTGGTTTGCAGAGGCAGCAAATATGGCCACAAATAAAGGTGAGACAGCTCTCTGTTCAGTTGCTGATATACAGTAAGTTACCTCAAAGACAAACCCTGGCTTTCACATGACTGTGAGTACGGTTGCCAACTTCAGAAAAGGAAAATAGGGGACAATCGTGGTTTTTCATTGGAAAATAAGGTACAAGGGACACACACATGCATGCATATATATATATATCTCAGTAACGGATCAGTAAGAGTCTCTTATGCTCATCGAGGCTGTATTTATTTGATTAAAAATGCAGAAAATAAACAGTAATATTTTGAAATATTATTGCGATTTCTAATATTGGTTTCCTATTTTAATATACTTTAAAATATAATTTATTTCTGTGACGCAGTTACTGTTACTCCAGTCTTCAGTGTCACATGATCCTTCAGAAATCACTCTAATATGCTGATTTATTATCAGTGTTGAAACTAAAATAGAAATCTTTTCTAACGATATAAGTCTTTACTATCACTAACTTTTTATCCATTTAACACATCCTTGCTGAATAAAAGTATTAATTTCTTTAAAAAAACACACATTTGAATATTAAAAAAAACAAAACATTTCTATTTTGAATAAACACTGTTCTTTTTAACTTTTTGTCAAAGAATCCTGAAAAAAATATCACAGGTCCCAAAAAGCATTAAGCAGCGCAACGGTTTCAACACTGATAATAAATCAGCATATTACAGTGATTTCTGAAGGATCATGTGACACTGAAGACTGGAGTAATGATGCTGAAAATACAGCTTTGATCACAGAAATAAATTACATTTTAAAGTATATTAAAATAGAAAACTGTTATTTTAAATTGCAATAATATTTCACAAAATTTAAAAAAAAATTCTGTAATTTTGATCAAATAAATGCAGCCTTGATAAGCATATGAAACGTCTTTAAAAAACATTACAAATCTTACTGATCCCAAATTTTTGAATAGCAGTGTGTATGTGTGTGTGTATAAATATGAAAATGCATATTTTTCAATTAAAGAGAACTTATAAAGTTAAAATGGGCTGCTTTTGGTGCTTGCCACTTCATTGTTCAGTTTGTGTGTTAAGAATGAGATCCAAGGTTAAGAATATGTATCTATTTAACATTACCTGCAATAGAGAAAGACGACTTCCCTTATTGATCACGTCTTGCATGATACTCTTCAAACCACAGGTTACCCAACTGACCTCCAACCACAGAAAGATGAATTTCATCCCGCCCCTTCTGATAACCAGGGACCAGCCAAACCAGGCCAAGGTAAGGGAATCTGAGGAAGTTTTGATTTTTCAAAATCTGATCTGACTTTTCCAGATCCTCCAGCGTAACACATCATTTTCTTCCCTTTGCAAGGTGAAGTGTCTGTGATGGCGGTTCCTGAAAGAGGACTGGAGAACCTGACCCAGGTAGAGCTTACAGCTCAGTACGCCTCTGTAGACTGTGATGGACTTTCCTTTATGTTTTCCCTCTGAAATATGATAGTATCTTCTCAAGACGTGGTGACTCAGCTTGCGTTGGTTTTCTGGGCTTTGAAATGATCAAATAAATGTCCCACTTCTTGGAGGAACTGTGTACTACTTGTGAAATACTTTAGAAAACCTTTTAAAAATGAATGTCATGCCATCCAAAGTCCTTAAGACGGTTTTCTACATTTATTCTTTTTTTTACAAAACAGATTGATCAACTTCTTGTACAGCAGAAAGTTGAGTTGGCTGAAGGTAACGCTGTGATGTTTGTTTTAGTTTCATTTTCACTGATATTATTTGAATAGTTTGCATGTTTTTAAATTTAATGACTATTATCTCAACATAATAGAAATCAACACACAAGTTTTACTCACACACACACACACACACACACACACACACACACACACACACACACACACACACACACACACACACACACACACACACACACACACACACACACACACACACACACACACACACACACACACAATGAGATTGTCAGTAAAATGAATGTACTCATAAAGTAATTGTAGCCGCTATTATTTTTATAGGCTGGAATTATTTTTTTATCTGCCATTTACTGCTATATAATTATTTTAAAAGTTTGTAAAACCTCTGGTGCTGACAGTTTTTTAATTCAGTGAAATTAATGCACTATATTTTAGTTCGGTAATGTTTTTTATTTAATATTTTTGTGTTTTTAGGGGATTTTATGGTACTAAATTACATTTATAGAATAGTTATGATCCATTTATTACCTGTTAATCACTTTTTGGGCATAGACATGAAAATGAAATCTTCAGCTCAAACTCTTGAAAATCTTGAATGCTTTGGCACAACGAGTTAGGTTTGGTCACATTTTGACTTTTTCTATTTGAATCATGTTGGGCAGTAACCGAGGTGGGGCTAATGATGGGTCAGGTCATGCATTGCACAAAACTTGACAAAAACACGGGTCTTTGTTTTGTTTTTGTTGTGTCACATCACAGTTATTATGGGCTGGGAGACCAATAATAAGTACAAAGTGAAGAACAGGACGGGGCAGCAGGTGTTCTTCGTGGCTGAGGAGAACGACTTCTGTTACAGACAGCTCTGTGGACCCCTGCGCTCATTCGTCCTCCATGTTCAGGATAACACGGGACAGGAAGTGATGACGCTCACACGTCCTTTGAGGTGTGGAAGCTGCTTTTTCCCCTGTTGCCTGCAAGAGGTAATACATATTCTGTGTCACTTTTATTCAGTTTTCAAAGCCTTGGATTTGAATCTCAGGCTTCAGTGTTAAAGATATAAACTGGTTGGTGAAAGATTGTAGGTTCAAACTAGATGCATGTACCATCATCATTGTGCTGTTTCTGTGGAGAAAAGAATCCTTTTACAATCCATACGTACACTACTGCACAAAAGAGTAATTAATGGTAAGATCGATGGATCTTAAACTTGCATTAAACTCTTTAAATAATTAATTTCTTTAAGACAAGATCCAGACGTTTGAACAGTAGTGTACATTGACTTATCTTCTATAATGAACATGTTTTTAATCTCTGAATTAAGCAATTTTGATTTATTATCAGTGTTGGAAACCTGTGATACTTTTTTTCAGGATTCTTTGATTAATAAAAAGTTAAAAAAGCACAGCATTTATTTAAAATATAACTTTTGTAACAATATATGTTGAAAAGCTTGAGGTCAGTATTTTATTTATTTTTTTAAAGAAATAAGTTTTCATTCAGCAAAGATTTGCTAAATTGATAGAAACAGTGATAGTAAAGATCGATATTTTTAGAAAAAAAAATTAACATGCTGTTCTTTTTATTTTTAATTGATCAATGAACCCCCAAAAAAGGATCATGGGTTCCGAAAATAAAAATAAAAATAAAATAAATAAATTAAATAAATTAAAAATATAGCTGCAAGCAGCAATGACGGGGCCAAGCACATCAGCGGCAACATGAGGAGCTAAGCATAGCACGGAGCATCAGACAAACTTCAGCAATGAGTAATTGAAGGCATTTTAAGATTATTGTACTCCAAATGCTTGAAAAATCATTTAAAACTGCTAGTAAGAAGACTGAATGACTTTTCACTTTTGACCAATGGGTGGCACCATTATCAAATCGATGTTGTGTGTTCTGTGTGAGGTGACTATGGCACACACAAAGTTTGGTATCAAAATGCCAAAGCATTGCAGAGATACAGCCTCAAGTGTCATTTTGGCATCATGCCTCAAATTCGTTGCTGTGGTATGCGAAAATGGTTTTGTCTATCGACATGAAATCCATAACTTTTGGTCAGCATGGTCTGAAGATGATATGATTCAAATTTGGTGAAAATCGGACAAACAGTTTAGGAGGAGTTCGAAAAAGTAGGTTTTCGACATAAATCAAAATGGCGGACAGGAAGTTAGGCTTACTATGACATATTTGGTATGTATGTTGTCGGCATGATCCAAGGAATAATTTGAGACCAGTTTCATTACAATAGGCTAATGCAGTCAAAAGTTATTAGCATGGTTGGAAATTTCAATATTAATAATTAATCAATGGCTTATTACTCTTGACCAATAGTTGGCGCCGTTACCAAACTTATGTAGCGTGGTCAGTGTGAGGTGACATTGTCACGTACAAAATTTGGTGCGAATGTGTCAAAGTTTCGCTGAGATACAGCCTCAGATGCAGTTTGGCCTCTTTCCAGCCAATTCGTTGATGCGCCAAACGAAAACCGTGTAATATATCGACACAAAATCCATAAATTTTTGCCAGCACAGTCTGAAGATGATCTGACTCAATTTTGGTGAAAATCGGACAAACTTTTGAGGAGGAGTTAGAAAAAGTAGGTTTTTAACATAAATCAAAATGGTGGACAGGGAGTTCAGATTTCCTAAGTGAAAATTGGTATGTATGTTGTCGGCATGACCCAAGGGATATTTTGAGACCTGTTTCATTACAATAGGCTAATGCAATCAAAAGTTATTAGCATGGTTGGAAATTTCATAATTAAAGTTTAATGAATGGCTTATTACTCTTGACCAATAGGTGGCGATGTTACCAAACTGACGTGGTATGTTCAGTGTGAGGTGACATTGTCACATACAAAATTTGGTGCGAATATGTCAAAGTTTCGCTGAGATACAGCCTAAGATGCAGTTTGGCATCTTTCCAGCGAATTCGTTGATGCGCTAAACGAAAACCGTGTAATATATCAACACAAAATCCATAACTTTTTGCCAGCATGGTCTGAAGATGATTCGAGTCAAATTTCGTGAAAATCGGATTAACGGTCAAGGAGGAGTTCGAAAAAGTAGGTTTTCAACATGAACCAAAATGGCGAACAAGTTTAGCCAATTATTGCAAAATTGGTATCGATATTCTCGGCATGACCCAAGGAATCTATCAACATCAGTTTGATTACAATAGGCTAATGTAAGCAAAAGTTATTAGCATTTTTAGAAATTTCATTATAACTTTTGACCAAAAGGTGGCGCTGTCCCCAAACTTTTTGAGTACCATCAGGGCATGGTGCCGAAGAACCACACCGAGTTTCGTAACGATACGTTAATGTGTTCGTGAAATATAGCATTTTACGACAAAATTCAACATGGCTGATTCCCAAAATGGCTGATATGGGAAAATCAGATATGGTTGGACTCGGAATGATGCACCAAATCTAAAGAGACCAGTTTTGTGATTTTTAGCCTAACCATTCACAAGTTATAAGCAAAAATATGCATTTTTCATATCTCCTGACCACTAGGTGGCACAGTGCCGAAACACTGCAGATAGCCTCAAGTCATGCTTGTTATAACACACACCAAGTTTCGTCTCAATATGCCAAACCGTTGCAGAGATATAGCCTCAGATCCATTTTTGCATGCTTTTCGTAGAATTTATTTGTGCATTATTCAAGAACGCTTGGACTAATCGACTTGAATTCCATAACTTTTTGCCTGCGTGGTCTGTAGATGATCTGAGCCAATTTTGGTGAGAATCGGATGAACCGTCTAGGACGAGTTCGAAAAAGTAGGTTTTACGAACAATTGAATATAGCGAAAAAACTAAATCTTACGATTTTTGAATTTTGGACTGGATTCGACTCGACTTGAGCCAAGGATTCAGAGGGAAAAGGAAGTTTCATTTTCTGGCTTACGGTTCAAAAGTTATTAGCATTTCAAAAGTGAAACTTTGGACATGTGGTGGCGCTAGAGAGTTTGAGTTAGAGACTCCAAATTTGCTGTGGTTACTATTGACACTGTCCTCTATCAGTGTGCCAAATTTTACAACTTTCCCGCAAGCGGTTCTATGGGCTGCCATAGACTTCGAGCGGAAGAAAAAAAGACCGCTAACAAACACAATAGGTGCCTCCGCACCTTCGGTGCTTGGCCCCTAATAAGCAGCACAACTGTTTCCAATATTGATAATAAATCAGTATATTAGTATGAGTTCTGAAGGATCATGCACTGAAGACTGGAGTAATGATGCTGAAAATTCAGCTTTGATCACAGAAATAAATTATATTTTTAAGTATATTAAAATAGATAAACATTCTTTTAAATTGTAATAATATTTAAAAATATTACAGTTTTTTTCCCTGTAGTTTTGATCCAAAAAATGCAGGCTTGATGAGCATAAGACACTTTCATAATGCTGCATAATTATCAAAAATGGTAACATAAACTTTCATGTCACAATTTAGCTAGCCTACACTTCACATAATAGGCCTGCAGGTGGCACTTGCGCTTCATTAACTATGACGGTTTCATGAACTGAATACTGATTATCATTATTGCGAATTTTGGCATTGCACGGTTTTGTGCAGTGCTTTTGTAGTCTTTTAGCATCCATTTTCTCAGCGAGAAAGTTTAAAATATCGTTTGGTTTATTGTCGACCCACTCACTGAAAGAACCATATTTGAGAGCCTATAGGTTTCCGAACAGATTGTGGAACATCAGATATGTAAAAACAGGAACTTTCCGACTTTTGAACGATTAGTTGCCGTTTTGTATACATTGTCATGTTAATTATAATTCAAATGCATTTTGTTTTATTGACTACAATATCATTGCTATTTGTCTGAGAGGGGCACTTTTGAATAATTTTGAAAAAGGGCAAGGGCTTGAGCCCCCAAAATTTTATTGAATTTCATTTAAAGGTTACCATCAGCGTGTTTGCTTCAGTTGGGCTCTTCACCCTTGACTTTATAATATAGATTTTTCTCTGGCTGCTGTAATTCTGTGACGTTATTATAGCAAAGAAAACCAGGAGAACATGTGATCAAATAATGCTGGCTGCTTGATGCTGACAAAAAAGAAATCACGTAGTGGCTTGAGTCACTGATTATTGCATTTTACATCGTTGACTATAGTAACCCTTTGTTTCAACAGATTGTGATTTTGACCATGTGAACAATTTTATAAAGATGTTGTGCACAAGAAGGTTTTATTTATAGCACACATAGACATGAAGTGTCTGTACATGAATCTCAACAATGGTGACAGTGAACAAAATACTCAGATAAACAGATCATCACAAAACGAGCTACTAAAAAGTCACAACAAAAAATAGAAAAAATTAAAGCAAATAGTAAGAATAAAAAAATAAAAAATACTAAGACATTCAGGTGCATAATTTATTCATGCTGCAATGCATTCTGGGAGCCATGAACGAGTTTTGATTGGTGCACCCAGAATGCACTGCAGCATGAAGCTTTTCGTTTATTGTCACCATTGTTGAGATTCATATGCTGATTCTTGATGAATGTTTGCGTCAAAATTATACAGATGTTCAAAATGTCTAGTGTGCAAAGTGTTTCTAAAATTCATCAAATTATCTGATTAAATCATTACTTTTATCAGCAATATTGAGTTAATGTTACAGAACACAGAATCAGGCCCGTAACACTACAAATAAGTCATTACTAATAACCTGCCAACACCACTGGATTGTTTTTTTTTTTTCGTTGTTGTGGCATTTTGCCATAACAAACGTGTTTTATAAACACAGAGTTACAGCAGCCAGAGAAAAACTAATATTAGAAAGTCAAGAGCCCAACTAAAACAAACACTGATCGCCGTAATGGTGACTTTAAACAAACATTCAACATCTAAACCTCTGTTCTCAATAAAAAAAAACTTTTTTCGATTTTGAGGGATTTTGCTTTGTAGTATATTTCAAGAATAATTATGCTTAAAATCAGTGTTTATGTGTCTTGACTGTCTTCCTCTTAGCTGGAAATCCCGTCTCCACCGGGCAGCCCGATTGGATATGTGGTCCAGGATTGGCATCCTGTGCTTCCTAAGTTTACAGTACAGAATGAGAACAGTTCTGAAGATCGTGGGGCCGTTCTGTTGTGCGGATGTGAACTTTGACGTATGAAACATACAAGACAGAAACATTGACGACAGTTTGATCATTTGACTTGGTCTTTAATCTCAGACATAAAAATATAAGACCACGTGATCCTTTTATAATACATACCACACGATCATCATCTTGCATCTAAACAGGTTTTGTCTGTGGATGAATCAACAAAGGTGGGCAGAATCGCTAAACAGTGGCCAGGTCTGCTGAGAGAAGCTCTCACGGATGCAGACCACTTTGAAATCTCCTTTCCTATGGATCTGGACGTGAAGATCAAAGCTGCTCTTTTTGGAGCCTGCTTTCTCATAGTAAGCAGAAATAAGGCATTATCATACGTCAACATATTTCTGCTTAGACCAGTTTGTATCTGTCTAATCTTGCTCTATAAGCTCTGCGTGTTTCAGCACAGTGAATAATCTGATATTGTTCTTCTCTTGTAGGACTTCATGTTCTTTGAAAAAAATGTACTGGATGTCCTGTAAGTACACTACTATTGCATATGGATATTTTAAAATGTCCACAACATAATTTGTCAACACATTGTCTTTCAATTAGTCTTTCAGGTTGAGTTTTAAACTCCTTACCCTGGATTCAACCATGGATTCAAATGTGGATTACTCCTCTAAAATATATATATTTTACATATTACTATTACATTATACAGTATATTCCTTCCTGATCCACCACTAGGTGACAGCGATTCCCTTTACAGTAATTTTCAGATGCTCTCAGTATCAACGAAGTACCTGCTCTAAATGTTTTTCCCAGAAATGATCTACGAACTATTAAAGAGAACTAATATTTTTTAAATAATGTATCGATCCAAACTGTTATACACAGCATTGTTAAAATGTGCTGAAAATATTAAAAAAGTACTGATGCACGCACTGAAACAGAGAACGATTTAAGACTCCGATACAGCCAAATATCACAGAGCTATCAAGCACATTATCTCAGTAGTTTATTTAAAATACATATCATTTGTATGCTACATTTGTGTGTTTGATAAAAGGGAGTTATTTTGCAAAGGTATGTGTTACATGAGCATGTTTTTAAAATATTGTGTGACTATAGATAAATCCTGCCCATACCCAGCTAAAAAAAACACTGAAGTTTCAGTATTCAGGAACGGTGAATAAATTACTGAAAAATAATAATAATAAAATAATAATACCACGGCTTTAATAACATCCTCAAAGAAAACAAAAAAGAGATTACTTAGATAAAGTTTGATTAATATGTACGTATAGTTTGGACACATTAAGTCTCTTATGCTCATCAAGCTCTACATTTATTTGATCAAAAATAAAGAACAGTATATTGTGAAATAGAAAAGTAAAAACAAACAAAAAACAACCAAACAGCATTTATTTAAAAAAAAGTTCTTATAAATAGTTCTTTCTGTATTTCTGATCAAATAAATGCAGACTTGATAATCAAGCGACTTTAAAAATAGTAACATGTCCAAACTTTTGACCAGTACTACATAAAGGAAGAATATACAAATTTTAAAATGAAAATAAAAAGGTTAGGGATCATATTTGTTTCAACGGCCTCCAAATATCTAGAACCGGCCCTGGTACCCAGTTTATGTTTCACAATTTTGAGTAAAACACGGGGCATCCCTGTCAAAAACCGGTCCTGAAACCGGCGGACTGTCCTGCAGGTGGCGCTCAGTCTTTGGTCATGTTTGAGTAACGTCCACACGACACGCGTGTTCATTTCCGTGCAGGGTTTATCCGAGCAGCTGAGCTTTGGGGCTGAAATGTCTCTGAGGAGAGCAGTGATTGTGCCGGGAAACGGCGCGGGGAACATTGAACACTGCAACTGGTATGGATGGGCAAAGAAACGAATAAACGAGGTACGATTAGAGAATTAAATCACTCATTTCACCTCCCTCAACCCTGTAAACACACACCTGAAACAGTAGTCTGAAAATCATTTCCTTAAAATGGAACAGTTACAAAACATTCAGAATTCTAATAGCTTGTGATGTAACAGTAGCTGATACTTTAATAAAATGCATGGAAAAATCAGTTATTATTCTATATTTCTTCCAGTATTATGCCTTAGTACGAGTTTTTTTTAATTATTTTTTTTTATAATGCCTGGTTAAGCTCTGTATTTGCATTCTGGGGTGCAATACATATAATGCAGTGCTGCACAATGATGACTGAGAGATGAAAGTTATTCTTATAAAAATCAGTAAATGTTCACAGCATCACTGTAAAAAGTAACAAGTTGACTTAACTTAAGAAAATTGAGAAAACCCGTTGCCTTAAAATTATTAAGTAAATAATAATATTTTTTAAAAAGTTAAGTGAACTTGACAATTCACTTTTTTTTTTTTTTTATTAAAATTTACTTATTTTTTTTTTTAGGTTAAGTCAACTTGAACCACTATGGTTTATCAGCAATGTTTTGCTCATGTTAGAGGCTTTATATACTTTCATATCAAATATGATAGTTTTATTGGGTTGCAGTGATTGAGTAATATATGATGTATTTTGAAATCATATTTGCAGATTCCAGATGTGTCTTGTTCGCTGAAGAACATGCCGGATCCTGGTAGCACAAGTTCACATAACTATATTACATGAGACCTTAATGATATATGTCTGGTATAATATATTCTAATTGAATTGACAGTAACTGCCAGAGAGAGCATCTGGCTGCCGTTCATGGAGAAGGAGCTGAAATGTGACGAAGAGACGGTCATCATCGGACACAGTTCTGGAGCCGCTGCAGCCATGAGGTACTGCTGAGTGATTCAGCAACGCACACTTCAGTAGGTTTGCTGTCATGCTTATTAGGCCTATAATATAAGGATTTACTTGATCCTGAAATGTATGAACGTATTTGGTTTACTACTTCTCCTGTTGATGCGGGATATAGTGAAACATTTGAATCAGGGCCGGCTCTAAGCTGAGTTTTATTTGGGGGCCCCTCGGGGCCGCCAGTATGTCAAAGCTTTATTATTCACACACTATAAATGTAACCCATTATCAGTTTTGTTTGTTGTAGCTGTGTTGCTTATCATACCATTGTCTGCCTGCGTGGCATGTTTTTATTATTTTTATGTGATTTTTAATTGCAACAGTTGCAACTTACAAGAGTGGCCAGGTGTTAATTAGCACTTTAACATTCAAAGTCTTAAAGTATTAAGTGGCACACTTAATGTGTTGTGCTGAAAAGTAGCTAAATAAACCAGCAGACGATGCATTTACAGAACAGAATGTTATTTTAACAACATAAATATTCATCGAAGTTGTACTTTTATTACTAGTCATACTGTTCTATAATGAATATTAAACACAGCAGAGAGCGTCTGTACGTATAAAACATCAACTCCTAATCTGTATCTAGCTAACTGAGGCAGAATGATATTGGAATATAATAGCAAAGACCCAAAATGTAGTCTAAGGTAAATAATGTTAAGCTGTTATCAGTTTATGAAACAGAAGCTTATTTTTATTACAAAAATATATACCCAGGAAAGTTATTTTTACGCAGAAGACAAAAACTTTAATGTAAAACTAAGTAAAATGTTATATTATAATATATTAAGATGTCTATTTGTTTTGATGTTCAAACATGAACTTCCCTAAAACAAAAAAAGATACCCAAACTATGGCCGCAAGTTCCAATAGAGTTCAATGGAAATTAGCTAACGATGGTTTTGAGAAACGCACCCATGATTTGTGCCACAAAACCTCCATGTTGAATTTGCCCCCCTCCACCCCCAAAACGTGATCGATTTTAACCCTTTGACGCGCCATGCTTTGGCTGGCGCTGAGCCTGAGAAAGACGAGCTCAAAAAAAAGAAAGACGCACTCAGTGCTTTTCATATTTCATAACTGTTCTGTGTTTTCAACCGAATAAAGTTTATTTTAGGGTTCAGACATTTAAATACACTTCAATTAAGTAATAAAATTATATGTATAGATTATTTAATTATTTAATATTGCGCTTTCGTATAATTACCACGGTCCATTGACATAATACATCACGATTTAAAATAAAATAAAACAAAATAAATTTCATGTAGGCTACTCTTGGCGGCCCTTGGGGGCCCGTTTATGCTGATTTGAATGATCACAAGTGATTCTTGGGCGGGATTCGATTCTTCTCCACTTGAACGATCAATCTCTGAGCCGACACATTTTTAAAACTAAAGTATAATTAAAAGTATAATAACAAACGATTCATCACATTCAAAATAAAAGTTTTTGTTTACATAATAAATATACACAGTACATGCACATATATTATGTAGACTATATATATGCATGTATACATTTAAGAAAAATGTAAAAAATGTTTATATATTAAATATTACATTTATATGAATATAAATATATGCATGTAAATACTTTCAAAATATGTGTATTTATATATAAACATAATAAATATACACAGTATGCACACATATATTAGGTAAACAATAACTTTTATTTTGGATGCGATTAATCGTTTGGCAGCACTAAGTATAATACTCACAAACAAATATTTATAGCCCCAAACAATTTAATGTGTACTAAACTGATGAAACGCATAGTTTTAAATGCACATATGATGATGAACATTTCTGAACTGTTTGTTTGCTTTTTGATGTGCTTCAGGTATGCAGAAACACGCAGAGTTTTTGCCATTATTCTGGTAGGCGCGTACACCTCAGACCTGGGGGATGAGAATGAGCGTGAGAGCGGTGAGTTCGAGTACAAATCACTCAAAACATCAGTCGTCATCAGTGTGAGGGTGTGCTAAATGCACTACTTATTCCCCTCAGGATATTTCAGCCGGCCATGGGAATGGGAGAGGATCAAAACAAACGTGAAGTACATAATCCAGTTCGGATCTACAGACGACCCCTTCCTGCCCTGGGAAGAACAACAGGAAGTGGCTGATGGACTAAAGACAGATTTACATAAATACTCGGACCGCGGACATTTCCAGAACACAGCCTTTCCAGAGCTCATCGACGCAGTGAAAAAGCTCAAAACCAGCAGCTAAATATGAAAAACTCACCCTTCACTCTCTGTGTATTTACAAAATACACTCATTTTATTTCTTAGGGGCCAAATGAATCGTGTCTTACAAGAAAAAATGGCAGTGTATTATTGTGGCATATGTTGAAACTGTCCATTCATTTATTTTCAATACAAGTATAATCATGTAAATACTCAAGTTTTCTTTACAGTAGTTCACAGAATGCCCATGAAAACAGAGACAAAACATGGCAATTAGTACAAAACCAATGACGAACAAGTAATGGCACTTACAGCAGTCAAACACAAGCAGCATCCAAAACCAACCAATCATCAGTCTCAGTTCAAGTTATTTCAATTATAATAAAGTCCACACCGTGAGGGTTTTGTTGCTCAGATGTACCGGCTCTAATCAGTTATAGCACCATATTAAGGGTCAACATAAACCTTTCATTTAATTGAAATATACACATTCTATTATTTGGTTGAGGAACTGTTAATGAAATTCATTATTTTAATAGCGGACTGAAATAAAGCATTAATTTTTACTCAATCCAGTAACACTGACTCCATGTAAACAGCTATAATCTGAAGTCTAACTCAGAAGATGAAAGCAGTCATTTACTCATCCACATGTTGCTCTAAACACATTACCTTGAAACACATGCAAGACGTTCAGCAGAATCTCACGCTGTTCTTTACAGCAGCAATTTAATTTTGTCTGTCAAAGTATTGTACTTTTATGCAACCTTTTTAGAGCTCAGAAGGCATGTGTCTTTATGCACTTCCATCCGTGTGAAAAACTGCATTCTGCATTGTTTTTTCCACAGATTTTGGAACAACATTTGAGCGAGTAGATCACCATTTCAAATTTTAGGTGAAAAAACAACAACAGCAGCAACAATTTCAGCCGTTCTCATAAAACTGCTGTCATAAGAATCATATATTGCTTCTTCTATAAACCTGAGATTGGAAGTAAAGTGCACTTAGCCAAACCAAACCATCATGTAAACCTGCTTACTCTGCTACAAGTTATTTAAACGGCTATCTCTTTTCAGAAAAGTAGTTCTCTGTAACCCGTGAGGTTATAGCGTCACGTTCATCAGTAAGGGCCTGCTTCAGGAGCTACACAGTCTTCTTTTTCCTGCGTGCTTTGGCGTATCCTCTTCCAAACCAGCCGCCCTGAACCGCCGTAGCTTCACCCTGAGCCTGCGCGTCTGGCGAAGCGTCCTCCAGAGCAGCAGGTGGCGCTATCTCTGTACGAGTGTGGCTCTTCTGCTCTTGTGGACTGAGTGGTTTAGCCAAGCTCAAGATGGGGTCTTGTGATCTGTTATTCATACAAATTACAGGCAATATTAATAACCGACAGCTGCTTTAGATGAAAATATATGACTTTAAACAGCAATCAGGTTCAGACAAAACAAGCGTTTTAGCTCTTCCTGTTCTGCTGTCCTGAAGTCAGTGGCTGTGTTAATTATTCACAATGAAGCACGGTCTCTCTTACCGTAGTGCTTAGCGAATCCAGTCTTTATAATATGAATCCATGTGACCAGGTATTTTGTATGAGGGTAGAAGTTTACCCCACAAACATTTTGCAAACAGGTTCACATTTGTAATGCAAATTTGCTGCGTTGACCAACAGAAAGCTGCGTGGTTTGAAAGCGACTTCTGTCTGAGCTCTGCTTCATGTGTCTAGTGCGGTCAAACGATTAATCGCATCCAAAAAAAAAGTTGTTTACAAAATAAATACATGCATATCCTATTATGTATATATAAATACACACACGTGCATGTATATATTTCAGAAAAATGTTGTTTATATATTAAATGTATTTATTCATAATATAAATTATATAAACATGGAAATATTTTCAAAATACATGCTGTATGTGTGTGTATTTATTTATATATAGATAAATATACACAGTACACATTATGCAAACAAAACCTTTTATTTTGGATGCGATGAGTTGTTTGGCAGCACTAGCATCTACACTATTGTTGGTGGGAGTTTTTTCCTGCTAATGTTACAGCACCTTGGCAGTATATTACACACACGTGTTCAATGTTAAGTGGGTCTTGCCTGCTGTAAACGGGAATTTCCAAACCCAGCTCCTCCATCAGAAGACCCATCACAGCATCACACTTCCCATGAATTTTCAGAGTAGCCAGGTTATCTTTCGGTGTCCACTAAAATAAGGAAAACACACCAAGTTAGATCATGTCAACTGTAACCATATTTCATTTGATGAAATACAGAAGAATCAAGGGCGATTTTATGAAGGGAAATATTACCTGTAGATTTACAATGTACAGCTTTGGTCTTTTGTTGGCCGGTCTGTTCATGCACCACAAGCACGAGTATTTCTTCAACACCTGAGGGACAAACACACAATACACAGCTGCATTATTTAGTACCAAATGTAATTTTGACAAATATCGCAACATGTTAAACTTTTAACATTTCATATTGCTGCTGCTTACATAAAAGCTTTAACACACACACACACAAAAAAACAAAACAAGCAATGCCTCCAAACTATGTCAGGGCATTAAGCTATACATATCTATGCTACCAGCAGTCTAAGATTTAAGCCACGCCCCTCTGGATTACATCATTTAAAGGGACAGTTCACCCAAAATTGAATTCCTGTCATCATTTACTCACCCTCTTGTCATTCAAACCTGTACGACCGACTGTGAAACAATTTATTGGAACATTATATATATTTTAAATGCACTTTTGAAGCACTGCTTAGTGAAGCTTTGAAACTTTTGTGAATCATTTGTTTCGAAACTGTGACTGCCAAAGTCACGTGATTTCAGTAAACAAGGCTTCGTTACGTCATAACTGTTTCGAAACCTTTCATGCAAGTTCGTTAAAATAAAATAAAATAAATTTCATGTAGGCTACTCTTGGCGGCCCTTGGGGCCTCACTACACAAGCTCTCCGTAAAACAAACAAAACAAGCAAATTAATATTAAATTGTTTAAAAACCACATATTATACAGACACTTTAATGGTATTTTATTATTTTTATGGCATTTAATGTATTATACTTTCAATAATAAAAAAAAAAAATTGCAATGGGTTTTTAAAAGCTGTTTTTATGCATGTCTTAGCATGAGTTTTTGTTACATTTACACACTTTTAAACAGCAGGTGCTTCGAAACAGTGAATCATTTTGCAAAGCAATTGGTTCAATTGATTCGAAGCTTCAAAAAGGTTTGTTTCTCCCGTCACTACTCGTATAACATGTTTTGAAGATATTTTGCTATTTAAACACTTTCAGTTCCCATTGACTTCCCAGATATGGCCAAAAAATACTGTGGAAGTCAACTGGAGCCAAAACTACGTGCTTACCAACATTCTTCCAAATATCTTCTTTTGTGTTCAACAGAAGAAAGTCGGTCATACAGGTTTGGAACGACATGAGGGTGAGTGAATGATGACACAGTTTCCACTTTTGTGTGACCTGTCCCTATAACCTGCTCCAGTCACATGCTCACCTTCAGGCTGGAGCCCAAGCAGAGGATGAGGTCGGCCCGCTGTGCGGCCTCGGCGGCCCCCTTCCAGTTGAGCGGCTGCTCCAGCGTGCCGCGCTCTCCGAAGTGCACTATAGTGTCTCTGAGCTCCGCTCTGCAGTGAGGACACAGGCGGCCCGTCCCGTGTCTGTGCAGAGCCGTGCGCTCCGTCACGTCAAACAGCCGGATAAACTCCCGCGCCGGAGAGCAGCAATCACACACCTGTGTCACAGATGTGTTTATTAAAAACTAAATTATATTATATGAACAGTTTTGAAATAATGTTTTGGTCTAAGCTCTAAAACTGGGAGTAAAAAAACATTCTACATTAGATTTTGATATCTCTGTGCTATCCTTAAAGACAAGTAAATCATTTTCACTTTAAATTTATGACAAATGCTGCAAATCTCAGTCACAGACCTCAATGAACATGTTTCCGTGGAGTTCAGAGAGAGCGTGTCTGGGCAAACCACTGCGCAGGTGAAGACCATCACAGTTCTGCGAGACCACATGCTGAACCTGCAAAAGTTATTCAAAGTCAAGTTAAAAATATTTCTATAGCACTTTTCACAAAGCACCTCGTTTCAACGCAGCTTTACAGAAAATCATATTGTTTATAATATCTTTATGCCCTGTAGTTATATTATCACCCAGCTACAATATACCAAGTCTAGCTAAATGCAACTATATTTAGTTACAAATTATAATAATATAGTTACAAATTACATTTACTTGACACTATTTTCCTGTTTAATACTGTAAAGCTGCTTTGACACAATCTGTATTGTAAAAAGCACTATATAATCAGTAGAGATTTGTGATGTGTGACCCTGGAGCGCAAAACCAGTCTTAAGTCACTGAGGTATATTTGCAGCAATAGCCAAAAATACATTGTATGGGTCAAAATTATAGATTTTTCTTTTATGGAAAAAATCATTAGGATATTAAGTAAAGATCATGTTCCATGAAGATATTTTGTAAATTTCCTACCGTAAATATATCAAAACTTCATTTTTGATAAGTAACATGCTTTGCTAGTGACTTCATTTGAACAACTTTAAAGGTGATTTTCTCAATATTTTGATTTTTTTTGCACCCTCAGATTCCAGATATTCAGATAGCTGTATCTCAGACAAATATTGTCCAATCCTAACAAACCACACATCAATGGAAAGATTATTTATTCAGCTTTCAGGTGGTGTATTAATCTCAGTTTTGAAAAAATTGACACTTAAGACACTTATATCGCCCTACATGAGTGTACTTTATGTGTGAGGATATAATGCTGGGTAGATTACTTACAAATTGTAGTCTGTTACTGATAACCTGAAGAACACTAGCTAGTAACATAATAACCCAATTTATTTTAGGTAATGTATTCTGACTACTTTTTTACCCAACTTGTTTTAAACATACCATTCATAAACAATAATAAATGTCATACTTATTTGTTTCATACATAGTGTTTTTTTTCACCCCAAATTTAGAAGCATGGATCGCAAAGTTATTATATGACGTTTACATGATCATTCCATATTGTAAATATAGTCAAAGATAAATGGCATGACAGACAGTAGGATTCTTAAAAAGGAAACTTGAAACTTCAATGAATTATAAATAATGTACTGCCATTGTGTAAGTAATATGTAATCACGTAATCCATTAAAAAAAAGTAATGTGTAATCTGATTATGAGCATTTTAAAATTTAATATAATCGAATTACAAGTACTTAATTTTTGAAATCTAATTACGTAATCCAGATTACATGTAATCAGTTACTAGACAGATAGATAGAGACTTGAATAACTCTGCTCCCAGCTACTAGAACATGTAACTTACTGTACCTTCTGATCAAACCTCAAAAAATACCTATATATCCATTTTTTTATATCACGGGGCGATAATATAGTTTGTTTTCCGCCGATATAACAATCAAGCCATTGAGATTTTTTGTACAGTACAAACAGCTCAATGTCAGTGTGCTGTATGTATTTGGCTATTCTGATCATTCCCAGAGACATTTCACATAAACCATGCGTCGTCACTCACCATCTTCACTTTGTGTAGCATCCAGATGCACATGTGCGTGAGAGTGGGCTCAGCTCGACTCAGATCTGACGCGCTGACGGATGCAAAGACAGACAGACGTTAGCATGTGGCACCAGAACACACAACAAAAACAGTAGGCAGGGCTAAATCTTAAACTCTAAATCATATTCAGTGTAATAGTGTATCCCTCACCTCACAGATCGGCCCTTCTGCAGCTGAGTCCACACGCCATTGGGCCCCCGATAGTCTGGGATAGAGGCGGCCTGACGAGAACACACAAACTCACACACTTAACTCAGAGATGGACAACATATCTAATATTTACAACTCAAAACTGATGACGCAGGTGCGCACTTTGTGACGTTGGTGGTGAGCTTTGCTTTTTGAACCAGAAGAATGAAATTGCTCCAAAAAAAATGAGTGCTAATGTTGTTTTCACTGATGTGCAACCTGTTCATGTGTGTTAACATCTCAAAAAATGTGTTTTAGGTTTCACTTCAATATTATTTTGTTGGTAATGCTAAAATGAGCAGAAGTCCCTATTTCAATGGTTTAAATCACTCTATCTAGCCGTTGTGTGTATGAGAAGGACGCACCGTGCTGATCCCCGCTCCGGTGTAGATGACCACATGCTTGGCCTGCTGCAGCGCCTCCGCCAGCTGCTTCACTTTAGCCCTCAGGTTCTCAGCATCATCGAACACCTGAAACCATCACAAACACATTTATATCACCAGTCGATAAGAGAAGCAGTGAAATACATAGCATTCCTCAAACAGAAGGTGAACTGCACTGGTGGAGGTTCTGACAAAGCCACAGGATCAATCGTAAATTGCAAAAAATAATACAAAGTATCATCTGTTTGACAATTAATTGCCAGATTTATCATGAATCTCTGGATGTAGAGCGTCTGGGATTGTATTCATGCTACACCTGAATGAACAGCAGCTCTTGTTTGTTTGGGTTTAACGACATTCCAGCTTCTATTTTCATGGCGAGAAATATTATGGTTGAATTATATCATGTTTTCATCATTTATTTTTGCTAACTGTATTTGGTAAAACTCTATTTTGGTATAACTCTCTTAAAAATCTCTTCAAAAAAGTTAACTGAATAAAAATATTAAAACCAGCACAATCTAATAAAACAAGCTTAATGGATAAACGGCAGAGAGAACATGTTAGAAGATCCTCCCCTAGTATTAAACACTTGTGTGTCATCCTGGAAGAACAGCGGTTATTAACGTACCAGAAGTTCAAAAGCATGTTTAGTATCTGTATCAGAGTCTCTGCAGGCTTTATGTAAATCTAAGTAAATTTAAGACCGAGTAAAGCAAATTAACTGCATATAAATGTAAATTTTTTTTTGGGAGCATGCAATAAGTTAGCAACACTTCAAAGTTGGAAAATATTAATTCACTTTCCATAAACAGATGGATTGTAATGTTCTTCGTCAGTATTTTAGAATTTCAAGATTCAAGATTAAGACACTTAAAAGTCTTGTTTTCTGTGAAATTCAATCAAAACAAGAACAAACATCCGTCAATGGGCTCAGACTATTAAACTGCTTTAAAAGATTTTCACTTCTCGTTGACAGATATTGGTTCTTGCCGTGAACTTACTTAATTTTGTTCATTTTTTCAGACTTAATTTTGCGTCTCAAGTAAACGCATCTTGATTAGAGGATGCTCGGATATGTGGACAGAAACACAAAACACTGAGGAGGACGATCAGGGTTTGCAGTAGTTAATGTGGTGTAGGGTGGTGATAGATGTCCACCTCCTCCTGTTTCCTCTTGAGCAGGGATCTGCGGCTCTGCCTCCGGCTCAGCTCCTGCACCGTGTCCTGGTGCTCCTGCAGCAGAGCCCGGTCCTCCGGCGTCCGCTCCGCCTCGCTCTTCTGCAGCAGCCTGGAGATCTGTGACAGAGACACACACCTCAGCGACTCCCAAACAACGCCGCCAGAGGCCTTCACAATCCTTCAATCATTGTGTCGAGTAAACGTTGGAAGTGGCACAAAACCGCCGGGTTTCATAGCAACGGCATTCTGGCACAAACTGTGGTTAGCATGAGCATCTATGCCTGGGTTTAACTGAAGATTAGCTCGTCTCGCCGGCTGTAACGTTACAGTTTCTGCTCATGTGTGGTTATTATAACGACGTTACGTGTTAGTCGTGTTCATACCGTCTTCACCGTCTGTCGTTGTTTCTCTCGCTGTATGATTTTCGCCTTTTCACGCTGTTTTCTTTCTGCTCGGGCAGAGGAGCTGCTGTTTGTGTTCACGTCCATGCTGGATCTCACCGACGCCGATCTCGCGGGACAAAACGAGAGTTGCATGAAACAAACGGCCTGTGTTTAGTTAACAGTAGGTGGCGGTAATGCTCTGCTCTACCACCGCGAACTGAAAGAAGAAGAAGAAGAAGAACTCGAAGAAGAACTCGTTTCTGCTCTTTTCGTCCATGCTGATTTGAAAAACATTTAGTTTTTCTGAATCTGAATTTATTTTATTCATTTCACCATGTCTATTAAATTAAATGCTCTTTTCAGCGACTCATATGTGGATATAAGCCAGTATAGAGACCAACATTTTAAGGTGAGCATGGTTTTTCCTTCCGAGAAGGATGTATCAAACATTCCGGCACCTTTTATTTTGTCTTTCGGAAAAATAAATAGTTATTTTTTCGTTCTCTTTTTCATTTATAGATTATACAAACTTTATTGTTTATTTAATTAAATTTTTGCAATTGAACAAATGTATAGCTAATGTTGCTTGAATAATCTGTGTGTGTGTGTATATATATATATATATATATATATTCCACGTTATAGTTTACCTTTTGTGAGGATACAGACTTTTTTTGTTTTTAAAAAGAACTTTCTAATGTTCTCCAAGGCTGCATTAATTAATGAAAAAGTCCAAAACAAAAAAAAAGAGGTAATTCTGGTTAGTATTAGTGTAATTTAAATAGCTGTTTTCTATATTAATATATTTTATACTTAATATAATGGCAGCTCTATTTTCAGCATCATTACTCCAGTGTCACACGATCCTTCAGATATCACTCTAATATGCTGATTTGATACTTTTGTAGCACTGTAATTGTGATTCATTGTTTTTTACAGAAATCTTTGATGTTTTGAAATCTAAATCATCTGTAACATTATCAGTTTAATGTGTCCCTGCTGAAGAAAAGAGTGTTTTATTTAAAACAAAGATCCCAAAGATTAAACTGTTGATGATGGAGGCAGCAGTCTTTACTCCGACAGCAGCTGGGAATGAATGTGAACATCTCTGCAGGGCAACCGTTACGAGCAGGAGAAGCTGCTGAAGCAGAGCTGCACGCTGTATGTGGGAAACCTGTCCTTCTACACCACAGAGGAGCAGGTGCACGAGCTCTTCTCCAAGAGCGGAGACGTCAAGAGGATCGTCATCGGCCTCGACAAAGTCAAGAAGACCGCCTGCGGCTTCTGTTTCGTCGAGTATCCTTTCAGCTCAGAACCAGGGGGTGCTGACCATCCTCTGGCAATTCAGATTAAACCTCTTAAAGGCGCAGTCCACCAAAAATAAAAACTGTCATTTACTCACCTCAGACTTTAGATCATTTTTAAAAGACAAATGAAGACATTTTTAATTAAACCTGATTGATTTCTGTCCCTGCATTGAATTCGATTCCATCAAAACTGCATATTTGATCTTCCGTTTACCATATTTGATGTGCTCTGTGTGAAAATGGGTTCAGAATTCATCAATTTCCTGTTATTTTTTAAGGGGGGAACTATCTTTTTAGGATGAACTATTTTTCGGTTGTTTAATTTCCTTTGATATTAGTTCTTTAAAATAACCCCAACACCTTTGATCACAATCACATTTGAATTTCGGCTAAGACTTTTGCTTTCAGACACAGAGACTGTGAAGTAGTGTCGGTTCTTTAACGGCTGATGTGAAGATATTACACTCGCGCTGATGCTGAGCACGCTCTGAGGTTTATTAACGGCACGCGGCTGGATGACCGGATCATCCGAACCGACTGGGACGCAGGCTTTAAAGAGGGCAGACAGTACGGCCGGGGCAAGTCAGGCGGGCAGGTGAGGGATAAAGCACACAATCAAATAACTATGATCACAACGATTATCACATTCATATTTGAGGAACATGTTTTATTTATTTTTTGTTACTAGCAAAAAAATCATATAATTGAGGTCCAGAAGCACGAGACCGTTTTCATGTTACATTAGTGCTGTCAAACGATTAATCACATACAAAATACAAAAGTTTTTGTTTGCATGTGTGTTCTGTGTATATTTATATATATATGTATGTATGTATGTGTGTGTGTGTATATATATATATATATATATATATATATATATATATATATATATATATATATATATATATATATATATATAAATAAATAAATACACACACATACAACATATATTTTGAAAATATTTACGTCAATATTTTAGTGCTATCAATCGTGATTAATCACCTCCAAAATAAAAGTTTTGTTTACATAATATGTGTGTAGTGTGTATATTTATGTATATATAAATACAAACGCATGCATGTATATACTTAAGAAAAATGTTATGTTTATATATTAAATATACTTATATATAAAATAATATATAAATGTGTATATACATGTAAATATTTACTGTGTGTGTTTATATATACATATATACAGTGCACACATGTAAACAAAAACTTTTATTTTGGATGCGATTAATCTAATATATATATATATATATATATATATATATATATTAGATTTTCTTTTCAGTGTCTCAATTTAACATGAATTTTGTTGATATGTGTCTCTTTTGGACCCCACTGTACATGCAGTGTTATTTTCCATGATCTGGCATTATGTGGCTCTGTTTCGGTGAATGTAAATCTGTACCAGATGCCAGAGCAGTTTTTACAAGCTTGTTCTGTGTGTTTCCAGGTCAGAGATGAGTACAGGCAGGACTATGACCCCGCCAGAGGGGGTTATGGGAAGCTGGTGCAGAAATCTTGAACATGCCTTCTGCCAATATTTTTTTTTTTTTAAACATTTGATTAAAAATGAATATGGACCGGATTATGACAGGGGTGCACAGTAACAGACCCAGTTTTCTGTGTGTGTGATGTACATATTAGAGTTTAGTGCTTTAGGAAACTCATGGCATGTGTAGTCTTTCTGTTTTAATAAATTGTTTTATAAAATGCCTTGTAAGACTCCCACTGTTTGAACCCAGCATCTACTGCATGCATAATCTCAGATGTAAAACGTGTTGCCAGTTAATCTAGTCTGGTTTGCTGACACAAACGGTTACAAAAAATAAAATTATTGGTAATGTCTGGTCGCTATAACTGGAAATCAGAACAGTGCACAGGTTAATTATCAGCACTGATGTTAAAAAATTGACATTTTGGCTCCGTTCAAATTTTTTATTTCCAGATGACAGCGTGCTGCGCAGGTGTTGCCAAGTCCACAGTTTTCCAGCATAATTGGGTTACTTTTTCCACTGTTGCTGCGGGTTATTTCTCAACCTCGTGGGTTGAAGTGACCGCACTAATATGATATTTATCCCCGGAACATGGACTAGTTTTGAGAAGCAATTTGGTGGATTTTGTTGTGAAGACCTGGCAACCCCGTATTGTTCTTTCGTGCATGCGGGTCATTTCAGAACCATGATCCGTTCACATTGGAAATCTGATATTGGCCACATTTAAAACAACAATGTGAGCCGCTATGAAACAACAACACAAGTGTGTAATAATTACTGCACAACTCCTTGCATCAATTCCACTCATTAAATAATTGAACTTCAACCCATTCCAATGTATATAAAACTATTTTATTACTTAGAAAACAGGATTCTAAACTATTTAGACACGTCTTAAATTTTGATAACAGGGTTGCAAAAATTGCTAACATTTACACTGACCTTCTGAGTTGGAAAATCAGCATTTTGTGAAGGTTAAGCGCCTCCTTTCATACGCATTTGCAAACACAATAACAGACACAGCACTGGTTATTCAACATGGTTTTATGTGTTTTTAAATAATGATGAAACTAGTAGTCAGAAACTCAGTCTGAGGTTATGATTCGTTGGTTCAAGTAACTAAATGACAGTATCGCTCTTAAATGGTGGGTCACTGACAAAAGTATAAATCTATCCTGACATATTTTTGTACCAAACTGCATCACAAGGTAGAAAAATGCTCCTCACACAGAACAGAAAAGATGACTCAAGCGCACACACAACCGCAACAATCAGCACTCTCCTATTCTGCTTGCAAATTTCAACCCCATCTCATGAAATGGCGTATCAATAGCACAAGTTTTTTTCGATCTGGCGTACTGTTTACACTCAAAAATTGGCGTGCATATGAAATGTAATGGGTAGGGTTAGGGTTCTGGGGTAGCTGCATATCATATGCACGCCAAAGTCTCTCTACCACCAATTTCTGTTTTTATTTGGCGTACTATTTATACGCATTTTCATGAGACCATGAGTTTGTATTAACCAATGACAGAACGGCAGGTTTCAATGATATCTTTCAGATCAGTCTAACCCCATTAAAAAGAGTATAAATAAAAAGGCAGAAACCTGCAGCTTTCATCGCACTGTGCTCATTTAAAAATGACCTTTAACTGACTTCAATTTACGACAAAACTACATGCTACAAAATCAATTTTAACCGCCGATGCATTCGAGGAAAAACAACGGAAAGTGCTCAGAAGTGAGAGAACAGCAGTTTGCAACAACAGAATGGCCAAATAATGCTGGCGGTTTACAGCAAGCAGACTGATATTAAGCATCAATCCTGCGGCTTTTTCTTTAGAAACATCTGGGAACATATTTAGAGGATGATCAAATGTTAACAAAGCAATCTGGTCCAGGACTTTAAGAGTATCGCCACAAAATCCGCTTTCAAGTTACAAGCTCGTCTGTACAAGTAGAAATCTGGTGTTTGACAGTACATTCATTAAATGCTTCTTGTACCTCAACAACGGCGTGACATTTATAAACCACGAAGTCCTTCAAGTTTCATGCTGCAAAGCAAAAAATGTGTTCTTTACAAAAAGAAACCTGATAGAAACACGTAATCTGTGTTATGGCTGTATTATAAATGAAATTTAAAATAAAATACGTTAAAAAAAAACAACAACATCCACACGCTTGTGAGGTTTTGAATCTTTGTGGTTGCCAGAAACAGAAAAATGTCTCCATTGCTGAGGATCTCCCGTTCGTTTCTCTGAGAGGTCGTCGCAGGCTTCGTTAAATTCAAGGTCGAGGACGCTGGGAAAAGGCATATCTGAGCCGCCGATGTACTGCGAAGAGGTAAACGCGACCTGAAGAACTCCAGCAAACCGACAGGAATGATTGGACAGGCTCAAATATTGGGAACTTCCCGCTTTGCCTGACCTGAACTTTGGGTTTCTTTGTCTTGTTGTGAAGTCCTTTCCCTCCTGTTGTGTTCGTCACCCAGACAGCAGTCTATGTGGCTTTGTCTTGGTTTAGACAGTCAGACAGTCTGCAGTCACACAGCTCTCTGTAGATCCTCTTGCGGACGCGTGGCATGTCCTCTTGAGTGAACAGCAGCGGCTTCATGAACGCCAGGCACTTGCAGTACTGCCAAATGAAGAGTTTTATCATCTTAGTTCACTTTGATTGCATTGCAGGTATAAGTTACGGCCACAATAACCACAATCTTATATCACGATACGAGTCATTTTACTACAAGATATATAAATAAAGTATAACATTAGCTTCTTACTAATCTTGATTTTTCATCTGAACATCGAAATTTGTGATTCATTTTTTTTGTCATTGTTCAGTGGAAATCTATTTTGGATATATTTGTTCATGTGATTTTGTATAATTGTTTTTATTCATTTATTATACCATTGCTTTTCCCACTGACAGTCATAATTATGGCGGATAAGTGGAAAAAGACTTCATCATAAATGTATTTATTGAATTCAATATCAAAGCAGCAAGTTATGTTACTCAGAGCTAATGCATGGAACAACACTAATCAGATATTAAAGCTGGGATGCAACGGAAGTAGCGACAAATCTTTCCTGCCATATTCTGTTTTCTTTTTAAATAAATACGTTATATGATTAGTTCTATCTATGCATTGGTTGTTTGTCTTGTTTTCACTGGTTACGAGTTCAAAACATTAAAAAATACATTTAAAAAAACCTATGCAGGAATTAAATGTTCTCAATAAAATCTTGATTGTGCGTTTAGAAAACACATATATGGCGAATTGTTATTTCACGATTATTTAAAAAAATAAAACTCAAGTTTTTCCTCATTTTTTGACAACATTTGGTCAAATTTTCACATTCGATTTGTCTGTTTAGACCAATGCATAAAATGCAACCAAGTTGCCACTAAGTTTTATGTAACAGCATTGGTCCTGAACATGTAATCAAAAGTGTGAATCTTAGTTGGCCAGTTTTCAGAAAAGCAATTATAACACCTCTGTAAAAAACAAAAAAAAACAAAACAGCATTTAGATGTTCGTGTCATTCAAACTGAAATGTTCACACTGAACATTTGTCTTGGTGTGAACAGGCCTTTAGCTTGTTTACGAGACATATTTCTTGCCCAGTCCTGCCCACTGACAGCCATGAATACATCTAGGTATTTTTAGCTAAATCTAAAGCACCACTGCACTGTCTCTCATCAATCCACCCAACCCTAGCATTTCTTACCTCCAAGACGAAAGCCCCACAGTCATTGTCGTTCTTCTGCTGTGGAATGGTCCTGTTGACGACCATCTTCCAGCCCTTCTGAAAGACGGCTTGTTTCTTCTCTTTCGCTTCTGCCAGGATGTATTTCAGGATGTTCTGTGGATGAGAGTCACAGGTCAGGTCTCTGTGAGGGTTTCAGTCTGAATCACCCTTCAAAACACTCACATCCACAGCGAACTTGAACAGGATGCCCTGGGAGTCGTAGAAGTTGATGCTCTGCTTGGAGACGTCCACGGTTATGAGCGACCAGTGGATCTCCAGGTGAAGAGGAATCAGAATCAGTGTCTTAGAAAACAGATCAACCTGAGCAAATATGGACAGACGGAAGACATTAGGCACTAATTTGGAATTGACATAATTCATTGTTTACAGTGCCTCTACTCCTTAAAATAACAGTAATGAGACACAAATCCCATATTCTTTAGAAAGAAAGCAATTAAACAAAATATAAGAAGAATTTTGAAAAATGTCTCTTTTTTTTTTTTCCTTTTACGAAGGAAGTCAATGGGCTTCAATGTTGTTTGATTCCCAATCTTCTTCAAACTATCTTCTCATGTGTTTTTGCAGCACAAAATGTAAATGAGTAAATGATAACAGAAATTATATTTTGGGTGAATTAATGCTTTAATCACCATTTGTTGAAAAGAACAAAAAGTTGACTTGGGAAAGACAAAAATCTTACAGGAGACTTATGCAATAAACAAAAACAGATGAGATGCCAGCTTTTTGCATCTGTGTGAGATGATTGCATGCCTTGACATTCACCTTTTTGGTCCATCGTCTCACTCCTTCATAACCTTTTGCTACAAACTGTCGGTAAAAAAAACTGTTGAAGAAGTGAACCTAGAAAATGAAAACGCGAGGAAATTATGAGAGGAAATTAATTCGCAAGATAAGAGCCACAACACTGATTTCCAAATGCAAATGATTTTTTTTTAAGCATACAGAAACCAAGTATGATTATTATTATGCCAGTGATGCACAGCCTCTAGAAAACATACCTACAACTGTATATTAAATAACTATAATTATCAGAGCTAATTACTGTTGTTCTGCAAATTCTCCTGGGCAAATGTTCTAGTAATTTAATTAATATTCTTGCGATCAGGAATTTCTAATGAGGGCGAAAGATTCCCCCAAAACAGGTTTAAGTTGGTCACAAATATGCTTCGCTCACCAACAGAAAGCTGCTTTGTTTGAAAGTGTGTACTATGTGAGCTGAGCTTTATATGTTGCTACACTACAGACACGTTTGCCCCCAAAATATTGATTATTAAACTAAACACAGCTTTTGACTGACCGTTTTGCAATAAATTTAAGCAATCACACACACTCAGCTCTTCCGAATCTCAGTACAGCTGTGATTCGTCTGATATTCAGGACAGTGTTTGCCGTTCCAGTGGATGCCATTAATGCTTTTACTGTACCTTATGATTCGTAGCTTCCATGATCAGTTCTCCATACATGTTTATCACCTGTAAAAACACACACATCAAATCCTGCATGACTTCAGTGTACATGTATATACTGCTTAGAAACATGGATTTCAAAGAGGCCTACCTGATCATTGACCCAGTTTTGGTCATCGAGTGTTGAAAGGTCATCTAAGGTCAAAGTGTGCTTGTTGTAGGTCACTTGGAAGAAATGCATAGGAGCACAGGCCAGACCAGCCCTGTACTTGGCCACTTCTTTTGTTATCAGCTTCATCCTGTAGCAGAATATACAGAACACGAAGTCAAATTAGGGCACCTTATGTATTTTCCACAAACTGTGTACAAATTAGGGTTTAGAAAAGCAATGGAAAAACAAATTCCATTTTCTTTGATATGTTAGTGGTTTATCCACTAACCAGCATGAGAGATGGCTAGTTTTAAACACATCAAATCACCTTTTTCCAAACTGCTTTCTGCATTTGTCAAGTTCAACCATCTAATCCTGTTAAGTCACATGAAAAAAATGGTAACACTTTATTTTAAGGTGTCCTTATTACATGTACTTACTATTATAATAACAATTAATTATGCATAATTACCTGCAAGTAACCCTAATCCAAACCCTAACCGTATAGTAAATACATATTACTCAGTACTTAAATGTATAATCACACTGTAACAAGGTCACCTTAAAATAAAGTGCAACCAAAAATTGTCACAAAATTTAGGGGTTGGTATGATTTTTAATATTTTAGAAAGAAGTGTCTTCTGCTTACCAAGGCTTTATTTGATCAAAAATACTAGTGCTGTCAAACGATTAATCGCGATTAATAGCATCCAAAATAAAAGTTGTTGTTTACATAATGTGTGTACAGTGTATATTTTTTTATGTATCTATAAATAAATACACACATATGCATGTATATATTTAGGAAAAATGTTGTTTATATATTAAATATATTGTTTTATATAATATAAATTATATGAATATATATACTTTATTTTTGATGCGATTAATCGTGATTAATCGTTTGAAAGAAACAGAAAAAATGGTAATGTAAAAAATTGTAAAAATGTAATTTATTCCTGTGATCTTCAGTGTCACATGATCCTTCAGAAATCATTCTGATATGCTGATCAAGAAACATTTCTGATTATTATCAGTGTTGAAAACTGAATGTTTAGGTATTCTTGTTATCAGGAAGCTGCTGAAAACTAAATATTTTTGTGGAAAGTTTTTGTGATAATTTATTTGTAATAGATTTTATTGTACAATATAAATGTCTTTACTGTGACTTTTGATCAGTTGAAGGTGTCCTTGCTGAATAAAAGAATAATTTTTGACTTACTAACCCTAAACATTTGAGCAGTACTGTAGATATTATTTACAAAAAAAGTAAGTTCCCACATTTTGGCAACAGGTTTTTGCAAAGTCCTGCAAACTTCAATCCAAAATACATGCAGAAGGACCTGAGGTCTTTCTGAAGGTGATGTTCCTCCTTTCACTGATGAAAAAGAACATCAGATATTATTTCCCCCCAAAAATCCCACATTTTTGGTAACAGGTTTTTGCAAAGACCTGCAAACCTTAGTCAAACTAGTGCTATCAAATGATTAATCGCATCCAAAATAAAAGTTTTTGTTTACATAATATATGAGTGTGTACTGTGTATATTTATAATGTATTTACAATATTTACATGCATATATGTATATTCATATAATTCATATTATTTATAAATGTATTTAATATATAAACGAGTGCTGTAAAACCATTAATTGCGATTAATGGCATCCAAAATAAAAGTTTTTGTTTAAATTATATATATATATACAGTCATGGCCAAAAATATTGGCACCCTTGGTAAATATGATCAAAGGCGGCTGTGAAAATTAATCTGCATTGTTAATCCTTTTGATCTTTTATTTAAAAAATTCACAAAAATCTAACCTTTCACTGGATAATAAGAATTTAAAATGGGAGGAAACATCATTATGAAATAAATGTTTTTGTCTAATACACATTGGCCACAATTAACAGCACCCTTTTATTCAATACTTTTTGAAACCTCTGTTTGCCAGTTTAACAGCTCTGAGTTTTCTCCTATAATGCCTGATGAGGTTAGAGACACCTGACAAGAGATCAGAGACCATTCCTTCACCCAGAATCACTCCAGACCCTTTAGATTCACAGCTCCATGACGGTGCTTCTTCTCTTCAGTTCACTCATTTTCTACAGGGTTCAGGTCAGAGGACTGGTTTTGTGCTCAGAATTTTCACGGCTCTAGCTCTATTCTTAAAGCCACTTCACTAATTTGTGAAGCTCAATTATCTTTTTCTGCACATCAGAAATATATTCTTTGGTTTTTCTCATTGTGATGGATGATTACGGGAATTTGGGCTTTGTTTTCCCTCCTATTTATATTTCTGTGAAACAAGAAGCCATGGCTGGATAATCTCATGTTCATAATCACCCTGGAGTGCTCAAAATTGTGATTATGAATGGGAATATACTTCAGATATATTTTACTCATAAGAATTTCTAGGGGTGCCAATAATTATGTCCAATGTGTATTTGAGAAAAACATTTTTGGCCATGACTGTATGTGTACTGTGTATATTTATTATGCATATATAAATACACACAAATACAGTATATATTTTGAAAATATTTACATGCTTATACATTTATATAGTCATATTCTTATATTTTATATTATATATAAATATATTTAATATATAAACATAACATATTTTTCTTAAATATATACATGCATGTTTGTGTATTTATATCTACAGATAATAAATATGCACAGTACACACACATATACTATGTAAACAAAAACTCTTACAAAAACTCTAACTCTTAGTCAAAACACATAAAATGTGACATTTAGTTTGACCTCCAGAGGTCTTTCTGACGGTTATGTTCCTCCTTTCACTGATGAAAAAGAACATCAACTAGACTTGATTTTGTGCCATACTTGTAGAAAAACATGATTCAGTAGGGATTAAACTTGCCTGTCATTTAGATCAGACTGAAACGTCTTATTTAGGTGATCGAGGACGTCAGTGTCACTCAACGGAGTGAAGCTTCCATACTTCCCATAGAACTGCTCGAGGAATTCTGCAAGATAAAAGCATATTCATTAACAAACAAAAAAGAAAAGAGACACCAGAAGTTGTCGAGCTCATCCAAACGCTACCATGAATGCACTCGATGATGCCCTCAGTGGTGAATTCAGCCGGAGGCGGTGCAGACGGCTGTCCCGTCTCCTCCGTGGAGTAGCTCCGGTTCTCTTCAGCGAGGGGTTTGCAGTAGTGATGGTCCCAGGAAGCCTTGTTCACACCAGCGCTCAGAACGGGCGGCTCGGTTTCCATCGCATCCGGCTCCGCGCTGATCAGGGAAGAATCAAGGCGCTTCTTCATCAAGTCATTGGGTGTGACAGAACTGCTCAGCTCTTTGGTGTCGCTGGGATGCGCATGAGCGCTGTTCTCCAGGCCGTTCACCATGACGGTGCTTTCACTCCCTCTCTCAGTCTGGGAAAGCTCTGGCTTCTCTTTAGGAGACGGAGCCTCGTCCATCTCAGAAGCGCCGTCCGCTTCTAAAGTCACCACCGAGTCGGCCGCCGCCGAGCTCACCACCTCCTCCTCCGCCACCACCTCTTCTTCTTGGCTCAGCATCTCTTTCCTCCTGCGGCCGCGTCTCTTGGACACCTGCTGGTGTCCCGGCGCGTGGGGCTTGCCGTGGGGCCCGCAGCAGTCGCACGTCTTCGGCACACGTTTCCTCCTGGAGCGTCCATTCTCAGGCATCTCGCCCGATTCTGCCCTAACGGAGCTGTTTGCTGCCGGGACCCTCATCGAGAGCTCTACCCCATTCCTCCCGGGAGCCTCTCCACCCGTTCTGTGTTTCTAGCAGGACTCCTCCATCGACACGCAGACGCTGGATCTCAGAAATAGAATTCTGTGGATGTGCTTTTCTAATCTGCACTTTGAAAAAATGTCTATTAAAGGGAGAAAGAGTGAAACAATCTGAGTGATTTTAGGTTAAATGTGCAGAAATAGCATTAAAAGTACAGTTATTGGTCAGGGCTGCATTAAAAATAATATTTAAAAACAAAATACACTATATACACACTACCAGTCAAAAGAACAGTAAGATTTTTAATGTTTTTTAAAGAAGTCTCTTCTGCTCACCAAGCCTGCATTCACTTGATCCAAAGTACAGCAAAAACTGTAAAATTTTGAAATATTTTTACTATTTCAAATAACTGTTTTTTATTTGATAATATTTTAAAATATAATTTATTCCTGTGATTTCAAAGCTGAATTTTTAGCATCATTACTCCAGTCTTCAGTGTCACATGATCCTTCAGAAATCATTGCTGCTCAAAAAACTTTTATTATTATTATTATGTTGAAAACAGCAAAGTACAATTTTTTCAGGTTTCTTTGATGAATAGAAAGTTCAGAAGAACAGCATTTATCTGAAATAGACATCTTTTGTAACATTATAAATGTCTTTATCATCACTTTTGATCAATTTAAAGCATCCTTGCAAAATAAAAGGGTTAATTTTTATAATTTCATTCCCAAACAAATTATAAAATTACACAGACTCCAAGCTTCTGAATAGTATAGCGTATAATGTTACAAAAGCTTTTATTTCAGATAAATGCTGATATTTGGATCTTTATATTAATTCAAAGAATCCTGAAAAAAATGTATTCAACTGTTTTAAATATAATAAAAACAGTGTCTTGAGCAGCAATCAGCGTATTAGACTGATTTCTGAAGGATCATGTGACACTGAAGACTGGCGTAATGATGCTGAAAATGCAGCTTTGATCACAGAAATAAATTACATTTTAAAATATATTCACATAGAAAGCAGTTATTTTAAACAGTAAAAATATTTCACAATATTACTGCTTTTGGATCAAATAAATGCAGGCTTGGCGAGCAGAAAAAAACATTAAAAATCGTACTGTTCAAAAACCTTTGACTGGAAATGTAGACCCACATTTTCAGTTTCAACACACACAAGTAACTTTTGCAAACCAACTGTGTCTAACACTGTTGAACATTAAATATGCCATTTAAATTAAGTTATTTTTGATGCCTAGATTGTGTTAATTTTGCTGCTCAGTCGGCTGCACGTTTTCTGATGAAGAAATGTCATGTATATTTGTTGTTATTTCTAATAACAGCAATCGCAAGGTATTTTGAAAGAGGCCACTATCACACAGAATCATCATATCATATTCATATAAGACTGTATTTATATGGTATCACTGTGGTACATGTTAAAAGCACGGTTTAGTGAGGCTATCATATTTTGCGACTCTGTCATACACCAGGATATATACTATAAATGATTATTATAAACGATCCAAGGTATTTCAATGAATATCGATGTACATGTTTGACGGTATTATTATAGTACTAGTGTAAATCTCATTTTAGTCAGTAAAAATCAATGTATGGCAGACATCATGCGGAAATCAGACAGTTTTACTCGTGAATATGAGAAAAATATGACTGTGATACTCTGATCGAACATCAAACTGAATGAAAACATGAATACATACAACTCTAAGGCCCTCAGGTGAGCCGAGAGCAAAAATGATCTGAAGGGAGATGCTGATCATCAGTGATTCGGATCTGAAGAGATCATTTATTTAACAATAAAACCCAGCACAAAACCCAGCTTGTCAAGCCTTCGCGCACAAAGAGCGCGGGCGTCTGTGATTTACAGCCTCACCGTGTGTCGGTCTCAGGGACGAGGTGAGCAGGACCTCTGAGGCTGTGAGAATAAATTCCGATCAATATTTCCCTATCAATGATATCGATAAAAGTGAGGGTTATCAGGCGTTGTTATGGTCGCAGACCGAGCGCGGCGCACGTCGATGACGTCACGCGCCCAAGCGTTTTGGCGGCATCTAGCGGGAAGGAGTTTTTTTTTTTTTTTTAAATTTTATTTATTTTTATTTATTTATTTTATTCTAATTGCCTCTAATCACAACTATGAAAGGACACGATACTTAAATATTATACTTTTTAGTAGGCTATTATTTAGTCTTACCCTTCGAAAGTAACATATTCTATATTCATAAATTCTAGACTTGGTTTTCTGTTTTCTAAATAATACAAAGCAGCGAGACCTAATTCTGTTTGTGCTGTCCTTCATTTAATTTATTTGCGTTGCTGTGTTTCTGCCCCAGCTTACAGGAAACGTTCACAGCTAACATTCTGGCAAATTTATGAACAAACGTTCGTTCAAAGATAAATGGCTTTTAATAATTTGCCAAAAATGTTATTTATGCATGCTTTATTAAGTATTTTTATGTTTTAGCTTGACGTTTGTTCTATCCCTAATAAAAAAAACCAAAACAACAGAAGCCCAATAGAAACCATCACATAAATTCTAATGGTTTCCATTAAAATACCATTATAAACCATTAGCTTTTTCCAGTAAAACCATTACAAATGTCCTTTTTGTAGTGTGTTTTGGGCATTTTTCCAACAGGATTTAACATCCCACCAATAGAATCCATCACAGACCAGCAAACACCATTATAGTTTCCATTAAAACCAATACAATTCCCATTAAAACCATTACATTTTCTATTGTGTTTTGTGCAGGGCTCTATTGTTTTTTTTTTTTCAGCAGGGATGTATTTTAAACATTGCAATGTGTTTCAAAAGTAGCGTTCGCAATCATGTTTGCAAAATAATCAAATGGAACATTTACTTAATGTTTCCTGTAATGTTCACACAGATAAGAAAAACGTTTTTAATACAGAAAAAAACTGGACATTTTGTATGTTCAGACAACATTCAGAAATATAATTTCATAATTTAATGAGAACATTAGCAAAACGTTCTTAGAACACAGTTTTTATGATCTTGGTGTACCTGAGTCTTAATATAATTATATATTCCAAGTCTAAGAATATTATTGCTTCTGTTCTCTTGACGAACATATACAGTATATTCAGAAAGGAAAAGTGTAGCTTCATTTAGCCTACAGGCTATATTTATTTGTAATGACAACAAACCATAGATAATACATCAAATTCAATATTTACAAAAACTGAATGCTGTATTGTACAAAGATACATCTTTCAAAACTGTTTCATGAAAACGTTTGCCTAATTAAAGCAGCAGTATCCCAGCTCATTTGTTGTTGTTGTGAGTGATTAGTGAAGACAGACGGACAGTTAAAGCAGAGACACGTGTTGCAGTAAATCAATCTGATCTAGCCTGATATAACTGATACAGTATAAGGCACTGACATATCTCATGATTTGTCATAGAAAGTTTAGTCTTACACTCATTCTGCTTGAGATTAATGAATTACATTAACAATAAATAAAACCAGACATGCTGTGGTTCAGAAATAACCCTGTTCAAATCTGAGATTAATTCCAGACAGGGCTGATAACCAGGTTACAGATGTAGTGTTGAAATTTAATATATTACATTACTTGTTCAATTAAAAATATTTATATTAGGCGTTATTCATGAAACACGAGCGGGACGAATCTCTGCGTAAACTAATGAACTTTGCTGATCATGAGTTTGAACCTCAAGGAAGAAATATGACCAAAATATATATATATATACGATAAATGCATTTCTGGGGAAAAAAGTGTTTTCAAAATTAATAAAAGTACCCAAGAATGAAAAAATACTATAGTAATTCATAGTAGGCCTAAATACTAAAGTTATTGAATTAATGTGGTAATTCTATAGTTGCTATGGTAATATAACAATTATAGTAATATAAGCAAATGTTTTCTACAACTATAGGGTATATTATACTACAATGCACTACAGTTTACTGTAGTAAAAACTGAAGTATACTACAGTATTTATTACAGTTTATCAGTTCACTACAGTTAATACTACAGTATGCTGTAGCATTCATTAACAAAGTGTTGTAAATACTATCATATATATATACAGTATAATACACTTTATTATAGTATGGTTCAGAAACACTATAATATTTACTATAAATTACTATAGTATTTTTCATGAGGGGTTTGACAAGCTTTTAAGACATTCATACTGCTTGGGTTTCATGAATGAGGCACATTGAGTAAAAGCACATTAAACTTCTGTATGAAAAACAAATGTTAATAAAATAATGTTGCTCGTAACTATATGCAACTACGTACTAAATACATCAGTGCTATTCATTTTTACATAAGAAAAGCATAATTTGGTTATTCAACATTCATATATTACAGTACACCGATCTAAAGCCTTCCCTTCGGTGTTGTTTTCTTCTGTGATCACGCTGGTCAGCTGCGAGCGCTCGCCCCGTTACACCGACTCCATGACTGCGAACGCGGTCTCTCTGATGATCAAGAGTGCTTTACATTTAGTCCTTTAACAGACACACCTGTCCAAATGAGGAACAACACAAGCACTGTATCATATATGAGTAGCTTGATTCCTCACTTCTTTCCTCCATCTGTAAAAAAAAAATATATATATATATATATATTATTAGCCATTGCTACAGTGAGCTGCTGCAGAGAATCAGGGAACATCAGCTGGAATTTGGCTGTTTCTCAATCAAAGCTCAAAAATCACCTCAAAAGCATGATCTCAAAAGATAATATAGAGTATTTTTTTGCTTGAAAGTATGGCTGCTTGTTTCTGCCACATGAGGGAAAAAAAGGACATTTGATAAACATTATATAAATGGAAACAATGTCATATTTATAAGATAAAAAGTCAAAATGATGGCATACCAATATAATAATAAATATAAATGTATTTTGTATAGCGCCTTTAGAAGAGTACACAGATAGCAAGAGAGCAGGTGAAAACCATTGAATCAATGTTAAAAATAGTTGATTTGACAATGTTAATGGCACTGAATTAATATCACTTTTGCACCCGCAATTAATGTTGAAAAATATTAGACATTTCAACAAAGCACCATTATTGTGATTTAGTTGGGCTTTTGATTCTTGGTTTTCATTAAGTTAATTCTCTTTCTGTTTCGATATAAACACTCATGCATTCATGAAGAAAATCAACTATTTTTAACATTGATTCACAACACAAGCAAACACAACAATCCAAATTAGAACACAAAAATATAGAATGACAATCAGTTAAAAAGAAAGTCGGAAATAGAACGTTTTAAGACGAGATTTAAAAATAACGAATTTGCTTCCTCGATGTCAGCATGGAGGGAATTCCACAGTTTGGGGGTGAGATGAAAAGGCCCAATCACCCCTAGAACGCAGCCGTGTTTTAGGAACGACTAAAAGACCACTCTGAGAAGATCGCAAGTTGCGACTGTGTGTACAGGGAATTAAAAGCTCAGCCAAGTACTGAGACCATGCAGTGCCTTTTATGTTACAGTTTTCCTCAATTGTTAAAACACTAAACCCTATTGTCTGAACCAAATGCTCAGTTGCCTGAACCCACTGATTGAATCAATCACTCTTTTGGCAAAACCATAAGCACTTTTCACCTGTTTAGACACAACTTGCCAACACATTTTCATTGTGATGCACCCGTGCTGCATAATGGTGAGCACAGGTGACAAAAGTCAAACATAATTAAAGCACAGGTGTCACCACTTGAACACAACAACTCAAAATTGATCACACTTGTGGCTAATGATGTGAGGGAACATATACAGTAAGCCAGTTCAGAGAGCATTGGTTTGTGAGGCCCTACAATGGATAGAAATCTGAGAGGAAGAGTTCGTGTGAGAGGAGGTCGAGGTGGTCAGCGAAGACAAAGAACAGTAATATCTGATGAAATCAGAGCTACTGTGATTGACCATGTTCTTGTCCATGGTATGAGCATGAGGGAGGCTGGACAAAGGGTACAACCAAACATCAGTAGATTCACTGTGTCCACCATAATCCGAAGATTTAGAGACGAGAACAGATAATTACCTTTTTTTGACATTATAGTACAGTATGTAAATGTTGACAGCAACTACTGTATGACACAGTATACTGTACCACAGTATACTGCAAGTAAATGTATGTTTCAGTACACCACTGTACCTATGTACTGTAGTATTGTAATGGAGGGTTGGTCTAACTGTTTGTAGGCCTAGTATTCAATGTATATTTTTTGTAACTCCATGTTCTCTTTTTGTAGAATTGAAAGACTGCCACATGGGGGTGGGAGGACAGGTATGTTCTCCCCACACCAAGAGACCCTAATTGTTGATATGGTCCGTGAGAACAATGCCATTAAACTGAGTGAAATTCAGCAGAAGATCATTGAGGATCATGTAAATTTTGAGGGTATCAAGAGTGTCAGCCTCTCTACTGTTGATCGTGTCCTCAAACGCAACAGACCGCGCATGAAACAGCTATACAGAGTGCCCTTTGATCGCAACTCAGACAGAGTCAAAGAGAAAAGACTCCAGTATGTACAGGTTGGCATATATCCAGACACATTCAATGTTGATTACTCTAAGTAGCGATTTACTGTAGTGGCCTAAATCTCTTTTTCCGTATCACTTACAAAACTATATCTATTTCTACAGAGGGTTTTTGAACTGGATGCAATGGAAAGACCCAATGAATACATGTACATGGATGAAGCTGGATTTAATCTCCCCAAAAGGAGAAGGAGAGGCCGTAATGTGATTGGCCATCGGGCCATTGTTGGTGTTCCTGGGCAGCGTGGTGGCAATGTCACATTATGTGCTGCCATCAGCAATCATGGGGTTGTCCACCATCATGCCAACCTGGGAGCCCTACAACACTCACCAGCTCCTCAATTTCCTCAATCACATGCGAGATGCTCTGTTAGGGCAGCAGGATGAGCATCCCATCTATGTTGTTGTTTGGGACAATGTGAGTTTTCACAGAGCCCTCCAGGTTAGAGAGTGGTTCAATATGAACCAAGGTTTTATCAATCTTTGCCTTCCACCATACTCCCTTTTATCAATCTTTCTTCTCCTCATGGCGGTGGAAGGTATATGAACGCCAACCTTACACCAGGGTAAATCTCCTGCAAGTCATGGGACTTGCCTGTGGGGACATAGGTGTGGAGGCATGCCAAGCCTGGATACGGCATGCCAGGGTTTTTTCCCCCGTTGCCTGGCCAGACAAAATGTGGCCTGTGATGTGGATGAAGTCCTGTGGCCTGACCCAGTACGGAGATATGATGCTGTGGCTGAGTAATGCACTTATTTGTATATTTTTGTACTTTGGCAAACGCATAAGATTTCTGTTTGTTTTTACAAGTGCTACGTGTAAATGCACAAGATTTCTGTTTTGTCTCTTTGTACAAGTGTTAAATGCACAGGTTTTTTTTTGTTTTGCAACAGCTTCATGTCCTGAGCATTGTGTTTTCTATTTTTCTACGTAGTGTTTAGTGACTGTTACGTAGTGTTTTTAATTTTGATTGACTCGGGGCACGATTTGACAACATGGTTCAGTTTTGAGCACAGATTGAACTGTTTTGAGGTGAAAGTTTGGTTTTGCAAGAAGAGTCTGAGGTTTTGTGAATGTAGCTTGAAAATTGAGTTTTGTGTTCACAGTTTAGAGAAAAGGAGAGCAGCTTTCAAGAAATGTGTCTTAGCAATCAAGGAAAAACTGCAACATAAGAACTTTAACATCAATTCGGAATGTTACCGGGAGCCAATGCAATAATTCCAAAACAGGAGTTATATGATCAACAACCCTGGCCCCAGACAGAATACTAGCTGCTGCATTGTGTAAATATTGACGTTTGTTAGTTTTTTCAACTGCTTACACACATTTTCAAAACTTTGCCTCTTTTTTTCTTTACACTTTACACCCAAATGTAAGCATTGCACACAAAAAATGCAAAATGCCTCACATCTCTTGCAAAATGAAGCACTGCATTCAAAATATCACAAACACATCTCAAAAGCAAACATTTGCTAACAACCTTTGCCATAATATTAATTCCTGTTAGATTTTTGTGTGTTACATAGACAACTGTGCATTGTGTTTTGCAAAAAGTGTTTTATGAATTTGAAAACTGAGTCAAAGGCTGAGAATTAGTGTATGGGTTTGCAGATTTGGTGTGTGCTTCTGCTGTTTGAGTGTCAGCTTTCAGAAACTGTGTGACAAGTAAAGATTTTGTGTAAGCAGTTGAAAAAAAACTGTAATACAGGATTTAAAGACTCCAGTAAGAAGGGCATTACAATAATCTAAACGAGAAAAGACAAAAGAATTGATTAATCTTTCAGCAATGGAGAAAGACAGCAAAGGTCGCAGACGTACAATATTTCTGAGATGAAATAACAAGGTCTTAACAGTGCTCAGCACAAAAGGCTCAAACTCCAGGGCAACACCGTCAACAGACAAAGCTAAAGATCCAGCATTACACAGTTTATGGGGAGAGCAGAGAAGCATAACCTCTGTTTTGGAACTATTCAAACACAAGAAATTGTCAGCCATCCACAACTTAATCTCAGAAATACAATGTGAAAGATGGGAAACGTTCACATCTTGACCCGGGTTTGAGTGGATGTAAATCTGTGTATCATCAGCGTAAAAATAATAATTGACAAAGAGGAACAATATAGATGCTGAAAAGCAAGGGACCAAGTATTGAGCCCTGAGGGACACCATAAAAACAGAGTGACTACGATCAGTTAAATAGGATCTGAACCAATCCAGAGCAGTCTCTGTCACCCTGCAGACCGATTCAAAATACCAAGTCATAATTATGAGACAAGTCCAATGATGAGGTAAAAGTCAAAATCATGACAGTTGAAATCATGAGGGAAAAGTCGAAATTAACATAAAAACTCAAAATTATGAGAAAAGAACTCATAATTATCACATAAAACATGAACTTGTGAGATTCTATCAAATTTCTTAGATAAAAATGCCTTAATTAGCTTAAAGCTGGAGTCCATAACTATTGACGCTCTAGCGGTTAAAACTGTGTGCGTTTTGTGGAGGAACATTGTAGGCGGAGCTACTTCTCTCTGTTCATGTCTATGACGAATCACACAGGTACTGTGCTACTCCGCAGCAGTACCTGCCCGAACCAGTCTAAATAGTCTGATTATAACCATTTATTATAGGTGTACAGTAGTGATTCAGGACAAGCCAAAAACACGGTTTGGAAAATGGATTCATGATGTACTCGCTTGTTATATAAATTTAGTTACATTTTGAACCCAAAAAAGTTAAGGACTGCAGCTTTAAAATCAACAATCCCTTTTATCTCATCATTTTGACTATCTGCAGTTGAAGGTAGAGCTGCAGTTCAACCAGTAGTCAACGACTGGATTACCAATAATTGACTCAACATCCCATCATTTTTTACTTTTTATGTCAGAATGTAAACTTTTTATGTCATAATAGACTTTTTAAATATTACTTTTTAAAAATATGATATACGAATGCATGATTTTTTTCCCATGTGTGGCAGAAATGGACTTGATACTCTATGCTTTCACTGTATATAGAAAAACAGCGTGAATATTCTTCAAAACATTTTACATTGTGTTCCTTAGAAGACAGAAGATTGTACTGGTTTGGAACGACAAGAGGGTCTTTTATTTTTTGGCTAAACTCTTCCTGTTGTTTTGATGCTGTTTCCAGCATCAGCTGCAGGTGACTCATTACTTCACTAACGTCTACACATGAAGAACTCATGCCATCATCTCCTGATGTTAGTTTGCTGTGGCCCTCTGTTTCCATTCATCCAGACTTTAACACTGTTATTCAAGAGTTGATTAGAATGGGCTGCATCTTCTATTACACACACATCCTTTTCTTTGAAAGTCATATATATCTCGATCAATGACAAACAAATATGTCAGAGATGATAAAAAGGAAAAAGCTATTTTAAACAAATAGGCCTAGATATGTAATTTTCATATTCATATTCATATTTTTGTTTGTTTATAAAATATATATCCCTTAGGATATTCAGGTTGTTGTTTCTGTTTAATTATGAATTTGTGAACATTATGGACATTTCACAACCCTGAACCAATTTTGACAACTGAATAACACTAATATTATTTATTATAAAATAAAACTTTTTGATGTTTAATTTCTAATGTCTAATTATTATTATTATTATTTTTTTTTTTTTTTTTTTTTGGTTTGGTTTATTCTGATGATCTTTCTGTTCATCAGAATAAACCTTTATTGTTTGAATGAAACAGTGTTATTTTAGTATCATTGATATACTATTACAGTTGTTGTAAATATTTTGAGATTTAAGATTTAATTTTTACTTTTTCAGTTTTCATTTTAATTTTATTTAAAGTTTTAGTCATTTTATTGCATATTTTTTGTCTTTATTTTTATTATTATTCAAAATATCTATAGTTTTATTTGCATAAAAGAGACAAAATTCCACTTCCAGATACTCGCACAGATTTACGTATTTTAGTGCCTGTATGTGGAATTTTGTCTCTTTTATGCACAACCCATTTTTCTTTTGGTCTATAGTTTCAATTCCATTGTAGTTTTAGTTTCAGTTTGTTTAGTGTAGTATATAGTTACTTCAGCCCTTTAACATTAAACTAAACAAAAGTAAGAAATGTTGCCTTAGTGACTAGCTGAAGTAAAAAAGTCTTTTAAAAAGTATTTCATTTAAAAAAGTAGTTGTGTTTATTTTATTAATGTTTATTTTATTTAAAGTAATGAAAATATTTTTGTTTTGTTTTTAGTTTTTTTTTAAAAATGATAATAGCCCTGGTATAATAACCCTAAAGCGTTTTTGAAGTACATTTACAGCTGGAGTGTGTCTGCAGGTGTACCTCAGAGGAGTGTGCCGTTCACGTGAGGAGTGTGGAGGGTCTTAGACACCGAGGGTCCGTGTCCTGCTGCGGACAGGACCTGCACCTGAACTCTGTACTCGCTCTGGGGCTGCAGCGCATCTACAGTCAGAGAGCGCTGATCCTGAGGGACAGGTTCATATTGAGAGTGTTTAGAGTGCTGCGGCGGTCTGTTATTAGTCAGTCAGACAGGCGTGTGACTCACGGGGGGCAGGATGTGTGTTTGGGAGACGAGCGTGCCGTTGGTGCTGCTGCGGGACACTTTGACCCAGGAGAGCTGGAATCCAGTGATGGGCGTCTGTCCTGCGCTCTCCGGTGACACCTGCCAGCTGAACACGGCCTGCACCGAGCCGTTCACCGGCTGAAACCACGCCGACAGCTTCTCCGGCCGCTGCAGGGCTTTCTTAACCTGAGGAGGGCGCTCTAGGACAACACATTGCACTGGGATGAATGATAAAATACAGAAACTCTGTCATAATGTTGAAGAATTCTGGGTCAATCTCAAACTGTCTGGCTCTCGTTTCACTACAATCTCAAACTCAAACATTAAAAAAGCCTAATTATATGACTTTTTATAAATTAATTAGGACTTTTTCATTCCAATTTGGATATACAATCTTCTAAATCTGCTTTTTACCTCACAATTTTGACTTTTATGTTTATATTACGACTTAGTATCTCATAGGTTTGACTTTATATTTAATAATTTAAATGTTTTATGTCAGAATGATAGATTTTACCTCATAATTTTTTACATTTTACCTCATACAATTTAGATTTTTGTCAGTTATATATGTATTTATTCATTAAATCATTATTATTATTTTTGACTTGTATCTATAACTATGGCTTTTAACCTTTTTAAAATTTAAAACAATAAAGCCTATTTTAAGGGTATTTTTTAGGATAAAGGAGTTTTTTATTTATTTTATTCTAGGTTCAAAATAATCACTTTTAAAAATGAATTACAAATTATGAGAAAATGTTGAAATTATGACATTAAAAAGGCCTATTTATAACATAAAAAGTCAATGTAATGTCATAATTAGGACATTTTATTAAATAATTTATAATTTATATGACTTTTTATGTCATAATTGGGACTTTTTAATTCCAGTTTGGATATAAAAGCTTTTAAATCTACTTTTTACATCACGGTTTTGACTTTTATGTCAGTATCCCTTAGGCTTGAGCCTATTTTGAGAGTAATTTTTAGAATAAAGGAGATTTTTTTTCAGTCTGATATAATATAATAATATCTAGTAATATTTTATTCTATAGTTTTATTGGATTAAATTATTTTGTGTTGTTATTATTGTTGTACATCCTTTAATTTATGCTGGGGTCTGTTCCATAAAACAAGTTTACCAAATAAGCCAGGCTTATGTCACTTAGTCTGGCTTATTTTGAACCAAATCAACTAACAATAAATCAGACTAACTGAAATAAGCCTGGCTTATTTGGTAAACTTGTTTTATGAAACAGGCCCCTGATTTAAACTTAAATCACTTGAGAATAATCAAAATGACAAACAAACAAAAATAAGACATCCGGACACATAACAGTAATCACAATAAAATGAGATTCACCCAGCTAATCTGGCGTGATTAAAGCTTTTGAGCTAGATATCATTTTACCATCTCTGGCACAGGCAGCAGGTTTCTTCCGTCGGCCCATCAGCGATGAGCAAAGTGGGGTGGTAACAGAGGTCATGACCTCTGACCTCGGCTCTTGTCCCGTAACAGGCTTCACTGCCACACGGTACTTACAGGCAAAAAACAGGCCAGTAATCACAAAATGTGTCCCCTGCAGAGCACAAACAGCACAGATATTCCTCAGTACAGCAGTATACTGTCTGTGGAAATGAGCTAAGAATGAAACGAGAGAGTAAATGAGAAAAGCTCAGTGGAAAATGAATCAGATAGCCGCTTCACCCATCCGTACCCTAATGATATCACACCGAGACATGCTCACACACTCTATTGTGTCCGCTGCCAGTGATGACAGATCATGTGTGGAAATACAGCGCTCTTGGGCAGTGCTGCCATTATCTCTTACACTATTCAGCTGCATAAACTTCAGCGGACAAAGAAATCAGATGTAGGAACAAGTCAGCTGGATTCCTTCTGAGGATAAACTCAAGGGTCACACACAGGTTTGACAGTGACTTCACCTCTTTAGTATTAGCATCTGAAATGTAAGTCGATATGATGGTTGTGAGGCATTAAATGGATAGCTGGGATCATTTATTCACCTTTCCAAACATTGTTTTTTTTCCCCGTGGCACAGAAAAGGCCCAATTGGACATTTTTAGGGTATCAAACTATCGTACTTGCCATATAAAACGCACCATCAACATTTTATTTGTTTTTGTTTAGACATCTGTACTTTATCAGAGTATTATATTTTGGCAAATTTCACTACAATTTCAACATTTCACTACATTCCGAAGCACAATATCATACTCCACGATGTTTCATAATAAATCACATTGTTGCTGAAGGAAACCCGAGACACAAAAGCGATGTCTGATTCATGAACGAGCTGATTCAATGAAATTGCACCGAATGATATGGTACATTTTATTATTTTGACTTATTTGCACACTTTTATTTATAAGTAAAAACATATTGTCCTGAGATGCTCTTATTATTAAAATATAATAAGTTATATAAGTTATTATAAGTGAAAACACATTGTATTTTTAAATTTCAGATTTTGAGAGTTTATGTTTTGGTGATAAAATAAAATGTTTGCTTAGATGTAGATTGTCTTCATCAACTAATCTCCCTTTTTGAGGGATTATAAAAAATTGCTAAATAAATAAATATGGTTCATCGATCAGTACTTTTTACTTTTAATATCTGGGTTCATTAAAAATCATTTATTAAAAAAAAAAATCATGAATTTTTTGACTGACTTTTACTCAATAACTTGTGTACTTTGTCCATCACTGGATTCCCACATGTACGTGAACTTAAAATAAAATATAAATAAGTAAGTAAGTAAGTAAGTAAACAAATAAAAAAAATAAAAAAAATAAACATTAATTAAACAAACAAACAAAGTGAAATGGCACCTTCAGACTTCTTGGCCAGAAAGTATATTGTAAATCAATGAGACACACCTGAACTGTGGCTGTTTTCTCGCCTTTCGTCACATTATGGGCACAAACCTCAGGAAACCATCTCAGAATATATGAACTGGAATCCTTCTGGCTTTCTACAGGAAGAAACAAGACAGAATGTTGTGGGTAATGTTTTCCTGTTTCTGAGGCAGCATGAACACATTTTCACAGACCGGCTGCTACGTTTTGCTCCGAGCTCCCTGTTCTCTACGCAGGCAACATGACATCTTCCTTCGAACCCGCGTCAGGTCGCCATCCCCCTTCATCTGTTTTTGATTTCACACTCATACCGGCATTATTAAATCACTCTCCATGCCTTTCCTTCCAGGAGATAACAGTAAATCAACACCCTGTATTTATGGGCGCTTGCGGTTTGACTGGAATCTTCTCTTTGAAGACCATCCTGTTGCCAAATGTGTATTTTTGGAACTCATGTACTAAGCAGATCGTGAATAATCTGTTGGAAAGAGTCTAGAGAGGACATCCTTGTGAGATTGTCTTTTTATGCCGGATAGATAATATTTATGTTTGGTAACGTTCTTCCATAAATCATTAATCATGCTGTTGCTTTGCTTTGGCGGTGACTTGTTGAAGGACACACACGGATCCGACGGATTGTCAACAAACAGATATGCTTCGCGTGACCGGTGTGAAGTCATGTGAGTGTGTTTTTTGTTGGGAGACAATTTTTGCCAAGACGTACCCTTCGAATGACCTCAGTCGTATAACCTTAGTGTATAGTGCAGAAGTGCTGACTTGCCTGTGATTCGGCTCTTCCAGAAGACCTTGACCTGCAGCTGGTTGTCGTGATAATGAGGGGCGGCCGCTTCCAGTCTCAGGATACTGGGAGAGGAATGGGATACGGGAATCTCATTGGAGAACTCTCCGGAAAGGTGAACATTCCCATTTGAGGATGCTAGAACAAGAGAGGAGATTCATTTACATTTGGCAATAGTCTTTTTTATTTTAATAAGTAACTTTTCAGGTTAAAATCTTCTCAATTAATGACTGAGTACTACATTTGTGGCATGGAAGTGACCGAAAAACAACCTGGTGACCAAAAATAGCTGGCTAATTTCTGAAGCCTATTTTTAGCACCAAACTTTTACAACAAATTTAGTTGTGCTGCTTTTATTTTACGCAGGGTAACATCAATAAAACCACTCTATGTCACTAGCTATGTTTCCATCACCCTGTTTTATGTGCATTTTGAAGTATCGCATCAGAACGAGTCATGGAAACGCCAAATTAAAAACAAACAAACAAATAATTCGCTTAAAAGGTTTCACGCTCGCTTGAGGTGGATTCTGACTTGTGCGAAAAACGGTTAATATGAATAATAGGAGATGGAAAAGCATTTTGCGAATAAATTCTTCCATGCGCATCAAAGGTCATGTGACTTAACGCTCTATGGTGCAAGTAATTTATTATACATAAAACATTTTATATTCAGTGTCTTCTCGAATTTTTCTTAGTGATATTTAGTGGCAGTTTAACAGGAAATGATGATTTTGTTCTCTTTGACTAGTTGGATGAAAATAGTGCTTATAATAATAGTGCAAATATTTAAATTTCAATAGTGCAAATATTTTGTGCGATATTCCAATATTTCGCATTCGCAACTTTGGATGGAAACCTGGCTACTGTCATTGTAAACTCTTTACAAATGTTAAAATGTTTTGGGTTGAAATGTGACTACAGCATGTTACCATCATCAGTTAAACAATAAAGTTCTTTACACTCTAATTCTTGTGCGTCATACTGTGTGTCTTGCTGTATAGAGTTCCTACTATAAATGTGTTTCTTATTCAGTTGTTGTCTTTGGTAAAAAACTGCAATACTTTCAACTTGAAAACTCAAAAGCCACAACTTCGCAGAGGTGTATGATGTCATGTGAACACAGGCATAAGCATTCACTTTTAAGCAAATAAAAAATATCAGTGAATCAAAGTTTCTACATTTAGCCGATGTTTGATGTTTGATCTTCACTTCAGAGTTTGCTTTCATAGCTCAGGAGATGTAATTGAGATCTCTTAATTAAGTTTCATTCAAGTATCAACTTTGTAACAGATGTTTCTCATAAAATAAATGGACAAATGAAAACAATTGTTGCACAGAGTACAGAGTTATAAAAATTAACGTGGATGCCATTGCTCAGATAATTTGATCTCGGTAGAATATAATGAGAAATGTTTGGATCTTTTCTCAAGAGAAACATCTGAGAAGCAGTTAAGCAAAAGTCTCCATTAAATCTCACTGCTGTCTAGAAGAAACACCTAAGACATTAAAGAGTGTGCATTTGGTATTTTCTTTGCAGTGGGCTCAGGCTTCATCTTGAGGTATCCCAGTAGGTATATCCCACATCTTTGGGACTCTCACATAGAAGGCAACATAAGATTGCACTGAATAAGGAGATAAGATTTCCAATAATAAAATGACAAAAAGCGAGCAATGATGTTTTGAATTATATTTATTTCTGTTTCAATGACAATTCTTCCTTGTTCATAAACTGTGACTAATGAAATCTTGGGTTCAGCATTAGGCAGTCTGCAATGCATTACTGTAAGGGAATATGGCGATATAACTGATGTGGTGTTTAAGAGACCTCAAGAGAAATAACAGAGGGCTGATAAAACCAGTGGGGAAAATATTAAAGACATAAAATAAGTAAGAAAGTGGAAAAATGATTGGAAAGCAAAGAAGAAGATATTTCATTTGTAGAAAAACGGATTATGCCTTGGAATATTTCAGCATGCCAGTTTTGCTCTAGATAAAACAACTAAACAGAGCCAGCACGGAACTCTTCCAAACTATCATATCTCTTCACTTTGTATCTGGAATTTGTTTGCAGAATTGCTGGAATATTTATAACAACAACAGTGGGGGTGAGAAAGTTTTGTGGGGTTAAGTGCAGTCCTGTTGAGGATAGTAAACCAGGTCGTGCCCTTCAAACCTCTCCTAGTGAGCCACGGTACAGCTGGATTCTCATACAGGACTGAAATGTGCTGCCTCTGGGAAAGGTTAACCTCATGTACTCACGTGCCAAAATCTAAGTCACCATAAGAGGACAACATTTCTGACAAAACACTCTCCTTGCCAGAGAAGGTTTTCTGTGTTTTTAATGGCTCTGCTGTGCTGCAATTATCAACGGCACCACTGATTCATGGTAAAAGGAGGGGGCCAGATTCAAGCCTTTTATAGAGAGCAAATATTTTATTTCTGACACCCCTTCATTTACACCCTTTTCAATTTATACTCAGTAAAACTGATTGAATGTCAAAATTGGCGCACAATCTGAAAACAATTAATTATGAAGTTTCATAATTGGACCTTTCCAAACGTGCATATAAATCTCTCTAAGCGTGCAGATGTTCAGAGTTCTTACTGGTGGCTGCAGCGGTGATGAATGAGAGGTGAGCTCGGCTGCTCTTGAGCCGATTCTGACCCCAGTAAGAGACGGCCTGAATCTGTGCAGTGTAGTGTGTGTTGGGCTGTAGACCCTGAAGCTCCATCTGTGTTACATCCTACAGGAAATAAAAGAAAGACATTATTATTGTTATGGTTTAGCACTAAGACTATTAATTTTGCAGTAGTCGTCCATGTTGCAAAATAAGGTGGATCTTCAATTCCAATTCTGGGGGGCCAGTTTCATGCAGACTTTATAACCAGTCCCAATTAAACCCACCAGTATGTAATTTGCTCGTAATTCTAAACACCTTGTTTATCTTGTTTGGGTGTGCTTGGTTAGGGTCAGGACTGGAGTTGAAGAGCCCTGTCCAATACAGGCCAGGCTACAGACAGAGGTGTTTTCAGAGATCTTTTTTGCAGATCTCTGTGCTTGCATCCAAATTCTAGCACTACTAGATCTTACTGCTGTCTTTGTCACGATAGATCATGACATTCTCTTGAATAAGCTAGAGAATTTTGTTTGCATTAGTGGACTGGCATTAGCATGATTTAAGTCCTGCTTATCTGACCTTTACCACTTTGTTTCAAGTTAATGAAGAAATGTCATCAATCACAAGGTAAATATGGAGTGCCACAGGGCTCAGTATTAGGCCCTCTGCTTTTCTCCTTGTACATGTTTCCTTTAGGAGACATTATCAGGAAACATGGAATTAGTTGACACTGTCATGCAGATGATGTACAAAAGTTTAGCATTTCATTGTGTTCCAAAGTTTAGTGAACTCACATGAAGACATTTGAGCAATAGAAGATTGACATATCTTAGTTGAAAGAACACAAATTTGCATGAAAGTGATTATATATGTTTTATATTTTGCATTATTATTTGTTAAATGTTGCAGTGTTTGAAGAGGTGAAATATTGTACACCCCTGCACTAGAATATAACCTGTCTCTTGCTGGTTGCATCCTCTTGTTATCTTTTACCACAGTTAAGAACCTTGGTATGCTGCTAGACAGCAATCTGCTGTTTAAGGCATATTCTTGGCTTTGATTTATAAAGCTGAAAATCTGTTTCATGCATTCATGACCTCAAGACTAGATTACTGTAATGTGCTACTGGGTGGGTGTCCGACAAGATTATTAAATATGAAAATACAGCAGTTAGAGTGCTTACTAGAACAAAGAAATATGGTTATATCAGTCAAAATTTTGTGTCACTATATACATTTCAGGAATTCTGCTATTTATTTATAAAGCTTTGAATGGTCTGGCTCTGCAATACCTAAATGAGCTCAAATCACACTATATTTCATCATGTTCATTCTGGTCATTTAATAACACCAAGAATATCAAAATCCTCTGCAGGAGGTAGATCCTTTTCCTGTTTGGCTCTGATACTCTGGAATAGCCTTCCTAGTAATGTTTGGGATTCAGAGACACTCTGTCAGCTTAAGTTTACAGTACAGATCCATCTCTTTAGCCAAGCATACACCTAATTCATCACCTAAACACATGGTTATGCTGCATTAGTTAGGTCGACCAGAACTGAAAACACTTCTCATAAATCATAATTATTATGTGAAGGGCATCTATGCTAATATGAATCATTTCATATGAGTCATTCATTTAAAATGAATTGCTTCAAGCTGGACAACAGTTGAAAACATCTATGCTATCAATGACACCCTCAATACTAGGAGGTAGTTTACCAACAACAGCTTATAAACACCTAATGTAGTTTTTCATTAATTGTTTTCAGCTTTCTACTTTTCTTTCACAGAACAACCTGCTGGCTGAAAATGAATCTGGCTTCAAAAGCTGACAATCCACAGAGACTGTCTTGCTGTCAGTTGTTTAAACTCTGTGGCTGAGAGTCGACTCCAGATCATGGGTCCTACAAGACTGCTCTGCTCTTTTTGATAGGGTAAGTCACTAGATTCTCCTGTCCACCTTCACTGTACTGGTCATAACAAAACCTGCACTTTGCTAGCTTGTGTCCTACCTCACAGGCAGATCCTTTAACATTTCACAGAGTTATGAGCTAACCACATCAACTAACCACTGGGGTGCCTCAAGGTTCAGTGCTTGGTCCCCTCCTCTTCTCCACATGGCACAAGTGGAGTGGTGAGTAGTGCCTGGTGGTACTATCACTTTTAAGAACAAATTTGCTTACTTGAATCATCATCTGCATATTCTTCTGTGGTGGAACAGTTTTCCAACCTCCACCCAATCTGCTCACTCAAGGCCATACAAGACGATACCTCTATGTTAATTTGAAAACATGTGGAGCCCAGCTGGTCTCCCCAGTGCAGGATTCAAGAACTGGTCTAGATACCTTAGAGTATCATTTTGGGGTATCCGACTGGCATTTCATCACAGAGAACATGTACAAATAAAGTGAGTTTTTTTCTTTTAAACTAGATATAACCAGCACCTTTGCTTTTCTAAACATTAAAACCTTACAATGAATTTGTCCAGGAAGTCACACTGAATAAGTCTATCATGTTATGTTCATCTATTACTGTAATTTTTCAAATAAAGACTACATATGGAGTAGTTTCTGTACATATATGAGACAAATAGTGCTGTTCTGTTAAATGAGCCATACTTTTGTCATTCCTAAAATTCTGAAATAACAGACATATAGGGCCACTGTGCATTTAGTTTCAACTAAGTTGTGTTTTTTGGATTGAATAGATTCTTAATTCCAGGCAGTTTGAAAATGATCTGACATTTTCTACTACTCTCAATAACTCTTAAACGCTTGCAGCAATCCATTCTGAGAACAAAAATCTGTCAGATGAAATAGGCCTTTATAGGCTACTGTTCAATAAAATAGATTGCTTTCTCAGACACAGAGGTTATTGCATTGTAAAAACAAATTACCTAATCAAAACCATTTGAGAGCTGTGGCTTTCAGGAGAGCACTTGGACTACAATAAAATATGCTGATCTCTAGGCCAGCTGCGTCTTTGTTTTGCGGTCGTGGTGGGGAACTGACTTAACTGGCTGTAGCGCTTTACTACATCACAGGTGGGGCACATGAGTCAAACACCTGCGAGGCGGTGCTGGCCAAAGGGGAGCGAGGCTGACCAGTGAAAACATACGTTTAAATCCTTAAACTCAGTTGCAGATTTAGCACTTCCTGGGTCTGACGTTCCAAGACTGGAACCAAGAAAAACAACTTGGGGAAATTTCTCCCCTCTCTAAGGGTTCAGGTTCAACTTTATGAGAGAAAGGTAATAATTGTTCTTTAACCTCAACAAGATTTTGGCCACTATCTGCAGCCTCGGTCTGGCCTAATTTTCTTACTCATTCTTCTGAAATGAACTTTCCACATACATAAACACTGAGCGTAACCCCCTACAGGTTCACAGTTTAGCAGAGATATAAAAGTATGCGTAGTATTTGAGAGAATACGCCAGCAGAGGGGTGAGACAGAGGCCTGAGCTCAGGAGGGCTTACCCCATCCGTGACCCGTCCAGCCCGGCTCTGGCTGGATGGGGGTGTTCCTCGAGTGCTCCAGGTCACCTTGTAATGGTGGACCACCAAGTCGCTCTCCTCGGGGGCCTCCCACAGGACCAGAACACTCACCGTGCCGTTAGGGTGAACCGTCTGGTTCCCTATTCTGGCATTCTGTGGGGTCTCTGGGGGGAACGGATCTGAAACAGAGATGTGAAGGTGCTTCAGTCAGACCACTGCTTTTCATCACACTCTCGTCAGTTTATTTGTGTTCACCTGACATGACCTGAAGTGACGCACAGAAAAAAGAAAGACCTCAGAACATATGCTCAAGACATGAGAATAACTTCAAACAAACAATTGATGGCCAACTTTATTGCTCATGTCACATTCTCAGGGATGTGATTTTTCCATATTTATACAGATTATTTTCTTTTTTTTTTTCACACTAGCAGTGCAAGATCCAGTGTTTTCAGTGTCTCAGTTTTGCAGTAAATGCAGCTCCACATGGACTCCATCTACATCAACCATCTTCCCAGATTTGTAATGAGAATCAATTATAAATCTGTTGTCGTCAAACGAGAAGCTTTTACAGTCTTCCTGCAATTTTCTGCCAAAATAAAAGTTCTCTGGTTAACTCTTCAGACAGACACTAGTATTGAAATTTTACTGTTGTTCTGTATTGATTAAATTTTTATCATTTAAATAATAATAAAATAAAATAATATTTTGAATAATGCAAACTATTACTACTACTACTATTACTACAACTACTACTAAGAATAATAATTATCATTATTATTGCATAGTCAGATTGAATGGCCTGTTAGCATTTTAGGGTGGAATATGACATAACCATTAAGCTTTCATAATATTCCTATTTGTCAGGAAAGAAATGTCATCAGTTAGACCAGTTTCCATTCAAAATAAGGGAATTTAAACAACAGACATATTAAAAAATTAAGAATGGCATTCTTGAAATAAGTAAAGGTCAAATAATTGTTGTCTTTAGTGTTTCTTGGCTCCACAGAGTGTTTTCACAAGCTACCAAAGTGTTCAGCAGGAATAAAGGAATGTATGTGTGTGTGTGTGTGTGTGTGTGTGTGTGTGTGTGTGTGTGTGTGTGTGTGGTTAATATGGTTCTCTATGAGTTTGTGTGCATGTTTCTGTTGATGTGGCAAACAGAGCTGCTCCAGACATGAGTTGTGTAGTGTGTGCATGTGTGCTAATGTGTCCACCGCCGCTGCTGGGAGAGACACACTGCCAGTGATGCACGAATAATCCAGACAGGACAAGAGTGTAGACATAACATTCAGTCCGCGCCTCATTTTACTGTAAGCACACCCATCAGAGCCTTAAAAACAGTTATGACTACAGACACAGAAATATTCATTCATGATCGTGTAGCTCGTTAGGAGCAGCAAATAATGTCAATCTGTTACAAAAGGCATTTGGAGTGACATGAACTAAACAATTATAAAATAGGCTACATATTATATTTTTACATTTCTGAAGAGGGTCACACTTTATTTAATGTCCGATTCTCACTATTAACAAACCATTAACTAGGACTTTTGCCTAAATAAACTCCTAATTTGATGCCTTTTAATAGTAAGGTAGTTGTTGGGTAGGTATGTAGATTATGGTCATGTAGAATATGTTCTTTATAAGTACTAATAAACAGCCAATATGTTAAAAACAGGCATGCTGATAAGCCACTAGTTAATAGTGAGAATTGGTCCCTAAACTGAATTGTCACCCTGAAGAGAGCAGTGACTTCAAACTTTATTATTTTCAATAAAACATCAACATAAAATTCTGTTAATTCTCAATAAGAAGTTTTGTATAAAATAAATAAAGTCAGACTGGACTGTGATTCAGTGAAGGTGTTTGATCGTAATAATTTAGGAAATACCTGTAGACTAACAGTGTTGTCAGCTTATTTAAATAATGAGATTTTACTTTCATTTGATGTTTTTTATGTTGCTGCCAGGTATTTGACCGTTTTATCATCTAACGGTTTTGTTATTGTATTAATTACAGATTATTTTTTGTAATTTTACATACATTTGTGTGTAATTTAAAAAAAAACAAAAACAGAAAAGGTACTGTTTTCTTTCTGTATAAAAATGTGAATTACTGTAACTTGTTATTCATGTATAATACTTATAATAACAGCCGTGCACATTCAATACAGTTAAACACTCCTCTTTGTCACAAAGCTTTCATTCGTCAACTCTCTATGCTATGCTTTCGCCCATTTTATCATTGGCCAGGCAAAAGTCATATGTCCAATCATTTAGAAAAGCAAAAGCAGAAACCACACTATTTAAGATACCATTCATGTCTGTAGCATGTGGAACGAGTCACTAACCTAGGCATGAGCAATATTAATAGTGATACTTGACTTAGCAAACTCTAATAATGCATTACAATCCGTTTCAAAGCATGAAAATAAAGACGCGCAGCACACGCCCTGTTTCCGATTAAAGCAAAAGGCCAGCTGCTTTACCTTGGAGGCCAATCAGTGTGCATTGAGCATGACAGAGGAAAGATGCTTTGATATGTCAGTTTAGCTCACATGCTAATGTTGTGCCTGTGGGGCTTCTGAAGAGAGCATGTTTGGTCTGTGAAGTCAGATTCATTTCAGACTGGGGGGCAGCAACTAAACAAAGCACATAATGGCTAGTTCACCAGCACAAAACTGTCACTTTGTATTTGTTCTCGGAGAGTCATTAGGTCACACAGGACTCTTCATCTGCAGGTTTCCCTCCAGCAACGGCAGCCACGCGCCCGACCTTTGACCTCAGGCATTCTTAATTCGACCCCTCCCAAACCTCAGACCCCACATCCTCCAGCAGTTTCACGTCAGAACGAACTCCATGTGGTGGAAACTTCTTTCCAAGATCTCCAGCACGTTCTGTGCAAATGTTTAGTGTTTATGTGTCAATGGGTTCTGAAGTTGCCTACGCCAATACGAGATATTGCTTCAGCGTTGAAGCATGCTAATTTCCGTTCCACTCTTAGCTAATGTGTGTTGACTGTCTTGACGCGAAGCAGATCGGACATTGAGAAAGAGCTTGGATGCCGCTCCCAGGGCATTGCAGGAAGATGTCAGATATTTCTAACACTCGTTTTATTCTTGCTGAGTTTAGCACGCGCTCTCCAAGAGTTTGTAATCTTTCAAAATAGCAGAAGGTTTGATTCCAGTCGTTGTTGGCAGCGGCTCGTGTGTTGCCTCGGTCTGTGTGTAATTATATCTTGGCCGTGCTGTTGAACTCGAAACATGCCAACGCAAGCACCCCTGAGGTCTGGGATGATATGGGCCGTATCACTCAGATCAGAGAGCATTACAGATATGATATTAAACAATCTGGTACCAAAAAACATTTCTTCGAACGTCTCCAAAAGCCAAATCCCAGGTTTGAATCCGAGTTTGATTTCAGCTTTCCCTGGAGGATGTTTTCCGTATCTATGGAAAAGCTTATTTCATAATATTAGAAACATGTTTCGCATACTGAGCGCCGGCCAGACCCCGAGCGCAGGAGGTGTTGTGTTTGTGCGCGGGTGAGCGCGTGGCGGAGGATTTCTGGGGTTTATGGTAGAGTGGTTTTCCAGAGGTGGCTGACGGCATGATGCAGTACTGCTGCGCTCTTTGGTCTGTCCTTTGGGGATTCGCACATTCTCTGAACTGCACTGTGTCACAGACACAAAGCCTTTAGTGGAGCGTAAACTAAATACTGAATGGCTACAGGTCACCTAAATGGTGATTTGTTCTGGAGAACTGGACCAACTGTATGTCAATCTGACCCAAAGTGATTTTTGAGTTATGGGGAATACTGGTAATCCAATTATTTTTTCTTGAGATTTTATGACATTTGGGATCATTAACATGCAAAATGATGTGTTGTGGAATGTGCATATAAAATTTCTATTACGATTATGATGTTTGAGGGTCGTGTTTAAACACATGGTTAAAGGCAGCTGCAAACATCCCCAAAAAATAAATGTATTTTGTTGTGTCAGTTTCTCAAGTATCCTCTAAGAGTATTTACATTTACATGTATGCACTTGGAAGATGCTTTTATCCAAAGAAATATACACTTTTGCATACTGTGGCATGCATTTTTTTAAACAGTTTATGCATGTTAATGTTGTAATAATCTTGGCATTGCTAGTGCCATTCTTCTTCTGTCTGAGCTTTGGGAAAGCACACAAAGTAAGTGCTTTTCCACACGTCTTGTGTTTGCAATGTTAAAATGTTATTACAATCCATAAAATTTACAGTTTGTGAAACATTTTAAAAATAGTTGTTAAATATAGTTGTAAAATCATACGCTCTCATGTTTATTATTATTTATTTATTTTTGTATTGTAGTATCATATGTATCTTTGCGTTTCAGTTTCAGCTCTTTGTCATTTTTAAACTATTCCAGTATTTATGCATTGTGAAAAAAATAAATTAAAATGAAGAAATACATTGACAGGTAAAGGCTGGACTGAGCTTTACGCTGGACATAAAATACACATAAATGCTTGCCAATTGCTGCTCTGAGATAAAGCTGATCGTATCTGCAATCTTGGTCTAAAAGGGTTTTTTCCTACCAAAATCCAAACCCGGGGTCCAAAACCAACCCTGGAAACTGTCCACCACCCCCAGGCCATATTTAAACAAACTGTCCCGTGTGTTTTACTCTGTTTAACAGAAATGAAATGTGACTTCATTATTGTACAAAATGAATATATCTTTAAATTACTTCAGAAACAATTCACTTTGAGGAGAAATGGATCCAAGCAGCCAAACATATGTGAGGGAGGATAATAGTTCCATACAGATCTGATCAGATTAATCAAATCAAAACAAAACAAGCTCCTGTAGCTAATATACCTCCATACAGTCCTCTTTGACTTTAAAGGGTTAGTTCGCCCATTTAAGACATGAAGTTGTATGCAATCCTTACCAGCACTATAGTGCATACACACTGACCCACCCTTTAGTCACCTCCCTGGTCAGAGTTCTGGCCGCTGGAAGTTTTTCAAGATTGAAAAGAAAAACTGTGCGTTTTTACGTGAAAAAAGTATTTGCGTTTCAAAGCTTGAATAATTTACATCACAAAAAACACGCCTGACAAAATTCATACCTCAGTTTTAATCGGCACTATTTTCTTTCCATTTCTATCAATCCGCGCTGCTGTCAACGTCAACAGTGCGCACGTTCAGATCAGCTGTTGATAGCGCGACTCGCTGACAACATGTCTGACTACGAAACTTCTGATGACGAAACCAATTTTAGCACAATGTCAGACGGAGCAGATGATGATGAAAGTAATTTTAGCACAACGCCAAAGGGATACCTGCCGTAGTGGGTGCAGACATGCATACCTTGGTAAACACAAGATCAAATCAAATGTTATTGATTGCAACACAAAACCTCAATTGTGTGTGTGTTCAATCAAATAGTTTTCTCACCAAATTGTACATATATCCCTATTTTTATATTAGACTTCTTTTCACGTGATTTCCACTGGAGTCTAAACATCAGCTTGTTTACCGTACAGTTTAGACATTGGATCATAAAGTTAGTAAATAGAGCTTACCCGTGGTACTGGTACAGCAAAACTCTTTAAAATCATTTTTTTTCTTTTTCCTCCTTGGTTGGGGATGTAATCGTCTTCGCTGAAGTGAGCACTGCACACACGGAAATCCTTGATTCTCGATATTTTAGCTCCCGCAGAGTAGCCGATGGCAACCAGCCAAAGCTGTCTCGTAGCTATAGCCGAAACTGGAAAACGATGGAATCTGAACGGTGATCCCGGCACATTCTTGTGGTCACAGCCTGGGAATTTACAAGTTCGCACCATTGTTCATTTTCTACTTTTTATGTCGTTGTCATTCGATTGTGTAAACACTATGGAACAGCTGATCTGAACGTGCGCACTGTTGACGTTGACAGCAGCGCGGATTGATAGAAATGGAAAGAAAATAGTGCCGATTAAAACTGAGGTATGAATTTTGTCAGGCGTGTTTTTTGTGATGTAAATTATTCAAGCTTTGAAACGCAAATACTTTTTTCACGTAAAAACGCACAGTTTTGAGGCCCCGGAAACTAAGCGGGAGTAGGCTACTATCTTGAAAAACTTCCAGCGGCCAGAACTCTGACCAGGGAGCTGACTAAAGGGTGGGTCAGTGTGTATGCACTATAGTGCTGGTAAGGATTGCATACAACTTCATGTCTTAAATGGGCGAACTAACCCTTTAACTCCTTAAATAAATGCATGCTTCATACATTTCTCATTTATTTGCAACAGCCCAACATAAAACATTATTGAGCTATTGACTTAAAAAATGGCATTTATGGTTTATTTGGCTGTTAGGTTTGATTCTTAGTGTTTTGTCATTACTGACTTTAATGGTTTAACTGTATAATGGGAAAATCTCAGTTTCATACATCACTGCTGTGTGCCTTCAAATAAATAATGCAAATAATCATTGAAAACAGTGTGTTTCCTTAAAAAATGCTGAAGTGGTAGTTGTAGTGCCTCTTGTTCCATCTAGCAATTATTCATTATTCATTATCGCTTACTATGGGTTCTGTCATCAAAGATAAGATATTGTTTTGAATAATTGACCTCCAGCGGTTAAACTTACATATACTGTACATATTCATTTGTATATGTATTCATATACATATATCAGATATTCATAGGTTGTGGTATTTACACCACATGTAAGAAGACAGCATTTCAAGTAAAGTATTCTCACAGAAACAGCAGGAATAAGGTGAATTACTTATTTATTAATACTTATTATAAGGCTTTTATGAACCACCAATAAAAAGGGAAAAAAATAAACAACTACTATCTTCATTTTAGCAGATACAACGATGTTAATGTTTGATGTTATGAACTGAGAAACCAAAATTTCCGTGAAATTTTGACATATAAGAGGTCATTGTACTATAAAAAGATCCTAAAAGGTCAGAACTCGAAAACTTTCTTGTTAGTCTGAAAACAGCTTATATTAAAGGACGACTGCCCACACGACAGCTTGTGGAATGTGCCACTCTATAATGTAATAGTGTGGATAAGCACCGCCTATGCAGAAGAAGATTAACACCAGCTCCAACAACACTGCCTGTTTAGCCCCGCCCCCTGATTCTACGTTGCTGCCTGTTTAGCCTCACCCACCGATTCTACATCACTTCCTGTTTAGCCCCGCCCACTGATTCTACATCTATTTAGCCCCTCACACCGATTCTACATCACTGCCTATTTAGCCCCATCCGCTGATTCTACGTCGCTGCCTGTTTAGCCCCGCCCACCGACTCTACATCGCTGCCTGTTTAGCCCCGCCCACCGACTCTACATCGCTGCCTGTTTAGCCCCGCCCACCGATTCTACATCACTGCCTGTTTAGTCCAGCCCACCAATTCGCAGGTCTACGCAGAAACCAAAAGATAAAGATGCTCTGAAGACAACAAGATGCTGTTCAGAGCTAAGCTGTGGAAAAACAGTGTTTGCATTGCCTTCCTTCTGATCCCAACATTAGGAAAGAGTGGATGAACTTTATTTTTAATGAAGATCCAGACCACGTCAGTAAGAACTCGGTCCTTTGTTCGCTTCATTTTACTGTGGATTTGTTTACAAACAAGGCACAATTTGACACAGGATTTTCAGAAAGATTGAAACTAAAAGACGATGCTGTGTGACTGTATTGGATCTGACAGTAATGTCGAAACACAAGTGTGAGTAACTTTTTATTATGTGATCACTATTGCTTTGTCTAATATTACAGGTCTTTTAATATGTAGTGAGTATTTATTTTATGCGTTTTAATCCTAAATCACAGCAGCATCCATCTGTGAAGACTATAGGCTTTCAAACATACACAACTATTAGCCAATCATAGCAGTGGGTGTTTACTTCTGAGTCTACAATCCTCCACATCTATTCAAACAGAGCGATCTGATGAGGGGGGTTAAAACAGGACAGAAAATAGCCTATTACTTCTAAATCATGATATTTTTTGATGTATAAATCTTGATAACACTATAAGTCGACCTCAGAGAACAGTATAAAAAAACAAACAAAAAAACAAAGGCGGTTTATGATCCCTTTAATAATGTATGTGTAAATGCAATTCAAATGAACTAATATTGATAAATGCTTAAGAAATATTTTTCATTGCTAGTTCATGTTAGCTAATGTACTTAATATTAACAAATGGAACCTTACTGTAAAGTATTACTTAGTAAAGATACTGTATATAAATGAATCCACGAATCAACGAATCCATGAATCCATTTCATGCAGATCAAGTTTGTAATAGTTCTTAATGTTACTTTCTATGAATTACGGATGTTATTAAAGGAAATACTCAATGTAGTAACCCAGAAGTTACTTTATTGTCTGAGTAGCGTCTGTCAGGAGCGTTGTCTGTACTTTTAAACATCAAAGTTCCAAAAGGGTTTTTGTGGTGATGCCATAAAAGAAACATTTTGTTTCCTCAAACTGTTCTTAAAAGAACCCTTATTTTTTCTTAGTGTGAAGAATATTTTAATAATCTAAAGAACCTTTTTAACTATAAAGGACTTTTTGTGCAATTGTAGGTTGTTAAAAATGGATGGTTGTTAACAGTGCTGGGGAGTAACTAGTTACATGTAACGGGATTACGTAATTTAATTACAAAATAAAAGTAATTGTAATCAGTTACAGTTACTGAGAAAAAATGTGTAATTAAATTACAGTTACTTATGAAAATGTTAAGGATTACAAAGGAGGTTACATCTGATTTTTTTAACACACACTCCCACATACAGATTTAATTGACTTCTTTCATAAATTGCAGTGTCTGCTCTAAAATACGAAACACCAATGTTTCAGAAGTTTATAACATGCTTATCCGATAACTCTTATATTTCCTATATGGGTTTATGTATATGCTTTATTTTTTTTAAGATTAACTCTTTTTTTCGAAGTCATTGTTAGATCCAGTGTTTCCTGTCATAGCTATGCAAAGATTTAATTTCAAAAACAGTCTCATAGCTATTAAATTATTTCATGTTATGATTTTAAATCTGTATTTAACCTCAGCATGATCTTAAAGTAAGTCTGATTTTGTGGTGGCTGTGCTTCAAAGGGAACATCAGATGCCCATTTTCCACAAGGTGGTACGATTCATTAGGGTCTTCTTGAAGTGGTCTCAGTGGTCGTGTAAAACAACACCCTTTTTACGTCATCAAAAACAGCTCTGTTCACAGTGACACATATCTCTTTACATGCTAATGAGCTCACCCCGCCCCTCTCTTCTGTGGAAGTGATCCACCCTGGAGTTTTAACAAAACCTGCCTTGAATTGTCCCTCATCCAGAAAACAGTCTGGAGTAAAATGATTTGCGCAGCCAGACATAAACGAATTTAGTGAAAGTGAAGTGAAGTGACATGTGGCCAAGTATGGTGACCCATACTCGGAATTTGTGCTCTGCATTTAACTCATCCAAGTGCGCGCGCACACACACACACACACACACACACACACACACACACACACACACACACACACACACACACACACACACACACACACACACACACACACACACACACACACACACACACACACACACACACACACACACAGTAGTGAACAGCCATATTGCCTTACTCAAGGGTCTCACCTCAGTCGTGGTACTGAAGGTGGAAGAGAGCGCTGGATATTCACTCCAAAATCAAAATGGCTTGATAATTGAGACTGTTTAGGTTACGTTCCCAAAGTAACCTTCCCAACACTGGTTGTTAAAGGTTCTTCATGGAACCACAGATACCAAAAAAAGAACTTTATTTTTAAAAGTGTGTGCAAAAGCTCAACATGAGCCTGCTGTCACAGTGATGCTCATGTGCTACAGATGCAAAATGAGTGAAACAGGTCAGGGCGAGGGTGGAAAATTAGAGTTTTTGTGCAAAAAGCCTTGAAAGCCATTACAAGTGAATGTTTGTGTTGAATATGTGTGTGAAGTCTATTTGAGTTGCTTCCATCATCTGATAACTATATATACGTGAAGCAAATTCACAGACATTTCCTTCAGAAAACAATGTATTGCTGAAAGAGCTTTTTACCTCGTACTGAAAAGAAATGCTTGCTGGGAGTGGTGAAGCCCCTCGTGCCCTGACTGTTGACTGCGCTAACTCGAAACTGGTACCACCTGTGGGGCCGGATGTCCTTCAACACGGAGCGGTCCTCCATGGTCTGGGAGAAGGGTCAGAGAGACTTTAATTAAGACAAATCCGCTCCTGATGCAGGATGGAAGAGCTCCATCACTGCTGTATGCTGATAAGAGTCACAGTAATGACAGCTCGATCCAGCGCAGGGAGATCTCTCTATAAAGGCCTGTTGAAAAGCACAGCTCAGACGTCCCTATCCATTACATCACGGATCCCACCGGGAGCTCAGACGCTGCACAATGAGCTGCCTGTTTCTTTCAATGTCTCTTAATCTCCTGAGAAGACCAGTCAGCACTGCTTTACTGCTTATGAAGAAAACACTCATTTAAGTGTGATTTAAAAAAAAAAAAGAAGCTGTTTAAAAGAACATCCTGAGCTGTTTTCCATTCAGTGCACAGCATTTCTGGTATGGTGTTTAGTAAAGAAAATTATTCTTTTGAAAAAGAAGTTAGCATACTTTTAAAAAGAGTACTTATTACAGGATATTAATGAAAATGAATAATAGTTTACAATACAATTAGCTAACCATTAGAGTGCAACAAGTGACTCACTCGAGTAAGACTTTAGCACATCTTCATAAGTCATTTCATAATTACTTCTCTTTAAAAAAAGTTTACTTTGAAATCACTTCTTGACATACTGTCAAATATACACTTTTTACTTAAGTGTGTTTAGAAACAGTCATGAAAGTGTCTCTCTTTATATACACACAAGTGGCTTTTTATTTAATCAGTATTACATTATCTGCAAGCACAGCTTATTTAAAAATATATTTTTAATATTCGATGTACACTGCAAGTGAACATCCAATACAATTAAGTGTTCTTTTTCAATTCTTCACAATTAAATGACACATGCAAAAGCTGAAATGAAAAAGCACTTGTGTTATTTGATGTAAAGTTGTAATAAAGTTGTAATAATACTACATGTATTACAATAAGTCATTGAATATGAGTATAAAATTACAAATATATATATATATATATATATATTGCAAATCATTCAAATATATACAAATACTTAGTAGTATTACTTAGAAGTAGGGGTGTGTGATATCATCTACAATAATATCGTAATTATTGTTTTAACGATATGTGAGCTGACATAACAGAGTATGCCACTCACTTTGTTAAAACAAACCAAAACTCATCTTGAGAGTCCAAAAGAGTTCACTGCATGCAGTTAGAAAGCCTGTATAATTAAAGTTATGAAAGCAAAAACATTTTTTTATGTTTATAAGATATCATATAGATAAGCAATATCACATAAGAAAGTGCGGTTTTCCCGAATATCGGCACGTGAGCATGATCGCAAATATTGTTTATTGTACTGTGGATTTTATACAATAGTACAACAATCAAGAAACTAATATTGAGTGAGTTACATTTTAGACACAATATGGTCTGTTTTCTTTCCTGTTTCGTTAACGAAAATACTTCCAAATAAAGCCAGAGCAGAACATTTGTGCATCTCAGATAAACACTGCTATCTTTTTTTCTTGAATGAAAAGAACTTTTAACTGTTTTTGAACAAATCATGATTCAATGATCCATTCATAAAGCATTCATGTGTTTAAATGAATCAGCAGTTTTGAGTGAACGACTGGCCGTTTTAGTGTCATATTTATTTATCCATGACAGACCTAAACCAGTCAAGGTATCTGCACAAAAACACACTCAGCAAAATACCCTTTAATTTTTGTTATAGCGAAAAAAATCCCCAAAATAAAGAGATATCATTTTGTGTCAATATTGCACACCCCTACTTAGTAGTTTGAGACTGACTGAATCTCTGGTTTCAGCAAACCCTAAAAGCAGTTTGACAAATGTGTCCAGCTCTACAGCAGATTATAAACAGTCTCAAAATGCTCATAACATCACACATCAATAGCTAATGAACCATATGAATATATTTCTACTGAAGTCTGCACAGATCCCGTTATGACCATTGACTTTATTTCACATCTGTTAAACCTAACAGAATGGAGGTATTCTCTAAGAGTCCTTGAAAGACATTACTAGGAGGTTTGAAGAATTATGTGTAACAGTGGATTCGAGACTTCTTCCACAAACCTCAAACCCACATGCGCTTACACTGAATAAACTAGACTCTTCATCTTAATCAGAGCTCTGTATCCGTAAGCACTTACCATGAGAACGGTCTGCCAGGCCGACGCGTCGTCCTCGCTGGGGTGGATCCCATGATTCCACCTCTTCTGAAGAATATACAGAACCGGCTCAACAGAGACATTAAACTTGGACATCCACGTCACCTTCAGATGTCCGTGCTGGTCCTCTGAAAAGGAAATGTCTCTCCTTGGCTTCAAAGGCACTCCTGAGCAAAAACAGAGACTTTGAGGTAAAAAGGTGAATGGACAATGAATCAAGGGAAGTCTGTTTGGCCTACGAGGGTGACAATAAATCAGCTAATCAGGTCAAAATTACAGCATTATATAAAAGCCTCACTGAGTATTTAATTCTTGCCTTTTACAAACAGCAGCAGACACAGCTGTGAATTAAATTTGGGTCAAGGAAAAATGGACGTCTTAGATGAAGGAAATCTTTTAAAAACTACTTTAAATGCATTTTCATGGTTCCTAGAGACCTTTGTAATCTCGTAGTAATTTTTGTATTCAAGTTCATTTCATATGTTTTAAACTTTATTGCAATATTAAAAAAAAAAGCTTTTCTACATATTTAAAAATATAGTTAATACATGAAATAGAAAAAAAAGAACGCATCCTCATGTCATTCCAAATCTTCTGAGGAGTATAAAAGAAGATATTTTAAAGAATTTTGGTAGCAAGTTTCAGTTCCCATTGACACAATGGAAGTGAATGGGAGCCACAACCTTTGTCTTAATGTTTCACAGAAGAAAATCATACAGTTTTAAACAAGAAACACGTATGCAGACTATCTTTAAAAAAGATTTTTAAGATAAACATTAATAAATGGTCACATTTAAAAAACAAATGATTATTATTTCAGGTTTTACAAGGTTAAATAAATGCATCGACCATTCGCCCCATAAGCTGAGGTGTATTCCCATCCCACCCTGCAGTGTGTTGTACCTCTGTAAAGGTTGGCTGGGGACTGGCAGGTGTGTCCACAGCCGTTTGAGCAGCACTTCTTGAAGCCGGAGCACTCGCGGTCGACCGCACAGCCCTCCACACAGGCTGCAGCGAATCCAGACGCCCGCTGGGGCAGAGGACAGTCGCCCTGCTTCTGTGACCGCAGCGAGCGCAGGAACTCCGCACTGGTCACACACTCGTGATGCTTCTTACCGAAGACACAGATACAGAGATAAAAAGCTCATTTTAGAAGACTGTGATCAATCAGTAGGTAACTGACCTTGCTGTATGGTTTCTGAGGTGTTTTGAGTGGTTGTAAGAATGAAAGGCATGTTGCTGTGGTTTTGAAGTGTTTGCTTAGGTGTTGAGTGTTTATTTATGCTGGTGTAAGTCTATACTATAGGATTTTAATAGAAAAGTGAGTGTGAAAACAGAACAGTGCACACATCTAAGTATCATTAATGTCAGTAGCAAAAACAGTGCAGAACAGGTAATCTGGTAACTTTAATACTTTAAAATAAAATGATGGGGGCTGCCTATAGTATTGTATTAAATTTTATTTTATTTTTAATTTTTTTTGCCGCCTAAAATGACTGAATTTGTGGCTTCTCTCAAAACTTGTGGTGATATTTGCAGGATTTTTTCCCTGTTGTTTTGCAGTAAAATTCTATCAATATTTATGATGTACTATTTATGATGTACTTCTAAGTTTTAGTGACAGTAAGAGCACAATTATCTGTAAATATTTCTGTGCCTTTCAAATATTTTAAATTTAAAATTATTATATGTTTAACAAATATATGATTGTCTATTATTATCATGTTATTTATTTATTCATTATAAATCTGCACTGTTTATAATAGTATTACTAGTGATTGCATTCACTTAAAATATAAAAAGTGCATATCTAATAAAATATTGTACTTATTGAAATATAATCTACTGGTAAAATCAGGCATTATGAAGATAACAAAATATTCACCCTAATATACATTATGTAACATATATATATATAATGTTAATTTTGTCCCAAGCTCTAGGGACAAGGAAATATAAACAAGGCACGTGTCTCTCTCATTCCTTATTGGAAAGACAATATATGATTGAAGGTCATAAATAAATGATTTGGAGAGATTAAAATATTATTATTTTTATTTTATTTTTGCTTAATAATTGCACAAAAAGTCCTGGTGCTCCATATAGTCTGTCCATCCCTGCTCACTTTACAATGGCATTCACTGCAATACAGCGACAAGGATTTTGACTAGTTAACAGCATTTTGTTTTTGCCAAAATAAAGGCAAAAATGCAAGCTGCTGCATATAATGCAGTGCAGAGTTTGCTTGATTTGCGTTAATTCTGCAACTGCAAAATCTCAAAATCCTGGAGGGACCGTACAGGGGTTTTGTTCAACTCACTAAACCTAATAGCAATAGTAATAGTAATACTTGATTTAGCACACACCACTAATGAGAGGCAGCTGGAAAGTCAGGGAGTGACAAAAAGTGAAAGAAAGACAGACACAGAGTGGTGCGCAGCGGTTAGACAAAAGCCACCCACCCAAACCATGCCGGGTGGGCCACAAAGGCGTCCGGCGGTCCCTGTGTGTCTGTCCCGTCGTGTGTTTGTACTGACTCACACGCTCTAGACACCGTTGACACATCGTTCCTTACGGCCCGAGTCAAACACACATAACCTCTGTGCTTCTGCACACACATGTGGCAGCGGGGGGCTCTGGAAACTGTTCATCTGCATAACATCTCCAAGATTACTCAACTCAACACTTCTGTCAGTCTGAACGAGGCGCATGTTTCTTCCATTGGGTGAATCACAGAATTGGGAAAACAACAAAGGGCTTCACTGCGTGTTTCTAAGTGGCTGTGAAGAATTCTGGGTACTTATTACCCAACGCGTCTTATGCACAGCTGAACCACACAGCATGTCCATCTGATGGACCTCAAGCGTTGAAACACTTCACGCTGACTGTTTAAATTAAAGCTTTGTTGAGATAATGATCGCTGAATTTCAACAAGATGTTAACAGTTGTTGCGCTTTCTGTGAAGAACAAAGGTCTGGACGTAAACACGGCTCTTATCTGGTTGACTTCAATAACGTGCTGATCTCCGCTGAGGGAAACATAATCTCTGTGTTCAACTCTAGACCACTCTGGGGACACGGGATAAAAGGGCCATAAAATCACACTGGAATTCTGAGAGTCCTTCAATTGCTGCTTCAATTCGTTTTAGACTAATGCACACAAAACCACACACATGCTTGACACGTCTTTGATTGCGGAGCGTGACTACATGGCTCTGTGTGGTAAATCATAAGCTCGTCTCAGACTTATATTTGTGTGGTTTTTAATCAGAGAAACGTCCCACGCAATTAGCCTTTCCTTCACGGCTGTAACAATCTCCAGTCGGCGAAAACATAAGGAGGAATTCTTCCGTGGAGAGACTTACCTCGCAGGTCTTGGGAGACAGGGCTCGTCTTGTTTCCCATAATTCCTTGCATGGTTGTAGGCACTGCAGACAAACAAATAAACAGTCCTGAGTACGGCCTATAACATTTTAAAATGCCACAGATAGCCGTGGAGAAACAGAACACACAAGTATTTGCATGTGAGCACAAGGAATGCACTGTTACAGTACAGCAGCCGTGGGGACACGTTCAAACTGTGTTGCATTGTGCAGACGGCAGAACTACAAACTGTTGTGACAAGCTGTTTAAAATATTGACAGATTGATGAATATTTCATGGGTTCTAAATTTGACCAAGTCTAGATGTTGTCGGATTTAAATACATTTATACTCTGTGTTTATTTTGAGTTTTCAGGAAACTTACCCCAACCCTAAACCTTAAGCAGAAATAATATTTTGCAAGAACAAGTTGTAAATCGTATCGATGTTCAATTTCATACACTCCCCTTAAAGTGAACTTATGCTGCATTAAGGCCCTGGTAGAATCACAAAGTGAAATCACACAACAAACAGGTGTCACGTCATTTTGAAATCCGGACAAAAGGTGATTTTGAGTTCACTTTCGTGGTTAGAAAACGCTTGCTTTACCTTCTAAATTACATTGGTCCTTGATAGGTGGGTGTATTATAATAAACAAACAAATATATATTATAAAAATAGACAGAGAAACAATAAATGCATTGAACTATACATTACAATTATAGCAAATTAATAAATCATATAAATGAAAAACTTTAAATAATGAATAAAACACAAATATAACAAATAAATTCAATTATAAATTAAAATGGTCCATCGGGACAAGACCACGGGAACCAGATAAGCCCTTTACACAATCTGACATGGCTGCAGTTGGAACTGAACTGCGGGTTTCGTCTGGTCAGAGGAGAACTGGCCCCCGACTGAGCCTGGTTTCTCCCAAGGTTTTTTTCTCCATTCTGTCACAGAGGGAGTTTTGGTTCCTTGCCGCTGTCGCCTCTGGCTTGCTCAGTTGGGGACACCTAATTTCTAGCGATTATCGCCGATTTGATTGCACAGATATTATTTAAACTAAACTAAACTGCCAAATGTTTAAATGTAAATGTAAATGTAAACTGAGCTAGACAATGACATCTCTGAATTCAATAATGAAATGCCTTTAACTGAAAATTGAGTGTTTAATCTTATCATTATACATTACTGACTATCCTCCAGTTTCATACTGTTAAGTGCTTTGACACAATCTGTATTGTTAAAAGCGCTATATAAATAAAGGTGACTTGACTTGAAAGCAGGTAGAAAAGCAGGTGCTTTAATTTCTCTTTCACTTCTTCATTCAGTCCCTCACACCGGATTCGCACATGTGTATGTAGTGCATGAGTGAGGTGTTTTCATGTCAGGGGAATGACTTTTACCTGTACAGCTCTTACTATCTGGCCTCAGTTTTACTAACCCCCCTTATCCTCACTCCAACCCGGGTCACGGCACCAATACAACTGGTCCAACTCGCACCACTCTGAATGGGATTCAAACCAGCATCCAATATGAGAGGTGAGTACTAATAAGGACCAGTTTTGGGCTAGTTACTCAAAGAATGTAATATATTACTCATTACTAGTTACTCCTTTATATTGTTACTTTACTTATTACTTCCTGGCAACAGTAATTAGTTACACTACTAGCTACATTACTTTTTCTTCACGCCCCACAGAAGCTGTAACTGTGTATCTTCCAGATAAAATTCTTCTAGAATGTTACTAACAACATATTTCGGCCTCATCATTTGACCAAAATCCACATTGGATCGCAGTCAGAAGTTATTACAAACACTCAATAGTGATTGATAATGGCATTCAAGTAGAAGTGTTGTATTCATCTCATTAATTGTCATGTGTAGCTTGAAGTAATTTTTCCGTTACCCATATCATGCAATTAAATTTCGTTATGCGCCACTCTGAGAGGGATTTGAACCAGCGTCAACTGGCATGGTAGGCAGGTGCAGTAACAAGAGAACTAAAGACCACATCCTTCGGCATCAGCACTTGTGTGCCTCTTGAGGTCAGGGGAGTGAAGTGTACCTGTACAACTCTTATATGGCCTCCATTACACACTCCCCTTAAACCTCACCACTATCCGGGTCACGGCACCAATGTAACTGGTCCAACTTGCACCACTCTAAATGGGATTCTAACCAACATCCAATATGAGACTTGGGTACTAATAAGGATGGTACAGACCATAGCCTCCAGTATTAGCTGCTAGTGCATCTCTTGAGGTCAGGGGAGTGAAGTTTACCTGTACAGCTCTTAGTATCTGGCCTCTGTTTAGTCATGCCCCTAAGCCTCACTACTATCTGGGTCACGGCACCAATGTAATTGGTCTGCCTTGCACCACTCTGTAAGGGATTTGAACCAGCATAAACCAGCATGGTAGGCAGGTGCATTACCAAAGAAACTAAAGACCACAGCCTTTGGCATTGGTTACATGTGTACCTCTTGAGGTCAGGGGAGTGAGGTGTACCTGTGAACTCTTATATGGCCTCCATTACACTCTCCCCCTATACCTCACCACTATCCGGGTCACGGCACCAATGTAACTGGTCCAACTTGCACCGCTCTAAATGGGATTCTAACCAACATCCAATATGAGACTTGGGTACTAATAAGGATGGTACAGACCATAGCCTCCAGTATTAGCTGCTAGTGCATCTCTTGAGGTCAGGGGAGTGAAGTTTACCTGTACAGCTCTTAGTATCTGGCCTCTGTTTAGTCATGCCCCTAAGCCTCACTACTATCTGAGTCACGGCACCAATGTAATTGGTCTGCCTTGCACCACTCTGTAAGGGATTTGAACCAGCATAAACCAGCATGGTAGGCAGGTGCATTACCAAAGAAACTAAAGACCACAGCCTTTGGCATTGGTTACATGTGTACCTCTTGAGGTCAGGGGAGTGAGGTGTACCTGTGAACTCTTATATGGCCTCCATTACACTCTCCCCCTAAACCTCACCACTTTCTGGGTCACGGCACCAATGTAACTGGTCCAACTTGTGCCACTCAGGGGAGTGAGGTTTTCCTGTATAGCTCTTACTATCTGTACACTATCTGTTGCACCTGCTCACACAGTTTTCATGAATCCAGCAGCATCGGATCTAAATATAGCAAACAGCATACCATCGCTCAGCTTTTTTTTCCTATAAATAAAGAATGATGAAGAACTTTGTTGTGAGTATACCAAAGTCTATAACCACAAAGTGAATGATGAATGAACGAATGAATCAGTTTCCTTATGAATGGAGAGTAAAATACAGCAAAACCTTTGTTGCTTATGCTCATGCAGCTCATAATTTAAGCCATAGTGAAGATATAATTTCCAGTTTTCCACCCTTTCTTTCCAATGACAACTGCTTTAAGTTGTTGTAGAAGTAAATCACTTGGCTCTGTGCTGATGATTTAATGATTACAATGGAAAACGATGTAGATATATTGGATACAGAATGCACTGACTGCACGAACAGATTCGATTTCATTGCTTACAAAATGTGGTCAATCCTAACGATCAGACTGGTGCGAATAAAGCCCTAGATGTACAAGCATTCAAACATCCAATACAAAGGATGACCACATTTGTTCCATTCAGAATCGAGTGTGTTTTTTCCCCTCTAATCTAAGTGATCCGTTCCCTGTGAGACGTGCTCCTGGTTGAACCCCCGCTGGCCGGGCCTCCAGTCGCTCATGTGCTGGAACATTTGAACACATCTGTTGTGTGTTATGTGATGGATTATTCTGACATCTGCCCCCATCTATCCCCCACCTGAACAGACAGCTTTCATTTGGCTGAACTCAAAGTCAAGACCACGTTCAAAAAATAAGAAAAAGGACAGAAAATAAGAAAGCGGAAAGACATGGAGTGAAACTGGTTTCACCTTACTGTAAAGATAATCTTATTATCAAGATAATCAAAGTCTAAATCTGTCATTTATAGCGACTTTGATTAAAAAGGATACAAGGATTCTTTTAAAAATATGTTCTTCTCAAATAAGATTTGTTTTTCTTCTGGTGATACCAGTGTCTAGCCAATGCCCATATCACTACAGACTGACAGTCTGCAGAAGGGAAAACAACCAAACTCATCCAATACTAATACTGTCAAAAGTACAAAATATACAAAAATAAATTCTTCAACAAAAACACGGGTCTGTCTTTAAGGTGAAGTGTGTTTTTATGTTAAAATGTAGAAATGTGGAAAGATATGTAGAGTCAACTGAGTACAGCTTTTTGTAGGTTTATTACTCTGAAAATATTAATTGTTTGTTTGAGGAGGCCAAAATAGCAACACGAGTGCAACCATTCCCTCACTTTTTATTACAGAAATAATAATCTTTAAAATAATACACTTAAGTGTGAACTGGCTGTAATGTTTACTTCATTACATGTTAACTGTAATTAAACGAAAATGTATAATAATTTATATTTATATTAAATACAATTAGCTGAATTTTAGAGTAAGTAGGACTTAAGTACATGTTTATATGTAATTTAAAATGTTGTACTATTGTCTCTGAAATATGGTTAAAGTGTACTACTGAATGTACTGACAAACATAAATGTTTACGGTACCTTAATGTAACATGAATTTAAGTCATGTATTATAATATATTTGTAATTACACATTTGTAATGATGAAGTTGCGAATGTGACGAACTTTGAATGTGATTTTTGAATAACACACTACAGTTCAAATTATAATCAAGTACTAAAAGACTAATAAAACAATGATTCAAAATGTACTTTAAAACATTGAAAAAATGCATTATTATAAAGTGCATTTTTAGAAGCATACTTAAGATACAGTGCACTTAAGTGGCTTTTTATTTCATTAATATTACATTATCTGCAATTACAGCTTTTTAAAAATAAATTTGTAAGATTTGAAGTACTCTACAAACGCACGCTGAATGCAATCCAAGCCCCTACATATATGGACAAGGAAACTTTGTTTATCAAAAGATTATATGGCAATGTAAATTCATGAACTGTCAGTTTTGATGTCCCTATGGAATGTTTTCATGTTTCTGGTTATTCAGTTGAGGTCAGTATAGCTCCTGTGTTTTCAACCTCCATCTAATGACTGCTGACGGCTCTCAACACAACACACACACACACACACACACACACACACACACACACACACACTGCTTGGCACTCACTGTCTGTGAGTCATCAATATGACAACACACTCCTGAGAGGAAGGGGTGATGGGGAAAGAGCCAGAGATCTGGACTGCATTAGTGCGTTTGTGAACAGCAGATCTACCGCAAACACTGCGGCAGGGGGTCAGCGCATGGAGACCAGTAGCTGTGACACAGGTTATCACTGACTAATTTCCCTCAGACAAAGGGCTCTGGCATGACACACGCGGGACTGTGGGATATGTTGATGGATGAAAGAATGAAGCATCTGCTGCTTCTTTTTACACAAGATCTCAGTGTAACAGTGAAGAAGTAAAACCGTGATGCAGCTTCTCCTCACATTGAGGTGATTTGAAGTTTAGGACGATTAGTGAGGTCAGCTAGTGAGTTTATCTTCTGAGTGGTGCTAAAATGGATATGAATGAAGTGACGCTTGCTGGATTTTAGTGTACTGACAGCATGTGGGCTTTTCCTAACAGTACCTGCTACATTGACTACATTTACATGCATGGCAGAAAACTGCTTATTGTGAGAAAGCTTTGTAAAATAAGAAAGTGTAAGAATGCTGCTTATGTGGTTACATGGCCACATAAAAAAACCCGGGTGTGTTAAACCGCTTTCTCTTCCCTTAAAACAGTTCACGTTTACATTTTTATTCAGACCATTTTGTTATGTGCATTACTGTCATTTTAACAGTAAAAGTCTACAAAAGGCTATACAGTAAAAACCTGTTCATTGATTAACGTAAATTGCCTTACTATTTACACTCTTAAAGGTTTTTTATTGGCATCTGTGGCTCCATCAAGAACCATTAACATCCATTGAAACTTTAGTTTTAGGAGTGTACAGTGAAAAATTGCAATAGATCTAATGAGACATTTTATGTAATTTACAGTAAAATACTGTTAAATGTAAAATTTTTGGAAGCTAAAAAGAACATCTTATAGTTATATCTTATAGCTTAGAACATCTTATCTTATAGTTGTTATAGTGAAAAACTATAAATTGGCAGCTGTGTCAATTGATGTTTTCTCATTGAAATTTCAGGTCATGAAATACAAGTTTTTGGTAAAGGTATGATAAAATCCTCCCTGTGAAGTTGTATTTACCCTTTACAGTACTTCCGTGATGGCTAAGGCATATTTTAATTATTTGTAATTTTTTACAATAGAAGAAGAAGGCTGGCCACCTAACGATATATATAGAGAAGCATCCATTTCACTGTGACTGGCTGAATAATGGAATAATATTCACATATCAACATGAAATATCACCAACCAGTTTGTAAATCAACCTGAACCCAGTCAAACTGGTGGACATTACAGAGTTAACACCAGGTAACCAACCAGATATCAGAATTTGTGTCACATTTTAATCACAATCTACTTAAAATGACGAGTTAGTCAGTTTTATGGACCACTAATGATGATTACTGCTAATCAAATATTATAATTTTTGAAGCAATGTAAAAAATGTTTCAAAACAAGTTGACTGACTTCTATGTAGTGTTAAGTAATCACAGGTGAACAGGATAAATAGTTCTGTGAGAATTTCCTATAATGCTCCTTACATTCAGTCTGTGGACCAAAACCTTTCTTTAATTTAGTGTTGAAGATGAATGTTTTCTGAGAGATGCCCCACAGGGAAGAGAGCGTTTTCTCTAATGCTCATCATCCTCCTCCTTCAGATCAGAAGAACCCAGACATATTTTCTTCAAGAGGAGCGCTGACTCTTTGCCCTCGTCAGGCTGCACTGACTGGTCCCTGACGGAAACGCTGTGGGAGACTTTCCTTAACACTTAATCTTCTCTGACAGCGAAGAAAAGCTGATATTTCAACACGAGATGAGGGTTATGATGAAATTTCATCAGGTGATAGGTAAAGTATTAGAGGGACCAACAGATCTTAATATTTTAGGTATTTCAGTTCCACTGAATCCTAATTAAAGCCTTGGGAATAATTTTCTTTGCCACTTCTAAAAACAAAATATACATTTTTGGCAAAGAACCGAAAATAAAAAGTTATTGCTTCCTGTACACTGCCACAGTGACCGTTCACAGGCATTGTTCCCTAAAGTTTTTTAACATTCTTTTCCTCTCTAGGCATTAAAAAAAAAAAAAAACCTTCCAGCCATGAAATGAACCATTCAGCCCTAAGATGAATCTCAACATTTGATCCTTTGATTTGAAGCAAAAATACTTTTATAGTAACTGTGATTATAATTAAGTATACAAATATGTTTACTGGAAAGACATATGCACAAACATATGCACTACCTTTCAAAAGTAAGATGTCTCTGGACTAAAGGATCACATGACACTGAACATGTAATGGATGCTGAAAATTCATTTTTGCATCACAGGAATAAATTACATGATAAATTATTTACATTATAAATACATGATTCCATTTATATTCATTAGAAAGGAACACAGTTCTTTTAAGTTGCATTAATATTTCACAATATTACTGTTTTTGGACTTGTGTGCTTCATGGTAGCAAGCAGTAGCTGCTGAACTGATTTCTCTGATTGGCAAATCTCTTTTTAGGATTATGTGTAGTGTAGTTCTTTGAAAAAAAATAACCCTGATTTTGAAGTAAAAATCACACTGATTTGTGGCCGCCACAGATGCATCTGAACAACCTCAAACCTAATACTGTTAAAGCACTTAATCCTACAAAACTACACTAAGTCAAGTTCTGCAGTGAATGGGTGCCGTCAGAACGAGAGTCCAAACAGCTGAAAAAAACATCACAATAATCCACAAGTAATCTAGTCCATGAGTTAATGTCTTGAGAAAACAAAAATGGCATGTTTATAAGAAACAAATCTATCAAGGCGTTTTGACTTCAAACCATCACTTCTAGCCACAATAACAAGTTCATAATCCATAATAACACTTAATAATGCTTTGATAGAGGACTCATATTGTAAGGCAAGCCAAGGCAATTTATTTTTTAAAGCACGATTAAAAACAACATTAAGTTGACTGTACACATTGTGCAACATAAAAAAAAAAACCCACATACAGTACAATACACACACATCTGTTATACAGCACATACTTCAAACAATTAAAAAAAAAACCCCACAAAAAACAATGAGGTTCCAACAACAAGTCACTGAGCAGCATTCTGAAAAAAAAAAGCCTATGAGAAGATATGAGTCTTTAAAAGAGACTTAATGTGCAAACTGCAAAGGCAAACTGTTCCAGAGCTTCAGGACTGACACTGCAAAAGCACGGTCCCCCCACAGTTTACGTCTCGACATAGGAACAATCAGGAGTTTCTGGTCAGAGGACCTGAGTGATCTTGATGGTGAGTAAGGTTGTAACAAATCAGAAAGATAAAATGGCGCAATGCCATTTAAAGGTGGTCCTGTTTCCAAGAACTTATCAACAATCTAGCAGCAGCATTCTGGACAATCTGTAATCGTAACAGCGTGGACGGACTAATCCTCACACAGAGGGAATTACAGTAGTCCAGGCAAGAAGACACAAAAACATGCAGCACCCTTTCAAAATCAGAAAATGATAAAAATGGCTTGACCTTTGCCAATGTTCTTAACTGAAAAAAACAAAACAAAACCCTGATCTGACAACACCATTAAACTGTCATCAAAAAGTACACCTTTTTTTTTTTTTTACCATGGATTTACCATAAATAGATAAAGGGCCTACATCAATATTAATGGACCCAGATGCACTGGAGGGTGCAAAAACAATAGTCTTAGTTTTACATTCATTTAGGTGCAGAAAATTCATAGCCAACCATGATTAAAGTCCTTTAAGCATGCAAGAAGAAGCACTAAGGAGTTGCCTTCCTTCATTACTGGTACATATATTTGCATGTCGTCGGCATAACAATGAAACAATATTCTGTGTTTACTAAACACAGACCCAATCGGAAGCATGTACAATGAAAACAAAATGGGTCCCAAAATGGATCCTTGAGGCATCCCACATGTAAGAGAGGCCAATGATGATGTAAATTCACCCAGGGTATCTGAAAAGCTCCTATTGGTTAGACAGGACTTAAACCCGTTTGAGACAGTGCCACAAATCCCTATTAATCGTTCAAGTCGTGCAATAAGAATTTCAAGGTCTATGGTGTCAAAGGCTGCACTAAGGTCTATTAACACAGAAACTGCAGCATCACCAGAGTCTACAGTTAGCAAAACACTGTTGAGAACTTTCAAAAGTAAAATAAATAAATAAATAAATAATTAATTAGGGCAGGTTTGAAGCAAAAAATTTTCTCTGAATTTATTACAAAAACACAGCTTTTGTCTTCTCAAGATGTTAATTGATGGACTGGAATGGTGCGTATTATTGTGATGTTTTTATCAGCTGTTTGGACTCTCATTCTGACGGCACCCATTCACTGCAGAGCATCCATATGTGATCTAAGAGCTAAGAGATCTTATAATGTAAGACAAGTCAATAAAAATTTACTCTGTTAATAATAAATTGTTATTTATTTATTTATTTTACAAATGTCTACTTGTATTTTGAATTACATTTTGCATTGTGTTGTATTTTAGGATTAAAGGAAACCTCTGTAAACTATAATGTCCCGTCAGAATATTATCAGTGCCTTTTCCATTTTTCTCCAGATATTTTTCTGACAGTGTAGGAATAATACCAAGAGAATTAAAGAAAGGTGCAAGGAAGCCACTGGAACAAAAAATTCCAGAATATCATTTTGTCACTAATGTAACAGGATCTGCTGTGGATGAGCTGGGAATGCAGCGGGAAGCACTGAATGGAGAATCCCAAGGGTCAGATCATCTCTGCGCTTGTCTGCCTGCGATTTAGCCACAGCACGGCTTTGATCACATGTTGACTTCTGCCCACAGCGGGTGATGCTCTTCACAGGCGCTGGAATCTAAGTCATGTGCCAATCTATAAATTATGAAAAGAGAACCTAATGCATCACGTGCAGTTCAACACTCTAAAGTGAACCGGATGCCTTTTTCACATCAGTATACCTGAAACCAGACACACATAGAGAAGGCCTTCAGCAATGCATCATTATAACTGGTGCAGTTATAGCAGATATAAATATAAATACTGGTTAACCAATGTTCCCTCCATCCACCTGAACAGAAAAAAAATCTCATGTGAATTCTTTAACTGGATAGTCTGTAAAAATGAAATAAACATCTAAAATAGAGAAGTTAATGCATATGATTCACATGTTTAAAGTCACAGTGTATCAAGCAATTTTTCTGATTAAATTACATTTATGATTTAAAATGCAAATAAATTAAATAAATAACAATAAATCAATAAATAAGTATATAAATAAAATAAATAAAAATTGAGGTTTCCTCTATTTGTTTGTAGGTTGAACAATTTGGCCAAAATTTTGTTTACATATCAACTTAGCTATAAAATAATCATAATAATTATTATTATTATTAAATAAAAATAGAAAAATGACAAAACAACAACAAAAACAAAGAAATATTACTATTAATATTTATTAGAATAACTACAAATTAGAAGGTCAAAAAAAAAAAAAGGTTCACATTAAGAACAATAACACGAATAAGAAATTTTCACTTAATACCAATTTCTAAATTCTGACCTGTATGATTTTTAACGATTTTAATGGGTTAATTGTTGATAAACCCAATATTTATGATCGGACATTTAACAAAAGTCTCAGTTTTTATGCTGTGGAATTCATCAATAAATCTCATGAATTGCACGAAAAAGAGCACCAGGAACATCTTGCCTAACATTCCTTTTATGGTGTACTATAGTATTAGTAAGAAAGCCATATGTGGCTCACAAGGGTGAGTAAATTATGACAATTTTCATTTTTGAGAGAACTATGCTGCATATTTCCGCACAAGATTTCTGACAGCTTCAGTTCCATACTGAAAATCACGGGACATGCAGATGGACTCAAGTTGCACATTTAGCTTAGCTCTGGTTCAAGAAATCTCTAGCTTTTTCCACACATTTTTGAGTCTGCCGTTTTGTTCTGCTCAATAGCAATTGCGTGGTTTAAAGAGAATATTAGGCTGAACGCTTGAGAAATGCACAGACCCAGACTGAACTAATTTAGCTACTTCAATGGTGCACAAGTGCTTGAACAAGCAGCTATTCTGAACTCAGACGTCTGTATGGTGGCAACCTCAGAACCTGTAAAGAGTTTCACTCTCCAGCTGTCCTGCTGTTTTACTGTCTCTTTCCTTCAAAAAAAGCAGATGACATTCAGGTCTGGCTGAAAAAAAAATGTGTGAGAAGTTGTGGCTCAAAGACAGCATGGAAAACCTCTTCATGAAGATAAAAGCCCATTCCTCATCATAAAAAAGACATCAGAGTCACCAGATGAATGAAGCAGTCAGGACGGCTCTTGTCCAATCAAATCCATTCCTGCTACCTGACCTCATTTCCTGCAAAAGAGCACTTCAGTGTGCTCTTCCATCTATCGTTAGTAGTGGTTGAGAAGAAAAAAAAACAAAACTATTGCACAGTTTTATACATATATGAAAAAATGCACTGGAAATTTTCAAGGGCCACTTATTTAAAAATGCATTTTTATATTGGTGTAATAGAAAATGGTGTAATACCTGATACGAATGTTTCTATCTTTCGGAAAAGAGATGTTTAATATGAAATAAAGGTTGTAAGGTTGGAACCAAACCATAAATATAATTTGAGAAAAACTTATATGGCTGTAACAAATTAGAGAATTTTTTTTTTAAATTGGTGCAAAATATCATTTTTGTTTCAGTGTTTCAAGATCAAAAAGGACATAAAAGCACCATAAAAACATCAGAAAATGAGTCCATATGACTTGAGTTGTTATACATCACCGTTTGAAACAACAAGAAAGAAACGCTCAGCATATTCACATTAAGACAAATAAAAACAGATTCACGTTTACAGAAACATCAGATTGAAGTTGACACGCTTTTTGAGTTCAAAAACTCTTAAACGTTTTCCCGTAGTTGCAAACATCTGTGAGTGAGATTCTAACATCTGTTGCGGAGGTGATATCAATATCTTGCTTGCTTATGAAGTAGTTTCCTCTCAGTAGCCAATGTGTTAATCGCTTTCAAAAGGATCTTTTGTAATGTACAATCAAATCAATCAGGATTAGGAACTCGAACAGGCCATGAACCTCATCAGTATGTTTATTTAGCTGGCCTGGGCTTATGTTTATACAGTGACAGAAAAAAAAAACACCCGTACAGTTTCATTTTACATCAGTTCCATGCGTTTGCCTGATGAAAAGTGACATACCCGTGCATAGCTGTATACAAATACTGAGATCCAAAAACTGAGCTTGCAATGGGGGTTTGGGGGCATACATTTTCACTGATTGTCATGAAAAATGGCATTTGGATTAGGAATGGCAAAATCTGAACAGGCAAATGATAATAGAATAAAGAATAAAGTAGAAAAATTAGAATTCATTGTAAAGTATTTGCTCTATTTGCAAATAATATCAGGTTAAATTACTGTCCTTGGGCGCTAGACAAAGTCACACGTTATTATATGCGTTAACAAATTGTGTAGGCTACAGTGAAAAAAACAAACAAACAAACAAACAAACACTGCAAATATCTTATATGTAACTTTTTGTTGTCTATACTTTCTAGTTTGAATGACAGTGTTTAGTACAAGACATGGGTGAAATAGGTGACTTTCAAAAAGAGCAAATCATAGGAATGTAACCTTAAAAGCCCAATTGTTTGCTGTTTATTAAAGAACAGAAGTCTATGATTATGACTGCAAGCATAAAACATGGCAAGACTTGATCAGCGAAGAAGAACAGTGAGAAAAAACTGAAAGTGAGTGACAGAGTCCATCAAACACTATTGTGTCCAAACAACTGAGAACTGACAACAAACCTCAGTACTCACTTTGAAACCATGTTGCCTTAAAAAAAAACAACCACAGAGAATTTCACAAAGCCACAGTAATCAAAGAAAACAATGCTAAAATGTAAAAAAGAGGGAATTATGATCATAAAACCTGGACAGTTGACTTGGCCAGAGCTGCGTTTCCCAAAAGCATTGTAAGCCTAAGTTGATTGTAGCTTCATTAGTGACAATGGTTCTATGATTAACTTAGGATTATGATATTTTTGGGAAACGCAGCCCAGATCAATCAGCTGACTTGAATATGCTCAAAACACTGTGGACAGTTTTGGAGAGAAGAGTGAAAAGCTGATTCTGTCCTCCAACATCCCTGAAGCAACTGGCTGATGTTCTGATAGACAACATTCAGCTGGAGAGACTGAACTTATTCTAAGAAGGTTTGACGCTGTATTGAAGGCAAAACGTTGATAAAGCGCCTTAATAATGAAATATTGTAAAATACAAATTAAGAGAATGGTTTTTGCAGTTTATGCAAACAAAAATGGCCACATGAAACAATCTGTGCTTATTATTTCTGGACAAACAGAAATTCTGATAACAAAGTCTAACCAGAATCGCTGGGGGCTGATTTAGTTAGACCTGCACTACAGTCGGACAGCTATAAATGTTCTTGAAAAAGGAAATAAGAAATGAACAGGATGTAAGCAACAGCTAATAAAGGTGTTTTGGACTGTCTCCTGACTCGAATACTGAGATAAACAAGCGTGAGGTGCGATGGAAATAAATGAGACCACACGGGGGCCAAGAAAATGAAATGAGTCACTGGCGTCAGTGAGAAACATGATGCTGAATGCTCAATAATAACTGCAATAGACAACTGAAAACAGGCACCCAGAAGACACTTTTAAGGTCATTGCACAATTAAGATTGTGCTCAGATGTTGTGCAATTTGATGATATAGTGCCAAAAACTCAAGTCAAGAAACATTTTTTGCCAAGTACTCAGTCTTTACAACCGTACAGTGACTTTACTAGTTCTATAAATAAATAATATGTAACACTTTACAATAAGGCGTGCATTAACTAAAATTAACTAACAATGAGCAATACACTTGTTAGGCTGGCCGCACACTAGAGGATGAGTTTTTAGGCCGGTTTGCGGCCCGATTCGCGGCTTATCGTAAGCGATTTTTTGTCCAAAAATCCTCTATTGTGTGGTGTCATTACGATTATTTATCTGCTCCCGATCGAGACGGAGCGTTGCAAAGTTATTTATAGTCAGTTGAATGTCTGTTGGTGGAGCACCAAAAAAAAAAAATAAAAAATTGTTAGCAGGTATTAAGCAGACTGTGCGGTGTGTACAAGGAACAGGACTGGAGAACCAGAGTGAGATTCAAACATGGAATACTTTAATAAACAACCGTGATAACACACCTAATCATAACGGAGATTGGACCAAGACTAAGGGAGAACTGAGGACTTATGAACATGAACCAAACAAAGGGAACTAATGAGATAATTAACAAGACACAGGTGAACAGAATGACATAATCAGGCAACACCGGAAAACTAGGTCACATGATAAAGGCAAACTGGAAACACAATAAGCAGACAATGAAAATAAAACAGATCACAAAACACACATGGAACGTGACACAGACAGTTTACTGATACTCTAATTACTGCCAGTTGACATGCAGTTACAAAGTCTTCTCGTCTGAAGTTTTTGCACGTTAAAAAATGAATACGACCTCATGTTGTGTCAATCATGTTTACACACTGCCTCCGAAACTTTCGTCCATCATAAAAAAAATCGGACCGAAAAAACGGAAAAACCCCTGAAAAAACAAACTCAGTGTGCAACGACCTTTGCTGTTATTAAAAATACAACCATTCATTGTTAGTTCATATCAGATAATTAAAGATTCATTAAATAATATTAATACTTAAAGGGATAGTTCACCCAAAAATGAAACTTCTGTCATCATTCACTCACCCTCAAGTTGTTCCAAACTTGTACGAGTTTCTTTCTTCTGTTGACCACAAAAGAAAACATTTTTAAGAATGTGGGTAACCAAACAGATGACGGTAGCCACTGACTCCCACAGTATGGGATAAAAATACTATGGAAATCAATGGCTACCATTCCTAAAAATGTCTCAATGACAAAATTTTCATTTTTGGGTGAACTATCCCTTTAATAATATTAACCTCAGAATATTTTATTAACCTAAATACTTTATTAACCTTTTGCGCAATGAAACGTTTCCACAAATGTTTAAGGTTCTTCATAGAATAACTGATTCAAATAAAACATTCTTTTTTTAAGAATGTAAGGTTCATAAGGTATTTGTCATTGTTAATGAATGTCAACTAATCAAGTTGCTAGCGTTAACCTTATTGTAAAGTGTTCTCAGATGATCATCTGATCAGAAAAGCACTTCTTCTGAACATATGTCATTATAAACCAGAGGAGCTTTAAAGGGGTCTGTGACGTGGTGGAACAAATTCAGAAAATCTCTCTGAGAAGCGGCGCAGACCCTCCGAGACCTTTTGAAAGCCGTGCAGAACAAGATGGCAACAAATGGGACAAAGCTGTGCTCGCTGCAAGAGGCCAAAGGAAAATGGAACGGTAGCTTGTGTTCCTGGCCTCACCTCCGATGAACCTTCAAACGCCAGACCTGAAAAACTGAAACATTAGGAGACGCAGTGTAGCCCGAGCAAGAGTGGAAGTCCATTCATCTCTCAATGTCAAGAATAACTCAAATGGCTTATCCATATGGAAGCCGATGACAAACGTCCATACCACCCCCCTAACGAAACACAAATCATCTCGGACTTGATTTTGAAAGCCTCTGTCCAGAGGTCTCTTCTTGACCTCTCAGCGTTCTCATTTTGCCTGTTCATGATTCTAAAGGAAGGCTGAGTGTTCTGATTTAGTGTCCTGACATGTACATTCTCATGGGCTCCAAACGCGCTATGACAAAAACCATATGTGCAGAAACATCTTTAATTCAGTGTTTCTGAATCCCGGGAGTTCTCGAGTAAAACGTGCAAACGCCTTCCTAGCGAACCATCAGCCTGCTAGATGAACGCAGGATGGGCCGGTCATTAAAGGTGTCACACGGGGCAGCAAATGAACTGGAAAGCATCCCTTGCTTGCTGCAGTTTAAATCAGCACACAATCTGCACTGGTGCATTATGGGAACAACCTGGGTGTTCCGAATGTCTGCAATCCATTGACTTGCCATTGCAGTTCAGGTGTCTGCAGGCCACACGCAACACGCTCACAGCAAACATGCTGTTAATGGTGGAGAAGAAACTACGACACAAGGCCACGGAGTTCACCAGCCTGCAGAAACTCTCAGCGGCGGTGAGGAGGAGTTGTCTACGCCACTCATATGGTTCGAATGAATCCGTCATCATAAACTATTTCACGTGCCGTTAAAGGTAACAGAGCATATTTCAGATATGTAAATGGTAACCAAGCATGGTTTACTTTAGGAACTGTAATGTTGGCTTTGAGACTGTCTGTGGTTTTGAAGCTAAATGTATTGCTTTAGGTGGAAACCACAGTTGATTTCATGCTGTTGCCATTATTTGGTGCTTTGAATAAGAATGTGTAGAGCGCTTTAAGCGTGGAGCTGTTTGAACTGGGGTTTAATGTTACACAATTGATGTATTTAAGCTTCTGGAAAAAATCATTGACAGTAAAGCTGTCACAATACTTCAATCACATCTTGCAGGCCATGTAACAGTATTTATCACTGTTAAAATACAAAACTCATGTTGTCAGACACAATTTTCTGGATGTAGAAAAAATTACGAAAAATTAAGTTAACTTTAAGGCCATTTAGTTTGAGTAACTCAGCTTACGGTCATGAAGTAGATGTCTTAGCTCTGTGCAGTGTTTTTGTTCGTATTTTATTGTAAAAGTTGTATGTCACCACTGAGAATAGTGTTCTCCTATACGTTTTTTTTTATTTCAACTGGTCTGTGACTTGTTTTGGTGTTTAGAATTAACTCTACATAACCTTATTTTTGTTTAAGAAACTGATACACAAGTTAGATCAACTGAGAAAGTTTTAGATCATAAAAACATAATTCTAATGCTCAACTTAACCTAAAATTGAAGCCATAAGTTTCCATATGTTTAGTATACTCAAAAAAATCCTAAAGATCGTTGCCTTGTGCTTCTGATAGTTTTTAAATGTATTTTAATACCTATGCATGCATGTTGTTTTTCATGAATAATATTAAAATTCTCAATAGCAAATAAAAATAAAGTTGTGTGTGAGTGAAAGTGAAAATATTTTACAAATAACAAAAATATCATTAATAAATGATACACATTAATGTATTTTGGCAAAATTCTTCACTTTGTTGTCTAGTTAAACACAAGCTACCCCCCCCCCCCCCAAAAAAAAAACTGCCACCTCTGAGCCACTCAAATACCAAATCCAATTCATATGATAAACAATAACTGTAACAACTGAAACAACTAAAAATGATTTTAATTTCAAGATGATTGGAGTATGTTTTACTCATACTCAAATGTCTACTTCAGAATTTAATTCAATGTGTTACTTGCCATTTCTTTGTAATTATTTTTGAAATTTACTAGGAAGTACTGTGTGAAAATTTCTACACAACACAAACAGACGCCTCAGGTACCTAATTTCTTGATATGCAGCAGATTTTAATTTTTAATTTTTGTGTGTGTGTGTGCAAAGAACACATGGGAAAACACACAGCATTTTTTAAGTTTGTTCTTTTCATTTTATGGTATTGCAAAAATGGTTAACCTTCATGCAAGGTTAACTACTATTCATACTACTATTCAGTGATTTTCAAATTGAAATTGTGTGTAATGCATAACAGTGATGGTAAAATATGTATTTTATGTATGTATGGAAGTGGCATAGTTGTGGTATTTGGGTTCATTTTCGGGTTCGTTTTAATTGGTCCTTGGACTAGTTTTTGGCTAGTTCTGATTGACAATAGGCAGGTATGGCAACCCTGACAAGAGTACTGTGGAGCCACCAGTATTTTGAGGCTTGGTTACCATGATAAGAGCGCTACTAGGCTGATTTATCAGCATGAGAAACAACATACAATATTACTGCATTCAGATACCAATTGAGACTAATTTTAAACCTCCAAAAATGACCAGTTGCCAAACAAAGCTGGAATAAGCTCTCATGTGAAACTTCCAGGAACTGTTAAATGTAATGAGCTCCCAAAATCTCGAAACAATATGCCCTTAAAGCGGGAACCTGCTGAGTCAGCAGTGGCCGTCAGTGCCCTCATGGCTTCAGCACGAGCTCAGCCGGCCACACACAGAGCGACCCTCGTGTGCTGCCCCTCATGACCCTCCAGGCGTTCGGCTCACCTGCTGATCAGGGTCCAAAGCTTGCGCCCCAGCCCAGCCCGGGTCAACCCCAGCAGGGCACAGGCTTCCATCTGCTTCTAAGCTTTACTTAAGAGAAGAGAGAGTGGCTTCAGCGGGGTTAATCCCGTTCCAGAGGCGTAGTAAACTGCATGTGTTGTCACAGTGAAACATCTGACAGCTTTCTCGTTCACCCGGGGTCAAGCGTGACGGATAAGACTGGACAAGTGCTGGGGTAACACCCCTGATCAAGCTCCTAACACCGGCCACTGCTCATTATAGATGCTGTAGCTTGTGCATTTGGGGAAAGGTTCATTTTTTTTTAAAAGTAAACTTAAATCACCACATGTGAATAATTACATTCAAAACAGTACATTAATACATCAAATTTTGCATTACAAGTTTTCTGAAATGTAATATTTGAATATGCGAATGAGGCATAATCTAATTGAAAATACATCTTCAGAACAGAACACATCTGAATATTGGACAAAGCCAAGATGTTTTATTTTGTTGACAAATCAGAGTTAAAGGTTTTTACAAAGGGGATTCTGGAAATTCCTTTTTATCAATTCAGAAAATACAGCAAGAAAAGTTAACCGTAAGAAAAAAAATCACCATGTTTTAGGAATAATGTTATATAAATCAAGGTGAATGATGAATAAACCCCTCTGTAAAAACCTATATACTAAAGTTTGGTGTGTGTAAGTACTGAAGTGCAAGAGAAACTAATTTTGAGAAGCGGCCTGTAAAGATATGTACTGTATAATTGACATCTACAGACGCAAACAGATAAAGTATAATAAAATAAACACTCAAATGTATATTTTGTAGGTTTTCTTTCCACTAGTCTGAAAGAAGATGTTATGGAAGCAAAATATCCCAAAATTGGCCTAAAAACTATGGTTTATTTTCACAGCCTCTTTTTGGTCTTACCAAGGGTACAATTCTGAACATGTGTGTGTACGTTATTATCAAATGTGATAGAGCACTGCTAGATGAAATTTCATCTATTTTGAATAAAATTAAACACTCTTCAGTGCCTCTCATTGGACATTTCTCCTTGAAAGTATTGCGAAATGTGCAAGACGCTACATAATATTTTGCCAACATGTCGCCACAGGTGCGTTTTTCCAGTGAGTGTGGTTTGTAAGTATTAGTAATGTACTAGTGATTAACCCATAAATTGCACAATACAGTAGCGTTTTTAACATTTTAAAATGAATTTGTGTTGCAAGGTCTTTCTAATGGGCGCATACCACAGTTTCACTCAAACAGTCCCAGTTGTGGTTTAATATAGCTCCCAAACACAGTGTTAAATCAGAGGAACTGAGACTGAAGTGGACCATGAAAAATACCCAGCACTGATTTTTTTTTCAGTAATAGTGATATGCAACTGTAATTGCCCTTCGATAAACTAGTAAACAAGGTTAGCTCATTATTGGTAATTGCCTAAGCCCAGACATCTCTGGCTGCCGTCCGCCAATCACCAACCACCGCTCACCCTGAGGGCCAGAGCTTTAAAATCCCTGAATGAAAAAGAGCAAAAACATTCCTTGTGAAAGCTGTATTTCTCACACCAAGCGTTTAAGCCGTTCTAATTGCTTTCAGATGGAAGTAATCCACCGTCAGCCCTTCCAATAACAGGTAAAGTAAATGTTGTGTTTCTTATGAAAATAAGCTGTGTTCACATCCTCCTGGGCTGAGCTGCGTCTCTAAAAGTGCACTTGAAATTAGCTCCTGTTTATTCGTTTAAAGCCGAGGCCAGGAAGACGCTGTTTTTTTTCCTTTTCTTGTAATTTCTTGTTTGCTTGTGAAGGACTTTCTACATCTCATTTTTTTTGTTTGTATATTTTGAGTGCATGATCACCACAAATCCCCTCCTATCCCTTACAAAAAAAAGTTTTACTCGAGTGTGCTCTTGTTATGCTGATTTTAAACAAAAAAAGAGAGAGAGTATACATTTGGTCTACAGTTTATGTTACAGTGCTTGTATACTTTATACAAAATTCATACAAAATCGTACTTAAGTATACTTGGCTTACACTGACAAGTATACAGAACAGTCTAAGAAAATTCGGCCTATACTTGTACTTCATAGAACTGTATAATTTAGTATTCTATGTATACTCTATATTGTAGATATCTAACCGTATACTACACTTTAAGTCTTTTTGAACTGAAAAATTGGGACGAAGAAGTTCCCAAGAAGTTTTGAAAATAATACACTTATAAATATACTACTCCATTTTAGTATACTTACTACACAAAATATACTTGGAAAATATACTTGAACTTTACTCAAGACAAGGCACTTCAGGCAAAACCAGCATTATTAATCCTTTTGATCTTTATTTTAAAACAAAAACACACAAATCTAACCTTTCATTGAACTAAAACAACTGAAAAAGGAGGAAATCTCCTTATGAAATAAACGTTTTTCTCAAATACACATTGGACACAATTATTGGCACCCATATTCACAATTTTGAGCACTCCAGGGTGATTATGGACATGAAATTATCCAGCCATGGCTTCCTGTTTCACAGAAATATAAATAGGAGGGAAAACAAAGCCCAAATTCCCGTAATCATCCATCACAATGAGAAAAACCAAAGAATATATTTCTAATGTGCAGCAAAAGATAATTGAGCTTCACAAATTAGTGAAGTGGCTTTAAGAAAAGAGCTAGAGCCGTGAAAATTCCCATTTCCACCATCAGGGCAATAATTAAGAGTTTCCAATCAACAGAAAATGTTACAAATCTGCCTGGAAGAGGACGTGTGTCTATATCGTCCTAATGCATGGTGAGAAGGAGAGTTTGAGTGGCTAAAGACTCTCCGGGGACCACAGCTGGAGAACTGCAGAAAATAGTTGAGTCTCAGGGTCAGAAAACCTTCAAAAAATATCAAACCACATCTACACCGCATGTTGTTTGGAAGGGTTTCAAGAAAAAAAATCAAGAAAAGAAACTGCTTTCACCAAAAAACAATCTCCCGCATATTCAGTGGTCAGACACGACTGGAACTTCAAATGGGACTGGCTTCTATGGTCAGATGTAACTAAAAAATGAGCTTTTTAGCAGCAAACACTCAAGATGGGTTTGGTAAACACAGGGATAAAAAGTACCCCATGTGTACAATGAAATATACTGCTGTATTTTTGATGTTGTGGGCCTATATTTCTGCTGGAGGTCCTGGACATCTTGTTTAGACACATGGCATCATGAATTCTATCAAATACCAACAGATAAAAAATCAAAAAGTGACTGACTCTGTTAGAAATCTTATAATGGGCCTTGTTTGGATCTTCCAACCGGACAATAATCCAAACACAAACCTCAAAAACAACACAGAAATGGGTCACTGGGTACAAAACCAAGCTTTTGCTGGCCATTCCAGTCCTCTGACCTGAACCCTATAGAAAATGAGTGGTGAACTGAAGAGAAGAAGCACCAACATGGAGCTGTGAATCTGAAGGATCTGGACAGATTCTGGATGAAGGAATGGTCTCTGATCTCTTGTCAGGTGTCTCTGACCTCATCAGGCATTATAGGAGAAAACCCAGAGCTGTTAAACTGGCAGATGGAGGTTTCAAAAAGTACTGAATAAATTGTTAATTATGTCCAATGTGTATTAAAGAAAAAAACATTTATTTCATAATGATATTTCCCCCCTTTTTAAATTCTTATTCTCCAATGAAAGGTTAGATTTTTGTGATTTTAAAAAAAATAAAAGATCAAAATAATTAACAATGCAGATTCATTTTCACAGCCTTCTTTGATCATATTTACCATTGGTACCAACAGTTCTGACAACGTGTGCAGCACCTACACTAAACCCTACCTGAAACTTAACTGATAGTGTTAAAAAAAGAAAATGTGATATCAAAATGCATTTGCTGAAGCAACTGTGATTCTGCAAGTTTTTGAGCACTTTTATCGTGGCTCATGTTTCACTGGACTCATACCCAAGCAAATGAAATGCTCTACCGGGTGCGCTACTGAGCAAGTTTACTGCATCAGAAAAGCCATACATATGGAGCTGGTTATGTGATACAAACGTCGAAATTTATTGGTTTACCAATAATGTGCTGTGGTAAAATTGTTTGGAGCTCATAACATAGTGTTATATTTTGTGATAATCTGGCTCATGTAATTATAATTTGTGTAAAAAAGGAAGAAAAGTTGTAGGTGTTTTACTGCCACTAGTGTTCATTGTACTACAGGGAGTTGTATGTATAGGTATGTCTCTGGAGTTCTGCAAAATTGTTGGTAGAGACATGTTTTTCCATGAGTCAATGCTGAATATTTCCCTAAAGTAAGCTGAATCCAGGGAGCTCTTGTGATAAATGCGTCCTTGCAAATGATCTCTAGTGGAAGGAGAGGTGTGCTGTAAATGCTTATTGCATTACCCCTAACCTATCCTTATTTATTTCCCATGGGGCAAACCAGTTAGGGAAAACAAACTTGGTCTTAAAGTCAACATGAAACGTTCACAACCTATTACTTCTGTAATGTGACAGTGATTTTATCCACCAGGAACTTATTGGATAGTGAAAAGTGATCGCTATATGGAATAATATGCACAGGTGACTCATACTCAATAATATATTAAATATCATAATTTCTGATTTTATGTTTAGAAAATAGAAGTGTAGGGAACACCAAAATATTAAAATGCTATCTCTGTTTATCCTCCTATTATCTGGTGGAAGGAAAGAGCTGTAATAAGGCAAAAAAAAAAAAAAAAAAAAAAAATGCCCTGGGTACAACAGCGGCTCTCAGTGCTGTTAATGTTGGGTTTCCAGAAACCATTAGACATGAGTGAGGTTTAGTGTAGGTACAGGGCATGTGGTTTATATAAAGGCATTAACCTTTGGCCATTTCCTTGTAATAAAAGGAAATTACATTTGAACAGAGTTTTATTTAGCAGCGCTGAGGCAGTGTGAGAAGCTGTGAGCTCAATGAATAATGTCAAGCTCATTAATCTGAAAACACATCTTACCTGTGAACATCTCCTGTGGTCCTCACACCAGTCCAACACACGGTCATTCTGAAAGAGACCAAGAAACACATACAAATGATTACAATGACATCACAAAGCATGAATAGTATAAAATAGAGTGTAAATTATATTTCATATTTTAAGGTTTCTCACACACTAGAGAGCGCTCTGACAGATGGGAATGTATAAGATTTATTTTAAGGATGTGGGAAGATTGTTTTCAGTTTGACACTGAGCAGGAATACAGCAGGACAGGATTTCTGAAGGCACAATTATGTCTCGTAGTGCAGGCAAATACTTCAGGCGTGGATCTAATTACAGCGTAAAGATGTATTAAACATAAGACGACAGTCTCATAACTTTTTGAAGCACTGTTTTATGAAGCTTTGAAACCTTTGCAAATCATTTTGAACCCGTGATATGGAGTGATGTTGGAGTGAAGTCACATGATTCAGTAAATAAGGCTTTTTTTTTGTTATCAACTTTTTATTGTTTTTTTTTAGACACATCACAACATCCATTCAAAACAACAAAAAAACAAAACAACAGATATATAATCATTACTTTAAAGAGTCCAGTCAAAACGAAGAGAGAGAGGGAGGGAAAAAAGAAAAAAAAAAAAAAACAAGTCATTCCTTTTTATAATCAAGTGTGTTAAAGGAAAAACCCTGCCAAGCATCAATAGTAGAAGGCTTGGCCCCATTAATTCGTGCTGTTGTACATTCACTATTTTCAGGAGGCTATGGATCCAATATGTTTTTCCACACATGTGCAGTGTAAACCAGTTCTGTATTATTGTCTTCTTCGCAGCTGTAAAACCAGCAAACCACATTCTCTTTTGTATTAAAGGAACACTCCACTTTTTTTGGAAATAGGCTCATTCTCCAACTCCCCCAGAGTTAATAAGTTGAGTTTTACCGTTTTTGAATCCATTCAGCCGATCTCCGGGTCTGGCGATAGCACTTTTAGCATAGCTTAGCATAGATCATTGAATCTGATTAGACCAGTAGCATCGCATTCAAAAATGATCAAAGAGTTTCGATAGTTTTCCTATTTAAAACTTGACTCTTCTGTAGTTATATCGTGTACTAAGACCGGCGGAAAATGAAAAGTTGCGATTTTCTAGTCCGATTTGGCTAGGAACTATACTCTCATTCCGGCGTAATAATCAAGGAGCTTTGCTGCCGTAACATGGCCGCACCAGGCGCAGTGATATTACGCAGCGCCTGAAAGTAGTCCCCAGCTAGGTAACTAGTTATAATATAGCTGGGGACTACTTTCAGGCGCTACGTAATATCACTGCGCCTGCTGCGGCCACGTTACGGCAGCAAAGTTCCTTGATTATTACACTGGACTGGGAGTATAGTTCCTAATCATATATGCCTAGAAAATCGCAACTTTTCATTTTCCGCCGGTCTTAGTACACGATATAACTACAGAAGAGTCAAGTTTTAAATAGGAAAACTATCGAAACTCTTTGGTCATTTTTGAACGCGATGCTACTGGTCTAATCGGATTCAATGATCTATGCTAAGCTATGCTAAAAGTGCTATCGCCAGACCCGGAGATCGGCTGAATGGATTCAAAAATGTTAAAACTCAACTTATTAACTCTGGGGGAGTTGGAGAATGAGCCTATTTCCAAAAAAAGTGGAGTGTTCCTTTAAGCTTATACAGAGACCAGAATCATCATAAGGAAGACACAAACTTGGGTTAGCAAAGCAATCAATTTATAGTGAGGAGGATAAAACCAGGTTTACATGTATCCATAGATTAATGACGATAGGACACTCCCAAAACATATGAAGAAAAGTACCTAATGATGCAGTATTACATATATGGCAGTTAAAATTTGGTTGTAGTTTCAGTTTGAATCTTTTGTAAGGAGTTATGTGTGCTCTGTGAATGACTTTGAAGAGAATAAGACGATTAGCCAAGTTTTTAGATGTTAAGATGAGGTTAGACCACACTCTCTCCCAGTCGACAGATAAATTAAGGTCATAGTAAATAAGGCTTTGTTACATCATAACTGTTTCGAAATGGTTCAAAATGTCAGTGGTTTGCAGCTAGTGTCCGATGTCTGTGAATCCATCAGCCACTGTTTACATAGTTTTTACTTGACCTCAGATCAGTTTTGTGAATTTGTAGACATATTTAATGACATATTCGTAGAATAAAAAGGAAGAGTTGTAGATAATAGTCTCTTATTGGCCTGATTAACCAAGCTCTCCATTAAACAAACAAAGCAATCCCTACAGTTTAATAAAATAACAAATATTATATAGACTATTTGCATTTAATTGTATTAGATGATTTGTTAATTGCTTTTAATAGAATATACTTTCAATAAAGCGTTTGCAATTGGTTTGTAAAAGGAGGCATCACCAGCGTTTTGAGTGCTGCAAAAGCTAATCATTTTGCAAAGTGTCTGGTTTCAATTATTATTAAATTCATTATTTTTAATAATGATTATTTTTAAGTCTTGAAAAGCTTTGTTTGTCCCACTATTAGAAGAAGGTAATCCCAAAGAACTGCAAAAATCAACAGGCTAAAAGGTGAGTTAAAGACAATTGAAACCAATATAAATTTACTTCATGACAAGAACTAAAACAGACACAGGTGTCCATAATCATAATAATAAAAAAGTCAAAACAGTTAAAACAAGGAAAGAAACATGGGAAAAGTAAAGACAGACACAATGGAATCGAAAATAAACTTTGAATTAGGAGTTTTAGAACATAAAACTCTACAGAATAAACATGACAAATTGAACACATCTCTTTTCACTTCTAATTGATTAACTACATTGGGCTGTGTTAAAGTTACAATTTTGAAATCATTCTCTGATGTGTCATCTCTTCGGCATATTTCTACAAAAGTTTCAACTGTTTAATACAAGAGCACCAGTCTCCTGTCATTACCGTTAGGTGACTATGATATATATTTGCCATAGGTCTTTAAAGCCTGAGGTCAGAATTCCTTCCAGCGTAGGGCGACATGGGCAAGAATGAATCATGTATGAGGAAGTAAACACACCATAACCACAGCCTCAAGCATACGTCAACACCCAACCAAACCTTGTTTCGGAAAAGTGGTGATGAGGATTTAACCATAGCTAATGAATGACGGTCCAGAGTGTCTGTGTTTAGACTTCTATTATGTCACAGTGTCTTTGGGAATGAGGGAACGGCAGACACCACAAACACAAAGACTTCTCTGTAACTTCATGTAAAATGCCATCTGAAATGCTGCTCTGAAATGATGGCAAAGGCAAACACGTATATGAGTGATCATCATGCAGGCGAACGCCGCAGTAATCCTCCAGACACTCCCTCTGGGTAACCAATATTTATCCTCAGCAAACGTGAGTCACGCCTCCTCTGAGGTCCCACAAGTCTTTTGTGAGGTTTTAATAAGGACTTTAGGGACAGAGAGAGCCCATTGTGTGTCATTGAGTCTCTAGTAGTGATCTCCAAAGGAATGCTGGAGCGTAACATCATCTCAAGAGATCACATCAAGGCTAAATCCTTCTTGATGAGCTTCCCAGACTAAAGCTTTCACTCCACACCTTCAAACTAAACCAACTAAACCCATAACACTTACAGGTCTGTTTCACAAACTTTCATGAAGAGATAAAAACGAAATCCTCTTAAGTTTGTTTTAGATGTTTTTTTCTTTAAACACAGAAAACAAGAAGATAAAATTGAAGTGAAATCCTTAGTCTTAGGGGCTGAAGACACGTCCTGCCCACTTAAGAGAGAACAGAGCTTTTTCCCTTAATGAGAGATTTAGATTGAACCATAAAATCCATTTATCCAACTGATAAAAACCTTCTACCAAAATAAACCGACTGTAAGCTGCTATACATCACTGTCAAGGTATATTAAACAACCACGAGTAATCATCAGTGCGGTTCATGAACTCTAATGCATTTGCTTAGACAGATGAGGATAAATATATGACGGAGCTAAAGCTCAGATCAAAGGTCTGTCTGTGTCATGTGTCTTCTGAAGTCCAGCCAAGACTAATATACAATTACCATCTTACTGATTTATATCTTAAATGTTACTTCATCAGCTATCAGAAATGCATTGTTAAAGGAATAGTGTAGCAACAAATTACAAGTCATTATTTTCACATCCTCATGTCGTTCCAAAGTCATATTACTTTCTTTTGACCGTCAGAACACAAAAGAAGAATTTCGACAAGTGTTTTGGCAGTTTTTGTCCATTTTATGAAAGGCAATCAAAACTTTCAAGCTCAAAAAAAAGACACATGTAAAGGTACAATATTTTCTTTGTTCACTCTCAAATGAAACTCATGAGTTAGTCAAAGAGAACAAACCTCATTGGTTCTCACTCATGAAGCAAGCATGTTTGCCATATTTGATGAGGTCTATATATGCGTGTTGATCAGGGTTTATTTATCTGTAAAAGCCTAAATGTCTCTCATATATACTTTGAATGAAATCTGAGATGACCAAAATTGACTCTTCAAAAAGACATTGTAAATGTAATCCACATGAGTGGTTTTATCCAAGTATTCTAAAGAGACATTTAGACTTTTATATAAATAAACCCAGATCAATGCACATATATAGAGCTCATAAAATATGGCAAACATGCTTGCTTCATGAGCAAGAACCAGTGAGGGTTTGCTCTTGCAAGTCAAGCAAGTGTGGCTGATCTTCAGTGTTTACCACATTTAATGTATCTCAGTGTTTGTATAACTAAATAAAAGCCTGTAATTAAATCTGTTCATCATATAAAGTGATCAAAAAAAATTTTTTGGTGACCCCTTAAGTTTGATTTTTCAATTCTGACAACTGATAAAATAACATTTAAAATATAAATCAATATATATATTTATATTTAGAGAACTACAGAACGGTATCCCCTCTTCCATTCATTGCAAAAACACTTGAACCAAGTCTCTGCCTTTCTCACACAGAACAACCTCCTCGACAGCAGCCAGTCTGGTTTCAGAAGGGGACATTCAACCGAGACTGCCTTGCTCTCAGTTGTTGAAGCCCTAAGACTGGCAAGAGCAGATTGCAAATCTTCATTACTTATCTTAATGGATCTGTCTGCTGCTATTGACACGGTTAACCATCAGATCCTCCCATCAACCCTTTTGGCAAAGGACATCTCAGGAACCGCACTCCAGTGGTTTGAGTCTTACCTTTCAGATAGGTCCTTCAAGGTATCTTGGAGGGCTGAGGTGTCCAAGTCACAACATATGAGGTGTCCATAGCAACATAGCTACTGGGGTGCCTCAGGGCTCAGTTCTTGGACCACTTCTCCTCTACACGGCATCACTAGGTTCTGTCATTCAGAAACATGGCTTTTCATATCACTGCTATGCTGATGAAATCAACTATACTGAAAAGAACTGCTTATGGTTTCTGCTAACCCATCGTTTCATCACAATTTCCCCATCCGGTTTGGCACATTAACCATAACTCCTTCAAAAACAGCCAGAAAGCGAGTTGTGATAGATGATCAGCTGAATTTCTCAGACCACACGGCTAAAACGGCCCGGTCCTGCAGATTTGATGATGATTTATTCATCATCAAGAAGATCAGGTCCTTTCTTTCAGAGCATGCTTCACAACTCCTTGTTCAAGCTCTTGTTCTGTCCAGGCTGGACTATTGCAATGCTCTCTTGGCAGGGCTTCCAGCCAGTTCTATCAAACCTTTACAATTAATCCAGAATGCGGCAGCAAGATTAATTTTTAACGAGCCGAAAAGAATGTACATCACACCTCTGTTCATCGATTTGCACTGGCTACCAATAGCTGCTTGTATAAAATTCAAGGCACTGATGCTTGCCTACAAAACCACTACTGGCTCTGCTGCACTCCTTTACCTAAATTCACTATTTCAGACTTATGTGCCCTCTGGAAGCTTGCATTGTGCAAGCGAATGGCGCATAATTGTGCCATCCCAAAGAGGCACAAAATCACTTTCACAGACTTACTGTTCCATCCTGATGGAATGACCTGCCTAACTCAATCCAAGCAGCTGAGTCCTTAGCAGTGACGGCACTATAACGTGTCTAGGGGTGGGGGGGCTATAGCCCCATCAGAAATTTGAATAGCTCTGGTTTAGCTCCCCCACTAAGGTGACCAGATGTCCCGTTTTTTCCCGGGACAGTCCCATATTTCAGCTCTATTTTTAGTGTCCTGCAAGAACAGCCTAATCAAAGGCAACCAAGCTCGTCGTAGAACAAAATCACTACAAAATTAATTCGTTATCGATTAACATGCAGTAAGTGAAGCCGGGATAGGCAGAATCACACTGAATGACACAACTGATGCATCTCGGCTGTGCACCCGCACGATCATGGTTCTCTCAGAAAGCACGCAATCAATTCTCCTTGCGCCTGAATTATCAAATACACACACAGTTGTCAAAATGTCCATCGTGAGGACTATCTCACATAAATACAGTCGGTTATGGCTTAAATTAGCATAAACAGGTGGGCGAAAACTGGATCTGTGTCAGTATATTACATTCGCTTAATGTTGTAGTAGTGTTCATTTAGTGTTTAATTTAAAGGGGTCATGTGACGTTGCTAAAACGAACATTATTTTGTGTATTTGTTGTAATGCAATGTGTTTATGTGGTTTAATACTCAAAAAACACATCATTTTCCACATACTGTACATTATTGTTGCTCCTCTATGCCCCGCCTTTCTGAAACACGTCGATTTTTCCAAAGCTCAGCGTTCTGAGAAGCGAGTGCTCTGATTGGCCAGCTATCCAGTGCGTTGTGTTTGGTCGAATACCTCAAGCGTGAGACGGAAATGTTACACCCCCTCACCGTATTGTGATGGTGTGTCCCGGCACGATGAGAATAAAACAATGAAACCCATTACAAACGAGGTATTTGTTGGACCCAGTGAGGACATAATTACTGATTATAATAACTTATACTGTCTTTTTACACGTCACGTTGCATCTCGCCGCGTAAACATTACCATATCTGCATTTGTGATCGGAGAAACGACAAACAACAATCAAATAAATGTGTGCGGCGCAATTTACGAAGGACTATTTCCTGAACCAGGGAGAGTAGCCTTCCTTGCAGGCTTGCACAAAGGCTGTCTCTATAAAGTGGGGAAATTCCAGCTTTGCTCAAAAACTACACTGCTCAAAACTTGTGTTTGAATCGTCAGTAGCAGAAACGTACTTACAGGCTGTGAGTCAGAAGCGTCAGACTGTCCTTGCAAAGTTGGAATTGACCCACTTTAAAGAAACAGCCTTTGTGCAAGCCTGCAAGCAAGGCTACTCTCCCTGGTTCAGGAAATAGTCCTCCATAAATTGCGCTGCACACACTCTAATATTTGGGTTGAACTGTTCTGGAACAGTGTTGTAAATTCAACTGAACCACTGATTTCTAGTCTCCATGACATGGGGTAACAGTACTACAGTGAAAATAAAAATCACACCCCCTTTTTTTGCATAAACATTTGGGCGGTGTTATGAAAATCCCCCCACACCGTGACGTAGACATGTGGGGGCGTGTTTGAATGAGCCGTTTTAGGGGAGCATGGCAGAGTCTTAACTTTTATAAAGAATATCTCTTTGGTTTTGAGACTTTAGTCTTTCAGGGATCTTATCTATGCACGAACAGCTTGTAACACTCCAAAAGAGAAAGGAAAACTTGAAATCATGTGACCCCTTTAAAGAAAAAAAAACTAGTTGGATCTTTATCATCATAGGGTGGTTGTGTACACACACTGCCAACACACATTTCAGCTCAAACAACTTGTGCATGTCGCATCCGATGACCCCTTTAAGTATGAGATATGGGTGACATGCCATAAAATTTTTTATACAACTGACTTTGTATTTAATGTGAATTTAATTGTAAGTTACTAATTATAACACTTTCATTTTACAGAGAGCAAAGAATATTTACATTATCAAAGAACATTTTCATTCAGTCTAGCCAGAGTTCAAGCACTCTCAAAAACTCCCATTAAAATCACTGAAGCTGTTTACACTGTGAAATATCTTATTTACATATGCACATCTTTGTTGTTTCTGATGAGAGAATTCACCAGAGAATTTAGTCAGCGAGCAAGTGACCAAAACAACGGCATTTTAGCGATGACTCATCTGAACATCTTTGATTGGTCATTGCATTCATAAGCTCAACAGAATCATGTGTGATTGGTTATAATGCAGCGCTGTAAAAACGCGTCTGTCTCTGGCTCAGTGCCAGCCAGCAAACACAGATTTGAATTTAGCAGCTGGTGATTTGACGCACTGAACGATCTAATCACGCCGGTGTGATGGTATCAAATATAAAAAAATGTATTCGGCTGTTTTTTGTCTTTTGGAAGCTGCATTCAAAATCCACTTGGCTCAAATATTTGAATGGGCATGATGCCTCTGCATATAACCAATGACAAAATTAAAATGAGTCTGCTTTTTTAACACGTTTGTGTAGTTGATCAATTTTCATGATTCTTTTTTGGTGTCACTTTTGAGCATCCAAACACTCACTGCCTAAAAGTATATTTGCTATTTGCAACAAAATAAAGTATTAAAATCAACCACAGCAATTAAATATTTCAACTTTAAAAGTATCAATTATTGGCATTTTAACTTCCTCTCATTCATTCCTGTCATCCTTAGACAGTTTAATGGTCATTCAGCTCATTTGAGTTTTGATACGGTACCTTTCTTTCATGATCCCACCACAGACCACCATCAAAGCCACCAGAGATTTATGTCACATTGCTTCCATTTCAGTTCTTTGGAAAATAACTATATGTTCAGTGCCGTAAACCCATCTTATTTCTATAAAGCTTAACATTGTTCAGGCTGCCCTCAGTGTCACGTGATGTTCTCTCGGACCTCAGTCTTCACCACATGCCCCACGGTGACAGAGGCTGCCTACCGACCTGACGACATTTCCCTGAACCGCCTTTACAGCCTCACCAACTTTTGCCTGTTTTTTCTTTAAGCTCGCCTTTCCAGTATTGTTTCAAGTAAAGAGCTAAAGAGAAACAGATTAGCACTGCTCTCTGTGGTGTGGCCTCTTCCTGTAAACAGCATTTCAATAAAGTTTTTCTGCTGGATTTTTATAGTGTCTGTGACTAACCAGCCCTTATATTTTAACACAGATTACCAGAAGCTGTTGTGGTTTTGACCGTAACACATCGCTATGCACATAATAACTGAAATTAGTTATTTCAGTAAAGCCATATAACATCACAAATGAGAAACACAAATGTACAACTGCTCCTCTGCAATTAAAGAACATTTGCAGACTACCAGGTTGGAGACATTTGTTTAGTGCAATCTCAAAATTTAGACTAGAGAGTTAAGTGTCTTTTATAAAGAAGAACGCACAAGGTGATAACATTTTTAGTCACTGGCTGCTTACTAGTTTTGAACTAGACCTACAAACAGCAAGCTGCAGGAGGTTATGAAACCATGGATGATTGTTCGGCATCTTTAAAGTACATGAAGAGTGTAAATCAGCTATATTACAGATGAAAAAAAGGATTTAACAAGCTGAATGATACTGGCTTCAAAACACAGTGTAGGTTCAAACAGAATTCCCAAGTTTCATATAATGGGTGCAGGCCTAAGCAGCACAACATCAATGTCAATGGCGAGGTCATGATGGAAATATTTAAGACCAAGCAACACAATTTCAGTCAGAATTTCATTTTAAAGAGTTTGCTGACTTTCGAGATTTAAAGATCATAGAGGCATACAGTAATTGATGCTTGCACTTAGAAATTACGTAGATTTTGGTGTCATCAGCATAACTATGAAATCCTGTTCAGACCAACAAGAAAGTTTGGCACAAAATTTGTAAAAAAATGGCAGAAGGGCTGATTGAACATGCAAAATCACACTCTGACAGTAGGTGGCGCTTTAAGCAGAAATACAGCAGATACTCCGGCTATTACAGTACACAAAGCAATGTTGCGCAAATTTCTTTATCTAACCCACTTGTCACTAATTAAGTCCTTATTTACTTGGATTGGTTTTGCATTCATTGTGGTTTTTATCAAACAACATCAAATACAAGAAAACAGAGAACAGATTCTGGATTCATCCTCTGCTATTCACTGTTGCTTAGCAAATAAACATCTGTTAGTGAGTGACACCAAGTTGTAATTTTAAGTAACAGCTGCATTCTGAGCATGTAACCAAAAAGTGCAAATGTTATTGGTTAGCCAGCTTTCTTCTCAGTGCAATGGAAAAGAGATTAGAACACCTCTGTGTAAAAAATCTGTCACAGTGACCCAGTGTTAATACTCATGTTGGTCTGAATACACACATTAACAGGCATTCATTCAGATGCACACCAAATTTTTGCTAATTTTTTCTTGGTGTGAAAGGCCTTAAAACTATGACAAAGAATGATCTGGAAAAATGGAAGCGTATAGATTAGAAAAACTAGCGGTCCAAGAACTGATCCCTGCGGTACACCTTGTGAAGCAGCAACTGAGTGAGATTTGTGTTTATTTATACTGAGAAATGAGATATATTCAGATAAAATACAGAGATATGCTAGCCACATATGGTTAGTAACACCAATAGCAGATTAGTGAGTGAGGAGTACAGAAAGCTGAACTCAGGTCTAAGGACACTAGGAAAGTGACGACACAAGTCAGGTGAAAGGAAGAGGCTGCTTAGTATCTTTAAGAGGACATCTCTGTATTATGTAGAGGTGGAAACCTTATTGATTTTTTTTCAAATTTTGAAATATTTTTTTCTTCAGTAGCAACTGAGCGGCGACCAGTTTCTCTTTTATCTTGCTGGATAAAGTAGATTTGATATTGGCCAAAAGTTACTTAAAACTGTATTTTCGAGACTTGGTTTCTTGAAAGACAGCAGCAATCAGAGAGCTGTTAGTCACATGGGTAATAGGCAAACTATCCAAAGACAATGAGCTTTAAGGGGATATGCTAGTAATGGAACAAGTTGGCAGGAGGAAAGGTTTGGTTTTTCAACCCGTTTTTGATATGAGAGTTGCATACAGTAAGTACAGTAGATTTAAAGGCCATGACTGAGCTGAATGATTCTTAATCATTATTCATTTTGAAACAAAATTTGGATAAATATTTTACGCACATATCATTGTGATTATACCATTTGATGTGAACTTACCATGAGAAAAACAATCCTTGTTTGTCATAAAGGTCACATCATCTGATATTTTTAAGTCATGCTGATTATACCACACACAGGGTGTTACGAATCCGGTTCGTGATCTTCCGTCCACTCGCCATCAGAGGTCGCTCTTCCATCATATTGACTCTCACACCACACAGACTGTTACATGTCACTCCGGACTACAGTTCCCATCATCCATTGCACTGACACAGCTGAATGCACTGATCACACAGTTGTCACCAATCACACGCTCACCTGAGAGCTATTACACACTCTATTTAACACCCACTCAGATCCTGTTCAGATCGCTGAGTATTGTCTAGCGATAGCTACTCTACAGAGCCGTCCCATGCTTGCCCTAAGATTACTCTTGTGCCTTGTCCATGCCATACTTGTTTGCTGTTATTTGACCCTGCCTGTGTTTTTACCATGTTTCATAATAAAAGCTTGCAATTGGATCCGCTTGGACATCTCGTCGACTCGAGTCGGGCTTTGGTGGACATTTTTAATATTAATGTTTTTAAATATGAATATCATTTATCAAAGTTTTGTTTTAACTCACTGTAATAAAATAATAATAGGCCAAACTACTCATTAAAATAAATAATTTTACCCTTATACCTGTCACATTTCTGTTGTTTTTGGTTTGGTTTCTCTGCATTCCAGTTTGCCTGTGTTCCCCTGTTTGTTTCCATGGTTTTTGATTAATTCCTCCACACCTTTTTCAGTTCTCCCTGATTACTTTTCTAGTATTTAAGTCCTGTGTTCTCCCCTGTTGCGTTCTGATGTGTTTGGATTGATTTTCATTTCATATTAAAGTTCCTTTTTGGATTATACTCCGTCATATGCTTCATTATACAGCCAATGCACGTAACAATAGTGAGATGTTCATTAATATCTCAGGATGGTCACTTTGACATTTATACTAATTAATTAAAATTAATTTTGGTTGTAAGAAACTCTTTTCCCTTTCTTTCATGACATAAGACAGACAGTTGAGTATGCATGTAGGGATTAATTTCTAATGAGAGTTTGAGGCCTGCACGATGCCAGCTTTGCCCATGGCAACTCAGTTCTGAAATCTAAGCCCAATCACTTGGAGGTGAGGAAATCAATGTCATGACAAGAATATGTACAGCACATGGGCTGTGATATCAAAGGCAGCAGACAAGGAAAATATTCAAGTGCATTTCACGCTTTTAAGAGCCTTCTCTTTTTAAAACTTTAAACTTCCAAATTGGTGGAAATATTTTTGTCACCGGAACGGTGTAGCCCACAATAATCAGCCAAACCTTGACCTTATGGACAGGGAAACCTCCAGTGTCCGTGTGAACACCACTTTAAGGTCAGCGGAACAAAGAAGGAGTGTAATTCTACCTAAATGAAAACTTTGCCTACATTTGTTTGATGTCCGTCACTCTACACCTGTCATGTGCGATAACTTGCATTTTCACCGCAGTATAACCATTTGCGCTGACACTGGATATGCATGCCATTAACACAACAAATACCATTGTCTGGAGACGTCGTAAATCGTGCACCTGCAGTCAGAGCAGCTGCTGCAACAAAGGGCGAGCTCGAGAGATGATGACTTATCAAACATTCCTTTTCTTGAAGTGGTTTGTGTAAGCTGGTGCATGTAAGGACACTGAACTGGCTTTGGTTTTTGACTTTTAAAGGGCTGAGGAAAAATGGGAGGACACCTTCTTCAAAACCCCCAGCTATGCTTTGAGCAGTAACATGAAACCTGCACAACGTCCCGTCTTACAAACAGAAATTATGGCTGGAATTCTGCTTAGAATAAAGAAACTCCCTGAGAAGAATTCAGTCTGCAGTGAGTCATCTCATCCTTATTTAATTACAGTGATTGTAGGAGTAATTTATGAGGCCATTATAATATGCTTTTCAGAAGCCTTCTTACCAAAGCTCACACAAGAATGTGTTAGTGAGTCCTTTACAAGGCAGTCCCTCGTGTTACTTCCCAGAGTTCCCACAATAAAAAAGCAACGGTTATCTGACACTCAATCATATATGAGTGTCAGTGGACTCATTCTAAAACATGTTGCTATTTTATGGGTAATGAGCAGACCTCCGTGGCATCTGTGCCCACAGAACTCTGTAAAAAGCACAGCACAATAAAACAAATTGTCATTCACAATGTTCTACATATGTCCCTCCCACTCGTTAATTAAATATTTTGGCTAATTGAATCAAGGTCTCAGGTACCAATGAGAGTGAATACTCTCTGTACTTTTTAACATACAGGAAATAATGGTAAGCTAAAAATGGTAAGTAAAAATAAATAAATAAATACAAATAACATCACTAATTTTACCAACAATGTTAATTTTAATGTGTGAAATCAGGTAGAAATAGCTCTTTAAGGTAACAATGGCAAGTTACCACTGTTTAAATCCGCATCTTATAATATTTTAATGCAAACATGCAAATGCAAGATGCATGCAGCAAAAAGCCCTCTGGTATCCAGATGAAATTTTATGATGAAATCATAGATTTAAAAGTCAAATCAAGATTTACAGACAGGAACCGGAGGAGAAAATTAGATTAGAAGTAGATCAGAGAGAAAGTTTGATGTCTGGAACAACTAAAGTGGATAGTTTTTCATAATGTGCCTCTAATTAAGACTTAATTATGGCTGGGTTGAGCTGCCACAAACATAAGCTCAAGAGATGCACAGCAAACAGAACTGAAAGACAGATATATAGGAGAGAGTCTTGCTGCATGGTGGGCTGTCAGACCATATGCTTTCATGATTCAAGCTCCAAATACCACCAAATTAACTACAATTGCACTAGAGCCGATCTCCAGTCATTTAGGGGATAAACTCATGAAGAAAACAGGTGAAAACAGCCATTAAACACTTCATTCACACACACAAAACCAATGTGTTTCCCATCCACTAAACCAACTGCATATGCTCAGAAAAACTCCCAACTCAGCATCTGAAACTAATGGGATTGGGGCTAGTTTTTAGCTGAAAAGAGCTTATAACAACTGAACTTTGCATATCCACACTTATTGAACTAAATTTACCTGAATAGTTACACTATTGTATTTCTAGGGTGACATTTTATTTTTAAGGTGTCCTTGTTAAAGTGTAATTATACATTTAAGTACTGAGTAATATTAATTAGCTACCATATGGTTAGGGTTTGGTTTAGAGTTACTTGCATGTAAGCATAATTTATTGTTATTATAATAGTAAGTACTACATAACGTGTATAACAAGGACACCTTATAATAAAGTGTTACCTCTGCTTTCGAGAAATTGTATTAAAACTGAACAACAGTTACAGGTCTTCTGTTGTTGTTTTTTTGTTTACAATCTGTACAATCTGTATTGTTTAAATATATTATAATTTATGTTAATTTATCATTGTAATAGAGGTTGAAATAAACGGACACCATAAAATTACACTGGCATACAATTTGCTGTTGATCAAAACAATTAATTGATAATTTTGTATGTTAGCTTTTACGTGTTTGCACGTATTGTGTTTGTGCTTATTGTTTCGACCTTTAATAGTTTTTTTTAAATATATATTTCCAACAGCTATTCTTCTCAGCGTCAACAACCAGAAAGTTGCCAATGTGACAACGCGATAAAGGTAAACGCTCTTCTTAAAGGCAATATTTCCCATACAAAAGACGCACCTACCTTCTAAACTAAACTATCAGCGAGAAACATTCACTCTCGGTGGCTCTTACCTGCAGGTGTTTGAATAACGCGGTGATCTGCGTGATGTGAAGCGTCAGGCAGCGCGAGACGCAGCGCGCGCTTTCAATCTTCTCCAAGGTCTCCGCTTCTTCAGTCCGGCGCGCAACGCTCGCTTCAAAAACACAGCAGAGCAGAAAGCAGCAGACCTTCCTCATAAACATCATCTTCAACGAGGACGTTCACGTAAATGTGCGTTGACGGTGGTGCGGTTGAATGCACTGGATGCGCGTCAGGCTCGTGTTGAATGCTGTGCGCGCTTGGACACTCCCTCTCGCGCAAACCTGTCATCTGAACTCAGCTCATTCATAGTCTGTCAGTTTTGCGTTTAGATCCAGAAACGAATTTAAACCATGTTGAAACTTTCAAGAGTCTGGACATTTCCGGCGCTTTATGGCTCATTTTGGACAGTAAAGCAACGTTGATTTATCTCAAGACGGAAAAGCCATGTATAAATGACTTCTGAAGAGTTATGAAAATAACATGGAAGTAATGGCAGAATAAAATGATCTTTATTTGTGTTCCCACATTTATAAAAAACAGAAGCATTCAAGTGGTTTTATCTTCCCTGCTTGAAAAACAAACAAACAAAACAAAACAAAACAACAACAAAAACAATAGAAACCATCACATAAATTCCAATGCTTTCCGCTACAAATAGCCAAAACATACAAATTACAAACCATCAACAATTAAAATGGTTTCCTGTAGTGTGTTTTGGGACACATTCCATTAGGATTTAGTGGTTTTAACAAGCCACCAACAGTAGGCGACCAATTACCAGTAGAAACCATTATAGTTTCCATTAAAACCAGTACAATTCCCATTATAGCCAGTAAAACCATTACAGATCCTGTGATGGTTTCTACAGTGTTTTTTCCCCCAGCTGGATTCTACATGAAAAACTTAATTGACCATTTTAATTGAGATTAATTAATCGAGAATGAATAAAAGACAACACATTGTTTTATTTTAATTTCTGAGGATCTCTCATTCTTCCTTTATGTTATTGTTAAATACCGAGTCATTATTATAACTCTTTTGAGATGAAAGTCTCAGAAACAGTGGCGCATGAAAAAGATAATCATAATAAGCTAAATATCAAAACACCAGTGTATGCCACTGTACTGACATTTTGACGACTATAGATAACTTTGACCGCAAAACCTGTTTCCATACTGGATTCAGCCTCAGTATGTGTCCATCCACAAAGATCTGAATGGACATTTTTGAAGCATCATTGCAATACCAGCGCCATCTTCTGATTGAATAAAGTATAACTACTACATGAGAGAGTATATGGCCAAAATACTCCTCTCAGGACCTAAATATCGACTTTTCTCTAAGTTTAGGTCTCTCTGAACAAACACATATGAACTAGCCAATCAAGGTCTTTATTTTCACAAGAAAATTAAAGAGGTTTTGTGTTGAACTAAACTCTGCTGGAGGAATGAGCATTCCTGAGGTAGAATGTTTATTTGTATTTTAAATGTTAGTTTATTCTTCTTCTTGTATTTTCATTCACAAGAGTATGTCATGAGTCAGTCTGAATAGGTTTGGGGTAGATTTGGAGCCTGTAGACTGTGACACACACATGCTGTTTACATCACAGAGAGGTCACCCATTGATCATCTTGTTAATGTTTATCAAACCTGATTCCAAAGTCACATTCATCTCCTGGTATAAACGGATGCTAGACTGCATTTGAAATAAAACTCTGTATCCCGTGCAAGACAGTGTCTCTAACGAGAACGAAAGATGTTGACTCTGATTTGGATTTTTCTGACCGCAAACATTTTGTGTGTCTCGGGGACAAGTTTAGTGCATGTTCCCTGTGACGACAAGACTGTGGAGAAGTTGTCCCGACTGGCCGCCACGTACATAAACGAGGACAGACAAACAGGTTACAAATTCGCCCTTAACCGAATCACAAACGTCCAGGCGCATCAACAGGTTGGTAAACAGTGCTGTCATTTTTCACCAGTGGAAAGGCGACCACACCATTCATAGATCTACTCATATTATTCAACTAATTGTTTTTGAAGCCAGATATGAATTTGTCATCTTTGCAAGAACCTGTTTATTTCATAGGTCCACTTTCCTGTGCTGTAGGGTCCAGCTGGAAAGGTCTATTATCTTGATTTAGATGTCCTTGAGACCAAGTGCCATGTCCTCAGCCCCAAATCATGGAAGAAATGTGCTATTAGACCTTTCATGGAAACAGTAAGGCTTCGGCGTCTTGATTATTTGCTGCTACTGTACATAGTTAGGATTGAATATATGGCCTCTGGTTGATAGTGTAGTAGTGTTGTTTACCTTTGTTTAAAATTCCATCTGCTAAATTCACAAATATTGACCATGGGTTTAAGATTAACTAGCAGTACATTTTACATTAACATTTTTCACTGCATGCAGCTCTATTATGACCATTTAACAGATGCAAATCTGGATCTCAGACTAAAATCTCTAGCTTTGTTTAATATATTATTGCACTTTAAAACCTGTGCTTTGCATTGTGAAAAAGAGCTAAGTGGTGGTGGTGAAAAGTGCAGCATGGCTTTTTTAAAAATGAGAAACACGAGAAAAGCTCACATGGATAGTAATATATTATGACTAATCCAACTTCTAACTCACATTAATCCATGAAGTAACTCAGTGCAGATGTTTCACAGAATCTGGTTTTAATATGTCTAGAAAAGAGTAAGAAAAAAGGGTGGTTGGTTTATGGACAATTTATGTGTTTCCTGTGTTGTAGCAAATCTCTGGAAACTGTAACACCACAGTGCTCCACACACCAGAGGGCTTCTCTTACCTCTACAGCTATGACTGCACACTCGTACCAGGTCAAACAGTTACTTCCATTTCTTTCAAAATGTGAACCTTTGGCTTATGCAAAACTAGAATGGAGCTGCAACTAACAATTACTTTGATAATCAGTTAATCAGAAGGAAAAAAAAACATTTTTTAATAACTTTAATAAAAAATAAAATGTGCATTTCATGCATCTCAAATCCAGTAAACAGCACACACATGCATCAAAGCACATGCCAGAGCAGGGCATGTTAAACTATGCTTTTGTTTGAAGTGCTTAACATAAAATATTATCAGTATGTGTTTTGTCCATAGAAATGTGTCATTTACGTCTGGAAAGTGACTCAAGTGCACAGACATTACTCATCAATCAGCAAATTCATTGTCCATTATTTTTCTTATATATTTCATGGATTAGTTGGCGCAGCCCTCAAGTGGAGACTCAAATCTCCTAGTCTAATAATATTTCCAAGCCAAACAGTAAAATCGTATTTTTGGTTGAAAGATGCTTTTCATAATCTAATCATATTAAAAAAAGGACCACGTTAATAAAATGCAGGTGTGTCTCAGAAGTAATTTTATTTACTGCTTAACAGCGATTACCAATTCTGTTGAACAGCAAGGACCACAATAGAAATAAGTCTTTGAATTAATTGAAAAACAAGGTTTGATGTCTTGCTTTTGTCAAATAAACTTAACTAATTAAACTACTGCAATGCTTCACTGCTGTTTTATCAAATGCAACTTCCATTTTTTCTTTGATCTTACTCACTTAAAGAACTAATCTCTGTACTTTCCTTCCCCAAGACCCTCCAGAGAAGTTACGCTTGACGTGTCCGGACTGTCCTCTGCTGCTGCCGGTTGACAGTAATGAAGCCATCGCTGCAGCTCGGACATCCCTCCTTAAATACAACAGACAGAGCACGCTTCCTGTTAGCCTCACTGTGAACACCATCACCAGAGCCTCCCATCAGGTCGCAAAAGATGACAATTCATCAGTTTTTCACAATTTATTAAACTGTGTTGTCATGTTTGCCATGGTACACCATAATACTGGGTTATATTGTGAAATTTTACAGGGGGGAAACATTAGGAATGAAACTTACTTGACAGCGGTAATTCCTGTATCAGTATTCTAGCCTTAAACCTTAGACTGTGCCGTAAAGCATAGTCGGATGAAAGGCATCTTAGATGGTATGCAGAAAGTTTTTTTTGTCATCTCTTATGTGAACAAGCATGCCTACTTTTCATATGGATGCCAACAGGGACGTAGCCATCATTTCAGAAGTGAGGGGGACAGAAATCTAAAGAACAAACAAACAAAAAAAACCCTTTATTTTAAGGTGTCCTTGTTACACGATACATGCACTTACTATTACAATAACAAAAAATTATGCATAATTGCATGCAAGTAACCCTAACCCTAACCATCAGCATATTTATTACACTCTTGACTCTTGTGCTTTAGGGTCTAAGCTGATTTAACTTGGAACTGACCCATACCCTAAACTAGGGCCTAAACTATGATCATGCACATCTCGTCAGTAAAGCCGGTTCCGTGATTAGTAGTTAATCTCCATCACCTGCTTTCAGATGGAGTGGCATTTAATACACAGAGCCGTAGATCACTGACGAGCTACTCAATATCGCATTCATAATCGCAGATGAATCACCATTTCGGGTTGCGGTTTGTTTCGCTGGTCTGGAACAAGTTCATTCAGGACCTTTGCATTGCCAAGGCTGGTTGGGTCTAAATCTAGCCCTGAACTGACCCTCACCCTAAACTTAACCTTCGTAGACGGATGGCTTGAAACCTATCCTTTCCAAACCTTGTGCCAATGCCCAGATGATCTACTCTACTAGACAAGAGAAAGTCACAGAGGATATTGTATGGTCTAGCATGGTGTTGGGTTTCCCGACACTTAACCCTGGGCTGAGCCGTCAGACCAGGTCATACCATGTTACACACAGGACCATTTCATGGGTCTCCTAGCACGGGGTTATGTATATTCAGCCTTAAACGCTCAAGCTTTAGATCATTCTCTGGTCTGCAAGATGGGATCTGAGGGGACTAGAAACTTTGAGCATCTGGAAACATTGGGTGAACATCCTTCTTGACTTCAAACAAAGTTTCTTGGAATGCGATGCTGGACCAGGACTACTGGGTTGTTCGCTGGCCTAGAACAATTTTAGTCAAGAACTTCGCGTTCCCAGGTCTACTTGGATCTAACCCTGAACTAGCCCTCGCCCTAAACCTAACCACTGTAGCCCTGTGGGCCAGACACTCTTTTAGCCCAGCTCTGGCTAAACCTAACCCCTATGGCCTGATGGGTAAACAACTTGTTTCCTACAATCCTAACCAGAGATCTTGTTTTGTTCCAAAAAGTGCTGCCCTAAATTCCACCGATTGTAGCCATATGGGCCAGGTACTTTGCCCCTTCCACCCTTGTGCCTTTTATCCTGGGCCCAATGTTGATCAGTCGTTTTGGATTAGGGGCAGATGCAGGTTTGCTTGCATAGTTTCGTATTTACCTTCATAACCCTAGAAGCCAGAGCCCTGCTTTTCGTAACCCTACAATAATTGTTTAGGGAATTTGGGGTAAATTACAGGCTAATTATAGTCTAATGTGCGTCGACCCGTGCCCTTGCCTCAGTCTCCCTATGGGTTACTAGGGAGCTGTTGTAATTTTCAAACACCTAACCATATAGTAAATACATGTAGTTAATTCATGCTACTCGGTACTTAAATTAATAATTATACTGTAACAACGACACCTTAAAATAAAGTGTAACCAAAACTTTTTTCCCTGACATTTTTGTCTAACTGACAGGCTTTATTTTTTCTTATCTCATTTAATTGGTTAAGAAAAAATACACTGCTGGACATTAACCAATAATTTGTATTCGATTTCATGTTATTCCTATATTTTACTAATGACAATTTAATGATTGCTTTATATACTACAAACACATAAGGCAGAATAGTTTCTATACTGTAATAAATGTTATGTCAGTGTAACGAAGCGGAAGCAGAGTTAGAATCCATATGAGGTTGTTTATTAAACATCCACAGCAAACAAATCCAAATCGGTAGGCAGATAGAAGTAAACGTGAGGCAGGCAAAGTTCAATTAAACAGAAGGCAATCCAATCCAAACGTCAAAACAAGGGACAACCCGAGACAGTAAACAGGAAGGCAGGCAATGGTCATACACTGCATAGAACAAGGCAATGATAGTAGAACGCTCAGTAAGGCAGGTAGACTGCCTGATTAGCCAGGCCCTGCTAAATATCTACCAAACAGCATTATTCATAAACTTTATTTATTACCTGGAAATTACCTTTTTCAATTTTTTAAGCTACAGTTTGTAATAGCGAGTGAAAATATACACAATTAATACAGAAATTAATAGTGACGGTTTGAAACATTTACCACATTTTTGGTTTCTAATGAGTGGTTTGGAGCTGGTGATTCCAGTCAAGTGATTTCAGAAAACGGCTTCAAATACAGTTTAAAACCTTTTTGAACCTTGGTTTCGCAACATTTCAAAATGAATCAAATAAAAAGTAAAATTCACAGTTCAGAATCACACCTTTTGTTAAGGTTGCACATTAGTACAATTTCAGTGAAATTTAATGGGGAAAAAAGTCCGTTGTCTGTTGTCAGTAACATAGCGATGTGTAAAGGCCCGTTCACACCAAGAACGATAACAATAATGATAAATGATAAACAATGAAACAATATTTCGCACAGCAACTATGACGGTAATGATACAGAGAATCAATATGCTGGGATCACCGTCAGTTATGTATGATAAAAAAATTAACCATGGTGGATTTACTACTACAACAAAAAAAAAATAAATAAAAATCATGGTTCCTATAGTTAAACCATGGTAACCACAAATTAACCATGGTATTTGTAGTAAAATTGTGGTTATACAAATGGTAATCAATATGCCCCAAAAAACATGGTTATTACAGTTTTAGTACACTAAAACCATGGTTAATTTTTGTAAAGGACTGAGAACTTTGAATTCATTAGAATTTAAAGGGCTTGTGCATTTAAACAGCAGATAAAATTGCGAACATGCTCTGCACAGAAAACAGAGAAACATAATTACCTCAGGTATCCAGCGCTAGTTTCAACAATACCTTTATTGCCTTTATTGAAGTTGCAGTGAAAAAGACAATGTGTTGTTTTTATTCCACTACATTAACTGTGTTCACTGTTAGATCAGGCAGATAGATTACGCTAGCTAGACTCCCCATTTAGATGCACTCAAAACGTTACATGCTGAGGACATCTGCTGGTTAAAGCAGTGTAAATGCAACAAGAACAGGAAAAACTCAAAATGATACTGACTAATACCTAAGTCTGAATAAAATTTGTCTTCAAAGCAAAACAGTTTTTGATTGTGCCAGCTCTTCTGGTGCCCTAAAGCACAGCTCACCTAGAGGTCACTTTCTGCGCAGGAAACTTTTTCACTAATTTCCAGATCACACAGATTCCTATTGAAGTGACTGGATTTTGTCTGTAAAATTTTGTCAAACAACAGTAAATGTGACCTTTTCTGTGACCTTTTCTGTAAAATTAACTCCTAGCACCAATAATGTGAGTCTAATTAGCGTTAACACCAGCATAACCGGTTTGAATGCGGATACCGAACCACTGTGTGAAAATTATTCTTGCAAGTCTAATTGTCACTGTACCATAATCATGGCATGTACATTTTTCTTTTTTTTCCACATTTCCATCCTTAATTTAAATTCACCCCAAAAATGTGATAAATGTGAATGCAGACTGATACTGTCATGCTCTAAAAAGGACAGAAAAGCATAATAAAATTTACTTTCTTCTGAAGCCATTTAATTACTTTGTGTGCGAAACAAATCCAAGTTATTTAATAAAAATGCAGTCTGTGATGACAGAATACTTTTTTGGGTGAACCAACCCTTTAATACGATGACATTGACTCCTGCCCTGGCCAGATTTAATGAATCTTTTTATTTCATTTTGTAGCGCTCCCCTGTTCCCGCTAGTTTTGTGGAGTACACCATTCAGGAATGCTCAGTCGCTCCGTTCCCTGAGATTCAGTGTGAGCCAGGACATGAAGGTAAAGAGGTGAGTTGCTGCCAACGGCCATTACGTCCATGTAAATTGGATCCCATGTGAATGACGTAACATCCACCACTATTAACATTTTCTATGTTATTTTTCTCACACCATAAAAAGTTTTATTTGATGGAGTGTTCCCTAATTTGCCAAACTGTCTGCTTTCTCTAGTGTGTTTATTCTGTCTGTCTGTTTTCATTTCAGCCTGTTGGGTTCTGTATCGGGGAGGTTTTTGGCCACGGCCAGCAAGATGTGAAGGTGTCCTGTGAAATATTTCGCCCACAGGTACCCTAAATATGCATATTTGTTTGTCAGGCTTTTTCTCCAGGTCACACTCCGGAAAGCGAGAACTTTCCAGCTCTAAAAGCCAGATGACTGAGGTAAATCAACACCTCAATGTAACAGAAGGAAACTGAGCCAAACCCAGTAGAGCTCATCTGAATCTCCCTGTGCACTTATTATCCTCTCGCTCTAGAAAAGTCTAAATGGAAAGACTAAAATGGACTGTTTTAATTCCTTCGTTTTTTCTTTTGTCCTTGTCGTCTCATGTTGATTTCTAAATTGGCACACATGAACACCACCATAATGTTTTAATTATCGGTAAGAAATGTGATTTGTGAGTGTTCAACACAAGATTGATTTCGTATACATGGCATACTGGTTTGAGACAAGAAGCGTCTCTGTGGCTGCACAGGAATTATAAATGGAGAGGAAGCATTAATTACACAACACATGCACATCCCTTTGCTCTTAATTAACAGTTTTGTTGCATCAATGCTAAAAAAACACTTCCTGTCTTCCTGTCTTGTGTCTAGAAAAACAGTTTTCCAAGTTATTTTGACAGGAATATGTAGGAAATTTCCAGGAGGACTTGAAGACAATTTCATATCTTATTGCTCCATCTGATTATTCTTAGAGATAGGAAAAAAAAAAAAAAGATTTGATCAAACGCCAATTTAAAGTGTGAAGTTTTGGCACTACTAGCAGCAAGCAAATGGTGAAATAATGAAAAAAATGATTCCACTGTTTACCTGAAACAACTTCTTGTTGTTTTATGCTGAGAAAACATTAGCATTATATATCATGAGAAAATTGTCCCCAAAAAAACGTCTTAAAATAATAATAATAAAAATAATAATAATGTGAGCCAACATCCACTCTTTAAAACCTTCTCATAAGGGTCAGTTGTTTCATAATCAGGCTACACTGCTTGTGATATATGTTTGCTTTTTGCATGAAGCCAGCAAGAAAAAAAGACAAATAATTTTCTTGCCATTATTTTGTGGTACAGTACATTGTACTTTTTATCTCACCGCATTACAGTTTTTACTGTAGGACCCATTTCTCAATACTTTTTCAAACCTCTTCACACAGTAGGCTAAGCACAACCCCAGATAGCAAAATTCCTGAGGCCCAGATCAGGCCCACCCTGGGTGGACCGCTCCTGTTGGGCCACAAGTAAGTCAAGGTAGTCTGCATGTCAGCCATGAAAAGGAGAAAAGAAAAAAGAAAAAAAAACATACGTTGCTTATTACATCCGAGATCAAATGACACATCCAAGATGATATCATCGCACTAATCGTGATCTGGCTAATTCGGTTCCCTATCTGTCGGTCACTACGAGTTATGTCGTGACGACATAGGGGATTTACTTGGGAGCCCCAATCATCTCTGATTTAAGAGAAAACGCCAATGGATTTTGCATACCTGCGCCACTCCCCGTGCACACGGGTATAAATAGGCGGCAGGTGCATCCACTCATTAGCTTTTTGCTTCGGAGCCGAGTGGATGAGAAGAGTGCTGATCTCCACAAAAGCCTTTCATCTTTTATTTGTTCCTGGTTGGCGTCACGGTGCAGTCAGCGGAGTCCCTCTCAACAGCGATTCCCCTGGGCACTTCAACTTAAAGAGCAAATTCTAAAAGAGCAAATCACGAACGGTCGCGTCTTTTTCAAGATGCCGTTCCGTTCGTGTCCTCTTGGTTGCGGTCGTTACCTGTCTGCGGATGACGGACACGATCGTTGTCTTCAGTGTCTGGGCCTCCAGCACGCTGAAGATGCCTGTTGTGGGCGCATGAGCATGACATCACTGCGATCTCGCCTTTCTTTTCTGAAAAGATTGGCACCCTCTGCCGCCACCCATCCCAATCTCTCTAGCTCGAGTAGAGGATCACCGGCTGGCGCTCTGGGAGATCTGAGGGTTACAGTAAGAGCTTCTCCGCCGGGTACATCCCCACGGACCTCTTACTCCTCACGCAGCGAATGTCCCGTCCGGCTCCCGGGTGATTTCGCTGGTTCGTCCCGCGGGGCGACCAGCATTTCATTCGGTGCGCCGCCTGAAGATACGATGTCGATCGCAGCATCGGGGGATGGGCTTACGTCCTCTGAGGATGACGGTGCGTCGGGGCTGCCCCCTTCGGGTGTGGTCGCTGCCGCCGCATCAGACCCAGAGTTGACGGCCATGCTTGCCCGGGCAGCCGAGAGCATCGGGCTGGAGGTCAACAGACCGCCCAGTCCCGAGCCCTCTCGGCTGGATGATTGGTTTCTCGGAGCGAGGCGCGGCTCACAACCGTGTTCTACTCCGGTTCCTTTTTTCCCGGAGGTGCATGAGGAGCTGACGAAGTCGTGGATGGCCCCTTTTACGGCCAGAAGCCGCTCGTCCGTCTCCTCCGTCCTTACTACCCTCGACGGTGGGGCTGCCAGGGGGTACATGGACATTCCCCAGGTGGAGAGAGCGGTCGCGGTGCACTTGTGCCTACGAAACGCCACCACTTGGAGGAATCGTCCGCGTCTCCCATCCAAAGCCTGTAAGCTGACGGCCGCGCTCGCGGCCAAAGCTTATAGTGCGGCGGGCCAGGCAGCCTCTGCCCTGCATGCCATGGCTATCCTGCAGGTACACCAAGCCAAGGCACTTAAACAAATGCACGAGGGTATCCATCTCCTCCTCTGGAGTCAGACGCGGCTCAAGTCGCTGCGTGCTGTCCATATTCCGGGGGAGCTCAATCGTGCGGCCGACGCGCTCTCACGACAGCTCACGTTCCCCGGAGAATGGCGACTCCATCCCGAGATGGTCCGGCTGATCTGGAGTCGATTCGGGGAAGCTCAGGTAGACCTGTTTGCTTCCCGCGAGTCCTCCCACTGCCAGCTGTATTACTCCCTGACCGAGGGCCCCCTTGGCACGAACGCACTGGCACACAGCTGGCCTCGGGCTCTGCGCAAGTATGCGTTTCCCCCAGTGAGCCTGCTTGCACAGACACTGTGCAAGGTCAGGGAAGACGAGGAGCAGGTCCTGCTGGTCGCGCCATGCTGGTCGCGCCATACTGGCCCACCCGGACCTTGTTTCCCGAACTCATACTCCTTGCGACAGCTCTTCCCTGGCGCATCCCTCTGAGGAAGGACCTCCTTTCTCAGGGGGCTTGGCACCATATGGCACCCGCGTCCAGATCTGTGGAACCTCCACGTGTGGCTCCTGGATGGGACGCGGCAGACTTGAGCGGTCTCCCACGGACTGTGGTAGAGACCATCACTCAGGCTAGAGCTCCTTCAACAAGGCAAGCCTATGCACTGAAGTGGAGTCTGTTCGCGAACTGGTGTTCTTCTCGCCGAGAAGACCCCCGAAGATGCACGATTGGAGTAGTGCTTTCTTTCCTGCAAGAAAGGTTGGAGCATAGGCTGTCACCCTCCACCTTGAAGGTGTATGTGGCTGCTATTGCGGCCCATCACGATGCAGTGGATGGCCGGTCCCTGGGAAAGCACGATCTCGTCGTGAGGTTCCTGAGGGGTGCCAGGAGGTTGAACCCTCCTAGGCCACCCCTGATGCCCCCCTGGGATCTCTCTATTGTCCTGGCTGGGCTTCAGAGGGGTCCCTTTGAGCTGCTGGACTCAGTTGAGCTTAAGTTCCTGTCTGCTAAGACAGCACTCCTGACCGCGCTCACTTCCATCAAGAGGGTCAGGGACCTCCAAGCATTTTCGGTGAGCGAAGAGTGCCTTGTGTTCGGGCCGGTCTACTCTCACGTTGTCCTGAGACCCCGGCCTGGATACCTAAGGTTCCCACCACGCCCTTCCGCGATCAGGTGGTGAACCTGCAAGCACTGCCCTCGGAGGAGGCAGATCCAGCCTTGGCGTTGCTGTGTCCCGTAAGAGCATTGCGCATATATGTGGACCGCACCCAGAGCTTTAGAAGCTCTGAACAGCTCTTTGTCTGCCACGGAGGTCAGCAGAAAGGGAAGGCTGTATCCAAGCAGAGGTTGGCCCACTGGATAGTGGATGCCATCGCCTTGGTGTACCAATCCCAAGGCGAGCCGTGCCCCCTAGTGGTGAGGGCTCACTCCACACGGAGTGTTGCCTCCTCCTATGCGTTGGCGCATGGCGCCTCTCTGGCAGACATCTGTAAAGCTGCGGGCTGGGCGACACCGAACACCTTCGTGAGATTTTACAATCTCCGCGTCGAGCCAGTATCTTCCCGTGTGTTGGGTAACAGGTAAGTGGCGGGAAGAGCTGGCCGGTGTCACGCTTGCTGCGCCATTCCCCCTCACCTGGGGATACGAGCGTCGTTTTCCTCCTCCAGTTCAGTTCCCCGGACGGCGAACCCTGGTGGAGTTCCTCCAGCACCCCCGGCAGTCAGACTGGGCGGAGCAGTCTGACGCCAGGCCCAGTACTTGTGTTAGCTTGCCCGGGTCTCCGGTCAGCCCCTTTACTGGGCTAGGTGTCTGTATGGCTTGATTCCCTTCGGGTAATCCCATATGTGTATTCTACCATGGTAAGGTTTCCCTCACGGTATACCCGTGTCTTCCCTTTGACAGAGCCCTCTGTCAGGCCCTGCTGGCAGCTCTCCTCCCTACCCCTAGGTAGGATCTGCCCCAGGGTCCAGTCGTATGTAGTACTGCCCCAGGCCTGGGTCAGTCCATATCAGTGTCTCCACATGTTACCTCCCTTCGGGCAGGATGTGGCCTCCGTAGCGCCCTTCTCTGGAAGGCTCGCTTCCCCGTCGTTACTGCCAAGCTGTAACAACAAATAGGAAAGACTTGAAGCTATCTTTCATTGAAGGTCGAAATCCCTTCCGACTTCTGTGGGGAAAGGAACAGCGGCTTGGCTATCTCCAGCAGCGATGTACTCAGTGGTCCCTGCGGGCACGAAGGTTAGCGAATTTGCGCTGGGGCGATGGGAAGGTTGCGACCTTTCGCATGGCATTTGTCTGTCACGCGCTCGCTTGTCAGCATCTGCATGCCACAAGGTTGTGACGGGGTTCAGGTTGTGGCACTTTCCATAGGACCCCTATGTCGTCACGACATAACTCGTAGTGACCGACAGATAGGGAACGTCTCGGTTACGTACGTAACCCTCGTTCCCTGATGGAGGGAACAGAGACGTTATGTCCCCATGCCACAATCTCGAATCTCCCAAGTAAATCCCCTATGTCGTCACGACATAACATCTCCGTTCCCTCCATCAGGGAACGAGGGTTACGTACGTAACCGAAACGTTCTTTGAACACACCTGTTGTTGGTGATTAGTATGGCTGGATTGAGTTATCTGAGATAATTGTGTGTTTATGGGTTGGTTTAAAAGTGGCTATGTATCGATACTCGAAACCACGATCAGCAATGCAGTGATTGGCTGGTGGCAAGACAGCAACGTAATGGCATCATATAAATAAAAAAAAAACCTGATGAAAAACTTGACACATTTCTAGACTTTTAGCAAACAAAACTACATAAATGTTATAATAGATAAATGAAATGTGTTTTTAATCTATTTGTAATTTTTTTTTTTACATGATTCCCAATTATTTATATTCACGATTTCTAGTATTTGTACAGGCTTAACATTTTTACTTCAATGTTGCAATTAGCAATTCATTTAATTTTATCTTTAAAACAGATTTGATATGTGACAGCATTAAAGTTTCTAGAGGGTCAAGATGAAGTTATCTGCATCTCCTGCGGTCCATCAAGCCTCTCCCATAATAGATGTCATCACTCAGATTAATGCACAGCTCAGATTAACTGTATAGCATGTGTGTAAGATTCCAATACAATAATAAAGTAATTATTTCATCACTAATAAATTTTTCAATGAGTAAAACTGGCTGCGTCTATAGTATTATAGACTACACAACGTTATTATATTATTTTCAAATGAATTTTTTAATTATTATTATTTTAAATTACTGTCCCTGGACCAGTAGGGTACTCTTGTAATAAAGTAGCGGTTGCTGGGGCAGATATAAGTATCAATACTGCTAAAAAAGATGCAATCTAATCCTGTTTACATGAAATAAGCTGCTCCCGAGCAGGTTTAAGTTTACGGACCTGTTGCTATGACAGCAAGTCCTTCAAAGAACCACATTTATTTTAATCCAACACCATTTATTTTAGATCCAACACCTTACCCCGGCCCACATACTGTGTAGAATGATGGCATTTGGGTGGACCGCTCATGTTTGCCAGATTTGGGCCACAAGCAAGCCATAGGAAGGTGGAATGTCAGCCATGAAAATAAATAAATAAAATAAACCATAACTGGCACAATCTGGGTAACTCCTGTTTGCCAGATTTGGGCCTCAAGTAAACCTTAGCATTGCCGCATATAAGCCAACCAAATAAACCAAAACTGGCCCAAATGTGGCCCACTGTTGATTTTTATTCTAATCCTGGTCTTCCTCATATTCCTCATGTGGCCCACATGCTGCATGGAGTGGTGGCATTTTGGCAGTGGTCCACAAGCAGGCCACTACACAGCCACATTTTAGCTAATAATGAACCAAATAAACCATAAATATACATTATCTGGGTCACACTAAGCCTAGTTATGCATCAACAAAACTCATATATTGTAAAGAGAAATTTAAAAATGTCCTCCCTAAATGTTCAAATAAGTTCCAGAAATGTGTCGTACTTGGTAAAATCATCCCAACCCAAGTTTTGCACAAGCAGCAATTCAAATGTCACAGATAAATATTCAAAGACACATTCAAAGACTTTAAAAACAGATCTTCACAAGTTTGTCAGCGGGCTCTCCCGGCACGCGTTCTATTTCACAGTGAAAAAACTAAGCATAAAAGAGAATATGGGTTATGGATTCTGATTTTGTGGCATGTTTGTGGCTGTCGAGTTTCAGCTATAGAAGCACACAACATCTGGCAATTGACACTTGCTCGCTCTCATTGAATCAGAATCAGAATCAGAATTAGCTTTATTCGCCAGGTGTGCGCAAACACACGAGGAATTTGTTGTGGTTTTAGGGTGCTCCTGGTACATACATTCATACATACACATCTGACATGAGAACAGAAAAAACATTTAAATAGTAAGGCTTAACAATGGATAATAATAATAATAATAATAATAATAATAATAAGTATGAATCTGGAACAGTAGATTTATGTACAGATTTGTGCATTATTTACTATATATACAGCTGTATAAATAAACAGATATGTATGTGTATTTACATAGTACTTGAGAAAGAGGCAATAATTAAAGATGGAGAATGAATTACAGAACACAGGTAATGATCCATGTGTTAGCTATTTAAGCTGGAGATGGCATGGGGGAAAAAACTGTTTTTATGCCTAGATGTTCTAGTGCACAGAGATCTGTAGCGTCTGGCTGAAGGGAGAAGTGCAAACAGGTTGTGTCCGGGGTGAGAGGGGTCTTTGATGATGCTACCTGCCCGTTTCTTCACTCTGGAGTTGTACAAGTCCTGAAGGCTGGGCAGGTGCACACCAATTATCTTTTCTGCTGTCCTAACAGTCCGTTGAAGTCGTCTTATATCTGATTTGCTGGCTGACCCAAACCAGACAGTTATGGAGGAGCACAGAACTGACTCAATAACAGCTGAATAAAACTGTTTCAGCAGCTCCTGTGGCAGGTTGAACTTTTTCAGCTGACGAAGGAAGTACAACCTCTGCTGGGCCTTTTTCAAAATGGAGTCAATGTGAGTGTCCCACTTCAGGTCCTGAGAGATGGTTGTGCCCAGGAACCTGAATGACTCCACTGCAGCCACGGTGCTGTTCATGATGGTGAGTGGGGGGAGAGGAGGGGGGTTTCTCCTGAAGTCCACTATCATCTCCACAGTTTTGAGCGTGTTCAGCTCCAGGTTGTTGTGACTGCACCAGACAGCCAGCTGCTCAACCTCCTGTCTGTAAGCAGACTCGTCGCTGTCCTTGATGAGGCCGATGACTGTAGTGTCGTCCGCAAACTTCAGGAGTTTGACAGAGGGGTCTTTAGAGGTGCAGTCGTTGGTGTAGAGGGAGAAGAGTAGTGGGGAGAGAACGCAGCCCTGAGGAGCTCCAGTGCTGATGGTGCGTGTGTTGGATGTGAGTTTTCCCAGCCTCACTAGCTGCTGCCTGTCTGTCAGGAAGCTGGTGATCCACTGACAGATGGAGGTGGGTACAGAGAGCTGAGTCAGTTTGTTCTGAAGGGTGTCCGGGATGATGGTGTTGAAAGAGGAGCTGAAGTCCACAAACAAGATCCTTGCATAAGTCCCTGGTTTGTCCAGATGCTGCAGGATGTAGTGCAGTCCCATATTAACTGCATCATCCACAGATCTGTTTGCTCGGTAAGCAAACTGTAGAGGGTCCAGCAAGGGTCCAGTAATGTCCTTCAGGTGGGCCAACACCAGTCTCTCAAATGACTTCATGACTACTGATGTTAAAGCAACAGGTCTGTAGTCATTAAGTCCTGTGATTTTTGGTTTCTTGGGTACAGGGATGATGGTGGAACATTTGAAGCAGGAGGGGACTTCACACAGCTCTAGAGATCTGTTGAAGATCAATGTGAAGATGGATGATAGCTGGACAGCACAGGCTTTGAGGCAGGCTGGAGAGACACCGTCTGGGCCTTTGGCTTTCCTTATCTTCTGCTTCCTGAAGACTTTGCATACATCATCTTCACAGATCTTGAGTACAGGCTGAGAAACAGTAGGGGGGAGGGAGGGGGAGGGTGTTGATGGCTGTGCTGTGAGACGGTCGGAGCGGGTGTGGGGCGTCATACCAGTCTTTTCAAACCTACAATAGAACTCGTTCAGGTCTTCAGCCAGTTGTTGATTGGCCTCAGTGCTGGGGGATGGGGTCTTGTAGTTGGTGATGGCTTTCAGGCCTTTCCACACTGATGTAGAGTCATTGCTCGAAAGCTGTTTTTTTAGCTTTCCAGAGTAGTTTGATTTTGCCACTCTTATCTCCCTATTCAGTGTGTATTTGGCCTGTTTGTACAAGACTTTGTCCCCACTCCTGTAGGCATCCTCTTTGGCCTGGCGAAGCTGTTTGAGTTTTGCACTGAACCAAGGTTTGTCATTGTTAAATGTTAAATAAGTCCTGGTGGGTACACACATGTCCTCACAGAAACTGATGTAGGACGTCACGGTGTCAGTAAGCTCGTCCAGATCAGTAGCTGCAGCCTCAAAAACACTCCAATCAGTGAGTTCGAAGCAGGCCTGTAAAACCTGCTCTGCTTCAGAAGTCCATCTCTTTACAGTTTTTACTACAGGCTTAGCAGATTTAAGTTTCTGCCTGTAGGCTGGTAGGAGATGAACCAAACAGTGATCAGAGAGTCCCAGCGCTGCACGGGGAACAGAGTGATATGCATCCTTTAAGACAGTGTAGCAGTGGTCCAGTATATTTCTGTCTCTGGTGGGGCATGTGATGTGCTGTCTATATTTAGGCAGTTCACGGGTGAGATTAGCTTTATTAAAATCACCGAGAATGATGATGAAAGAGTCCGGATAACGCTGCTCTGTGTGTGTGATTTGATCGGCCAGCAGTTCTAGCGCCGCGCTGACGCGCGCGTCAGGAGGAATGTACACACTCACCAGAATAAACGAGGAGAACTCCCGCGGTGAATAAAAAGGCTTGCAGTTAATAAAGAGAGCTTCCAAATTTGGGCAGCACATCTTCTTTAAAACTGTCACGTCTGTACACCAGCCTTCGTTGATATAAAAACATAATCCACCGCCTCTCGTTTTCCCCGAGGACTCGGTGACGCGGTCTGCTCTGAACAGCTGGAAGCCCGTTAGATGAAGCACACTGTCCGGAATGGCTCCGTTCAGCCAGGTTTCCATGAAGCAAAGCGCAGCGGAGTTTAAAAAGTCCTTGTTTGTGCGGGTGAGGAGTTGTAGTTCGTCCGACTTATTTGCCAGGGAGCGGAGATTCGCCAGATGAATGCTCGGCAGCGGAGTCCTGAACCCGCGCTGTCGGAATTTCACGAGCGCGCCGGCGCACTTCCCTCGCTTGCGTCGCCTGGAGCGCTTGTATAGGAACGCAGCTCCTCCGATTAAAATGTCCAGTAAAAGGTCTGAATGCTCAAATGTAGGCAGGAAGTTATTTGGTGTGCCATTTCTGATGTCCAGGAGTTCGTTTCTAGTAAAGCTGATCGGAAAAAAGTTGCTTAAGACAGGACAAACAAACAAAAAAAGAACAAGTACCAAGCAGCGACAAACCATGGCAGCCATCCGCGGCGCCATCTTGATTTTTCTGGCTATTGTGGGTATCACGTCAGAGGCAGCCCGATCAAGAGTCATAACTATCAAACATGATTTGAGTTCGGGAATGCTCTGTCTCAATAGGGAGCAGTTAAATAATCATAATGACACCACACAATAGGGGATTTTTGGGAAAAAAAATAGCTTGCGACAAGCTGTGAATCAGGCCACACCCCCCGGGGTGTAAATTGGCCTTAAAATCCTCTAGTGTGTGGCCAGCTTAAGACTCATATCCAGATCACCCTGCATCAGTTAACTGTGTTGCATCCTACTAAAAGTAGCCAAATTGTGTTAGGCAATATTTACAATTTCAAACTTCCAGTTAAATTAGCCAGTGTCAAGTGCTACATCCAAACCAGAAGTGGTATTTTTTTGCATCCTCAGATTCCAGATTTTCAAATAGTCACCCAAATAGTGTCCTATCCTAACAAACCATACATCAGTGGAAAGATTATTTATTCAGCTGATTTGAATCTAAATTAGCCTTTGTCGATAATGCCACATTTTTGCCAAAGGTGGCCCACATTTGGTTGGGACTATTTAGGCCATAATCATTGTTTACCACATGGGCCACTTTAGGGTCACATTCAGATTTTACATTTGGGCCACTTCAGGCTTACATCCATTTTGTCCAGGCCATAAGAAGGCCAGCAGTGCTGCATGCTATCTGGGATGTGGCTAAACTGTGGATCATTTTCCATTGCTTTGGCAGAAAATTGATTCAGTGGCTACATCTTTCAAATTATATGAAATCTCACTTAGACACAAACATTGCCAAATCTCTATATACCTACTGGCCAAATACAGTACTTGCCCCCCACAAAACTGTTCAACTTAAGCATAAACCCAACTTAATACAAAGCTGATTGAGACAGGAATTTGCTACATTTCTACAGTAATACCAAATCTAAAAAATGAAATGCTATCAAACTATCAGATGCAGCCGAACACAGGTGTAAGTCTTTCATTGTCTTTACCATCTTTACAACAGGGGAAACTTGCAAGAGGAGTAAGTTTGTGCTGTAAAGCTGTCATTCTTGTTTTGTAAAGGCTTTTTTCCAAAGAAAATAATCTTTAATTTTACCTGTTGTTTGTGTTTCGTAGTGTGTGTTTGTTGGATGACAACCTTTGCTATTGATTAATGTATAAAATGTTGTAGTTTTAGTGCATTTTGGATGTGAAATTTACTGCTGAAAGTTGGTAAGGCAAACTCTGTGAGGATTTTTTTTTTTAAAGTGACCGGAGTAAACTCAGTAAACACATTATTAATAAAGCATACTATGCACAGACAAGCAGATGAGCCCAGAATGCAAAGGCAACATGCACATTTAATTACGCATTAAGCTTTTTTTTTTCATAGAAAACGTTATAAGGAAAACACTTAACGTGGCTTAAGGCGTTAAAGGAGTAGTTCACCCAAAAATGACAATTCTGTCATTACTCACCCTCATGTCGTTCCAAACCCATAAGACCTTCGTTCATCTTCAAAACACAGATTAAGATATTTTAGATGGAATCTGAGAGTTCTCTGACCCTCCATAGACAGCAATGATATTACCACGATCAATGCACAGAAACGTAGTAAGGACATCGGTAAAATAGTCCATGTGACATCAGGGATTCAACCGTAATTTTACGAAGCTACGAGAATACTTTTTGTGCTCAAAGAAAACAATAATAACATAATTTATTCAGTATTTTCTTTCCCCGAGTCACTGTTTTCCGCCATTTTGGAGAGTACCCCAGAACGTAATCAACATAATCCACGGTGTTTACGTTCAGTAGAAAGTGCGCACATGCTGAATGTAAACAATGCTGATTACGTTGATTATGTTCTTATAATGTGTTTATTGAGTTTGGACTTTTAAAAGCACTGTTCTAATGCATTAAGTGTTTTTCACGTTAGCCACATTAATCATTGTAGAATGTCCCCGAGGAGGTCACTCACACTTTTCACTGATTCACAGGTGCATGTTGTCACTCCGACACAGCAAGAGGACAAGTTTTCCAAAACTACAACCCACAACGCTCATGTTCCTGAAGTCCATAAGCCCTCATTTCAAGATGTTGGAGCAGTAACACCTCAGCTAGCCGACCCCGTGTATCAGGTCATCCCTGCCGGACCTGGATCACTCCCAGCATCAGACTCCACTGTTCCCACCTCTTCCAGCGAATCCACTGAATCTGCCGAGTCTGACTCATCCGAGGAAGCAGGTGGCTCTGTTCGCGCCGTCAAACCTCCGCTGAACTTCCGTTACGTGCCACGCCGGCGGAGGAGGCAGATACCCACAAGCACCGCACCTCCTCATTCACCTGTGTTCCTGAGCACCTTTCCCAGCGTCCCGTCTCCGTTCCGCTCCTGTCCGGGGGTCTCTCGCTACACCACTGTCTAGAGAGCCTTTAGTCACAACATTTACAATTCAGGTCAATGGAACACTTTGAGAAAGGTCTCAGATGTGTCATTTATAAAGTGTTCAGATCAAACGTGATACTTAACAGTTCTCTTATAAAGCTTTGTCAAAACCAGCAAATAAATATTTAATTCTACTTTCATTGAAACTTATTGCAAATCTCTTTAAACCTCTGACAATGTCATATATTAATGTTATGCATAGAATACAAACATGAGTCATTAGCAGGAAACGGGGATGTTTATGTACCATGTTTCCAAATTAAACTGAACTCAGTTCTATTTGAGAACCTTTCAAATAAACCATTAATTTTATTTTTGAATGTTTGTCTTTTTATCTGAATATCAATTTACACATGCACCTACATTTTAATGTTATACTGAAAAAATAAAATAAAATAAATTATACCTAAATGTATTTACCATTTGTTAAATTAAAATACCTTATCAAATACTTTTTTATTTATTTATTTTTTACTTTCAAACAACTTTTTAACTTTTTAATTTTTGTCTGGGTAACAATGGCAGAACCCTTTTTGGTGTTAAATAGAACCCTTTTATAGGGCTCTATAAAGAACCATGCTTTGACAATGCTATATAGCACCTTGATGATGTTATAAATAACCCTTTTAATGATTAGAGTTTCATTAATATGAGTATATTAATATAATTAAGTTGGCTTGAAAAAGCCAACTTACTGATCTACTATATAAACTTATTATTATTATTCTTCTGAGCCAAAATGTAAATTGTATCTCCTCCTAGAGCTTTCAAGCCAGAACCACCAAACTCGGCCCAGACCTTCAGACTGGTCTGACTCGGGTTGCTATATCTCTTCAGACTGATCCGACTTACGGTTTTCCTAAAAATGAGGATTAAAACTGCAAAAAATCCCATAGACTTACATTGACGGAATTTTCAAATGAGCCAAGACCTTGCAAGCTCCAACTGACAAACATTCAAATGTAAACACACTGAAGCCCATTAGACTCAATCAAGCTTCCCTTCTATGTACTATTTCTAACCAATTCAAACTCATATAAGCTTCCACTCTATCTAAATCATGCTATATACTATTCTAACCCATTCAAACTCATATAAACTTCCACTCTATCTAATACTATTTCTAATCTATCTAAATCATGCTATATATTATTCTAACTCATTCAAACTCATATAAGCTTCCACTCTATCTAATACTATTTCTAATCTATCTAATCATGCTAGTAACATGCTAATCATGCTTGAAACATGCTAACATCATGTTAGTAACTTGCTAATCAAGCTAACAACATGCTAGTAACTTGTTAATCATGCTTGAAACATGCTAACATCATGCTAGCAACTTACTAATCATGCTAGTAACATGCTAAACATGTTAGAATCATGCTAGCAACATGCTATTAACTTGTTAATCATGCTAGAAACATGCTGTAACTTGCTAATCATGCTAAGAACATGCTAGTAATATGCTAGTCATGCTAGAATCATGTTAGTAACTTGCTAATCATGCTAGAATAATGCTAGTAACATGCTAATCATGTTAAAGACATGATGGTAACTTTGCTAATCATGCTAGAAACATGCTAGCAAAATATGCTAGTAACATGCTAATCATGCTAGCAACATACCAGCAACTTGCTAATCATGCTAGAAACATACTAGCATCGTGCTAGATACCTGCTGTAACATGCTAATCATGCTAACAACATGCTAGTAACTTGCTAATCATGCAAGAATCATGCTAGCAACATGCTATTAACTTGTTAATCATGCTAGAAACATGCTAGCATCATGCTAGATATCTGCTGTAACTTGCTAATCATGCTAGCAACATACTAGTAACTTGCTAATCATGATAACAACATGCTAGTAACATGCTAATCATGTTAGAGACATGCTGGTAACTTGCTAATAATGCTAACAACAAGCTAGTAACACCTTAACAAGCACCCCGAGTACCATAGCAACCACCTAGCAAGCCACCCCGAGTGACATAGCAACCGCATAGCAACACCCTAGCAACCGCCCCGGGTATCTTAGCAACCGCATAGCAACACCTTAACAACCACCCCAAGTACCCTAGCAACCGAATAGCAACTCCTTAGCAACCACCCCGGGCACCTTAGCAACCGCATAGCAACACCTTAACAACCACCCCGGGTACCTTAGCAATTGCTTAGCAACACCTTAACAACCACCCCAAGTACCCTAGCAACCGAATAGCAACTCCTTAGCAACCAACCCGGGTACCTTAGCAACTGAATAGCAACACCTTAACAACCACCCCAAGTACCCTAGCAACCGCATAGCAACCCTAACAACTACCACAGGAACCCCAGTGATCTGTTCTTCTGATAGACTGTATTGCCTTTAAAACATTCAAACTTTAATCTTTAAAACTATTTTACCTATTTCAAACTACTTCAAACTTAAAACCTTCAAACTTCAATCTTTTAAAACTTTTACAAACTTTCTGGCTAGGCTTTTTCAAGCCAACTTAAAGTTTGTATCCAAACTTTACTATCTAGTTTGTATATATTATTTATTAGTATTGTTTTTTTTACCCCTCTATCTGTCTGGTCTTATCTTGTATTGTCTATTAGGGTTTTACATAACAACAACAAAAACATGATGTGTCAATTAGGTACAGTACTTTTATTTTTAATTTTTTTTATAACATTGTAGCAAAATGACTGTTCTAACAACAGTTATCAGCAGAATACTTTAATAAATGATAATGGACATTGAACATGAATAAATAAATAAAGAGGAAAAACAAAACAGAAACTGAAAATAGTGAAATGAAGACCAAGTTCCAGTAAAATATTGTATTTTCACAATCCTCACAATGATTTCACAATGATTAAATTTATCATTATGTGTATTTTGGTATGAATGAGTGTCAGTTTCTCTCTGCAGATGATGAGGTTGTAGGATGTGATGCATCTGAAATACACAATTGAGTTTAGAGTTACAGTGTGTCTCCTTCCAGCTGTTTATGTAAAAACAATTGTTCATGAAGGCCAAAAATAGTATGTGAGTGCTTCACATTGTTAAATGGAAAAAGTGACATCAAGTCATGAAATAGCTGTGACTGGGTGTGTTTATGCATAAACCCAAATACAAATGTTGATAGTAATAGAATTATTACTACTTACTAAGTAAGTATCAGAGACAATGAATTTATAATACATATTGTTAGATAGATAATTAATTAACTAATTAATTAACTCTAATCTCAACTGTATATTTCAGATGCATCACATCCTACAACCTTATCATCATGCAGAGAAACTGACACTTAAAGGTATCAAAGAGGATTGTGAAGATATTTCACTGGAACTTCATCAAATCTATTTTTTGTTTTTATTTTGTGTTTTACTTCTTTCTGTATTTATTATTGTTCAATGGTTCATTTGTCATTTATAAATGTATTTGGCTAATAATGTATTGGCATGTCAATAAAAAAGTACCTTATCCACACTGTTGTTGCTGTTTTAATATAAAACACTATAATGTAAAAAAAGATGGCTCATACTGATTTTCTGGAGCTCAGCCGTCCAGCTATATAGACTGTCAACATACTTTTAACAGGTAAATCATTTATTTATTAAAATGTCTTTTTCTCTTTTTAGTTTAAGAGAACACTGTTTGAAGAATTTATCTTCCAGAATCTGGATCATTTTTAGTCTATCCCTGTAAGACAGACTTTTCAGGAGAGGAGATGGACTAAAAATGAACTCCCAAAACTGGCAGATTCTTGAAGATATATTCTTGAAAGAGTGGTACACGAAGATGTGGTGCTGGTCCTTCAAGAGTCACTCTCAACTTATCTGTCCATAAAGCCTATAAAAAATCAGTCTTCATATTCCACAACACTTCAGCATGTTATTCTTATTAAGTGAGGGTCATTTTTTTAAAGGATATTTTACCCAAGCAAAGTCTCTGAGAACCTGACACCTTGCACTTCTGGAGACTCCAGGTTGCAGTTCTGGAAAATGATGGCGCTGGAGACAAAATGGTTCCTGATGGTTTCACACCTAATCCTTCACATTAATCATTAATTCTGTTTTTTCTTCTCTACCCGTCTTTTTTTACTGACCCAATGAGCCTTTCACTGTCCAAAATCCTTAACTTTGTAAATTGTTGTATTGCATCCTTCTCATGGCCATTTAATGATTTTGGACTTTTCAGTCTGAGATTAATCTCTTTTTTGGCTCATTTTATCTGTAAAAGAAAACCTGCTTAATAATTATGCACAGCTGAATATAAGGAGTTTTTCACTTCCAGCCGTCATGGACAATTATATATCACTTATAAATGATTAAATACATAATGAATAGTAGTTATTAAGATTGATGTGATTTGAATTGGTAAAATGTGCTTTGAAAAAAATATATATAATCAGAATATCAACTTGCATAATTATGCACGCACTGTGTGTTCATTGTCCTTAACTACTGTCTATGGTATCATTTAAAGAGAAGTGAAGCTGTTCTATTGCAGGTTGATTTGCTAATGATCACTGAATAGAAAATAAAGTAATTTTTCTTTAATAACGTTCAAAAATTATAGCGCGGATATAGAAAGTGTTCCATTGAGAATGAATCGGTTGTCATGAGATATAATTTATGTCAGGAGGAGGACCATTTACTTTATTTAGCACAGACCTTAAGTTATCCATGTGAGATGTATCTTTTTTTTGCCACAACAGCCTCACATGCTTGCAGCTGCTATCACAGATCATAGTAAGATCACTTGAATATATGAAGTAACATTGATTTTGAATATGTACTGTAGGTTTCAGTCCACTGAACTGTGTGTTGAAAATGGATGTGATCTGAATATTAAACAGAAACACAGAACTGAAGTAACAGACATTTATTTAGAATTTAAATTAACTGAGTCACATGCAGGGTTGGGAGTAACACAATTTATTTTATTTCAGTAACAAATGCATTATCATATTCCTGCAATCAGATTACAATTATTGAGTAAAACACTAATCAGACAATACTTGTTTATCATGGTAACGTCATTGCATACATTGCATTGTGATATAGCTTATGCATTCATATGAAGATTAATTCTGCAACTGAGTTCTGACATCCTACAAAGGAAAAAAGTCAGGACGTGGCATGTTAAATATGAGTGTGATAGTTATATTTCAATGCTTTTGCGTTTGAACTGGGCAAGACAAAGGAGACTAAAGCACTGCTTTAATGCTGACGTTTAAACGATTTCAGAAGTCAAGTCAGGAACAAAATCATTTCAATCTGTGTTCTCTATATCACATGTGATAGGTCTATAGACCTAAACAAATTACTTTACTTGTTAAATTAGTTGTATTTATTATTCAAACTCTCGATAGCATCCTGTTTTGAGTGTTTTCTCCATTCAGGTGGGATCTTACCAGAACCATCAAATGTTCCATTGTAGAGTTTTTCAAGATGTTTCTGGAATTTGCACACAAACCACTTCCAGTAGGGCAGTTCAGAGAGATCAGGGGTGATGCTCCACTTAGCATAAACTCCTTCTGCTTTTCTGTATTCACTGTATAGGACTGGTTTATCATCTGATGCACTGTTATAAAAAGATCGATTGCTGCTTGCCACTGATGTTGTGCAGATCCAAACAGACAAGTTTGTTGTATCCTTGAACGTCATCCCATTTACTCCATCAACTCTGTGAAAAACAGCACTGTGATCTTCATCATGGTTTTCTATGGTGTTGGTGCAGATGGCTCCACAGAATGGACACCTATCCCAACAGCACTGACATAAATCATCAATCAGAAGCTCATCTGGCCTTAACTTGGGGTCCAGTTTTGCTGGAAAAGTATTTGTGTTGAATATCCTGCTGATGCCTGACATTATAGCAGGAAGTTCTTTCTTTATCACATCTTCTAGCAGTTTAAAATCATCAACATCATCATGTTTCACTCCACTGAGGTCTTTTTCAGAGAAGATCAGCTCACCTGAGAGCTGCTGTGCGAATCTCTTCAACCACAAACCAGCATCTCCTGTGTTCACTCGAACATGTTCAGTAGATTGATGAGCTGCTTCCAAGATCTTCTGCTGCAGGAGTTCAATGTTCTTCCTCATCTTGGGTAAAACACGGACACTGAACTCATCAGTGATGTACTGACTGACTTCATCTCTGATGAATCTCTTGAAGTGATCTCTGGGATTATGAATGTAGTTCATGTATTCGTAAAAATTCTCCTCTTCTGCCAGTTTCATCAGGATGTGTTTCTCAAGATTTGACCTGTTTCCATTCAGTGATGGACAGTCTGTTCTCATATCATTTGCGAACTCTCTGGCAGTCTTCTTGTAGACACTCTGTTCAATGGTCTCTTTGAGTTTCTGGCAGATGATCTCACCAAAAATGGCAGCTGATGTTGCTCCATGACAGTATTTCTTGAAAATACTATAATACTCTTCTTTCTTCTTCTTAACATATATTTCAGGATCGTTGGCGTCTCTGAACAGTCTGTGTTGGTCAGTGATCATTGTGTCTGCTCTCTTACAGATGGAAAGAACCAAATCCATGAAGAATTCATTCTTGAACACATATTTAACTGGCCCTTCCTGATGTTCAATTACTCTTGCTTTGATGTAATCTATGAGTTGTTGAATGTAGCTGATGTTGTAGCCCATCTTTGAAAGGTTAAATGACTTAATCATTTTGTCTGTCTGCTGAACAACATTACTGACTAAAGATCTTATTTGGGCTTCATCCTCCTTAGAGAGACCGCAACCCAGCATTTCTTTAACAAATATCTTGGCATTTTCAAAAAATTCTCTTGATTTCTTTAACTGTACATAATCTGAATAACTCTGCACAGATAAAATATCCCTGCTGTCCTTCTGGTCACCTGCATTAATACTTTCATAGATGTTACTGAGGATCTCTCTCATATCTCTCATTATGTCAATTTCTCTGATTGTTGTGGTGTCTCTGCTGATTAACTTCATCCACTCTTTCCAAAACAATCCAAACTCTTTCTTTAGTGTTTCTTCATCATTTGCTTTGTCTTTGCGTTTTAAGGCGAGTTCTTTGCTCTTTTCAAAGAGAGTGTTTTCATGATGTGTCCTCTGAGCATCAATCTCTTTCTTCAGGTGTCGCTGCTTAAGAATCTCATTTAATTTCCTCTTCGTTTCTCTTACAATGCTTTCCTGAAGCTCTTTGATTTTAATGTCAAATGATGTTTTCCACTGAATCAGTATATTTGCATCTGCGTCTTTCTCAAAGAATTCTGACACTGATTTTTTCACTTCTTCACTTGTCTTCTTCAGCTCTCTTTGAAGATCAGTTTCCTCAACCTCGTGAATTGCTTCATTTTCTATTTGGTTGTGTAGTTCGTTCTCAGTTTCCAGCATGGTGCTGCGAAGCCTCCAGGACCACTTGCTATATTCAGTCTCCAGTTTCCTGTAGGCTGAAATCTCCAGAGAATTTCTGAAGCTGAAGACGAATCGTTCATTCAGCAAAGCCTCCCAGAGATCATTAATACGAACTCTGAAGTCTTTCAGTCTCATTCCATGTGATTCTGAGGCATGAGATATAATAGTTTTCTTGAGGTCTTGAATGTTCTCACAGTAGTTTGGGTTTGGTGGAGCCATGGGTGGACTGCCCTCCCAGAGCTGAGCAAAATACTTCACATCTTTCTGAACATCAAATCTAATGACGTCACCGAAACGTTCAACATCACAGACTTCCTCTTTAGCAGCGAGTTTTGTCATCTCATCCAGTGTCTCCTGCAGTCGTCTCCTTCCCTCCATGTTTTTCTCTCCAGCTGTGATGTCTGAAACGTTCTGATGCACAAACACACAGCTGGGCTTCAGTCTGACCTCCTTCATCCTCAGAAAGGCCTGAACAACAATCTGAAGAATGTCCTGCATCTCAGACGGGTTTTCTCCAAAGATATTGATCAAAGTCAGATTTCCAAGACCAACAACAAATGTGGCCAATTCATTGTCATGGTGTCTTGTTGATCTTCCTGCCAGTTCTAGAGCACGAAGACCCTCAGTATCAACAACCAGAATATAGTCAAACTTCGGCTCTGTTTTCATATCGTTTGACCGACTGTTCATCTGTGTTTTCATCTCGTCTGAGACTCTGACCAGCTGCATGAAAGCTCCTCTGGTGCACCTGCCAGCACTGACGGCAAACTCAAGTCCAAACATGGCGTTCAGCATGGTGGATTTCCCAGAGCTCTGGATCCCTAAAACTGACAGCACAAAGACTCTGGTCCGGTCTCCCAGTTTCTGGATGAGTTGATCCAGAACAGCAGAGATCCAGATCACAGGAACATGAGCAGCATCTCCATCCATCAGCTCCAGTGGAGATCCAGAGATCATCATCTCTGCTGCAAAACTCGGGAGAGAAGAGAAGTCTTTCAGGTCTTTCTTTTTCTTCCCCACAGATGAACATGATTCATAGATCTGTCCGATCTCCCTCATGATGTGCTCCACACCAAAGGTTGCATTTTGAAGTTCCTCAGATATTTTCTCAAGTTCAGTTTGTTCAGCTTTGAGTTGTTCAGACTTATCATGTTTCTCTTTCAGTTGTAATACTGTTGACCACTTTTCATTATACTTGTGATGTAGAGCAGAAAGATCAGCTGATGTATATTCATCCAGAACGATTCTGAGCCATTTGGTGAAAAACATCTTATTTGCAGGACCTGAGTTCATTTCTTTAATAAAGACCTTAATAAATTCACTGATGTTTGATTCATGCTGTTGTTGACGGAGTTTATTAATTTCTGTTTGTTTTTTACTGAGGTCCATTTCTATCTTATCTCCTTGAGGTCGATGCAGTTCTTTGTTCCTCTGACTCCACTGATGCCACAGTTTCCCCTGATGAGGCAGAAATGAGTCTTTGATTTCTGTCAGATCTTTCTTCTCCAGTAAACTTATCATCTGCTCTGCTGTTTCTCTTCCTCTCCTGCAGTCATCATCATCTTCCGCATCTACTCTGATGCCTGAGTGTTTGGACACATCTTCAAGTCTGAAAGTGGAAGATGATTCTGAGAGACAATCATTTATGGCTCTTCTGAGTTCTTCAGACACATCTGACTGATTTCTGTCTTTCAGGCCGATCTTGTATTTTCCTTTCCGTGTCTTAATGAGAGTTGAAGAATTCTCAGTAAGAAGATAAATGAGTGGCTTTGAGTCTTTGTAGAGTTCCTGAACTTTTATCACACTTCTATCATTCCTCTGAAGTTGTGGTAGAAGAACAACATTGACTGAGGCCATGTCTGTGAGGATCTGCAGCTGTTTCTCATGGTCTCCTGCATCACCGTGTAGATTACAGAAAGCAACACAGTCAGTGAATTTATCATCATTTGTTCCCGATGGGCAGAACCAGGCGATCTCCACCACTCCATCCATCAGGACTCTGGTTCTGCTGCTGCCTGGGCAGTTCCTGTGGAAGAACGTGTTGTGTTTCTCATTGATCAGACTGTTCATCAGCTGAGACTTGGATGAAGACACAGAGCCAAACCTGAAGAAAAACACCATTGGAGTTTCTGCCTTGTAGACCGGCTGGGTTTGACTGATAACTTTATTACTGGTGTTTGTCATCTTCCAGCTCTTGTTGATTTGTCTGAATGTCCAGAGAGGAAACTCAATCTGTGGTGTGAATGGATCAGGAACAAGCAGAGGCAGAGCATACTGACACTGGGACAGTTTAGTGACCATCAGCTGCTTCAGGAAACCATCAGCACAATGAAACAAAGCCATCTGGACATCCATTGAGTGAATTTGCTCAGACTGACTTGCTCCTTCATTAGACAAAAACATTTCTTCGAAAATGTCATTAGATGAGTCATTATGTCTTTGTTGTATCTGATCTTGTTCATTGGGATCTCTAACAGTAATGTATCTTGCTCTGTAGTCCATCATCAGTAGTTTTTGTATGAAAGTTTGAATCAGCTCCTCTTCAGCACAAGACTCACTGGACTGTAATGAATGTTTACTTATCTGAAGAACATCTGCAGCTCTCAGTTTATGATCATTCCTGCCTTTAAGATGAAGTCTGTCAAAGAGTATTTTTGTGCCTGTAATCATATCTTTTTCTGTTTGATCTGGTTTCTTTGTTTCTGTTCTAAGCTCTTCTGCAGGTCCCTGTGAAAGAAAAGACTAGTATGTTAATTTATGTATTATCATTTTTCCTTTCTTTTCATTTTGGTTTTAGACAGTATAAGTGGAACAGTTGCCTTCTGGGCTCAATTCAATAATAACTTGCACATTTTTGTCATAGAGTCTAGAACAGTGATCTTATACAAAACGCTTTCCATCTGACAAAAGCTGACAAAGGATGATGCATTTTAGAGGCATATGTTGCATTATTTGTATCCTTATATCGGAAAAAGTTGAATTGTTTTAGACATTATATCTGTAATAAACCCACAGCATCGTATGCATCTTGTAAGTCTGGTAGTCTGTAAGTGTGACTGAACCTGCACAAAAATGTGAAGACACATTATGATTTTGTTTCTTATATTTCCACACATAGACTGCCATATGAGATTTCTGGGGAAAAGTCATTTGTGGAACCTAGGAAAGGTTTATTTATTTATTTTCCCTTAAACCACCAAAATAATATGAATTAAAAGAAGCAGCCATATGGTATATAGCCATATGCTATATAGTCTACCAATATAAGAAACAGATAATTTTTTGATAATTACTATTATTATCAGTAGTTCTAGAGTACTGAGCTTTTTTAAAGTCTATGAATTGACAAAGATGCATTTTGGATCAAGACAACATAGTTATGGCATCTACCAGCAGGGCCTGCTACGGGGGCTCTGTATTTAGCAGATTATCTGAATTATTAACTTTGAATTCTTTATAACTTTCTATTGTCAGCTGTTGACCATGGCATTCCCCCCCACCCCACACACGCAAAAAGTTTTTATATGTTGTTATATGTTATTAAAAATTTTTACCATTTAAACAATTTAAGTAAATACTAGTCATGTAAAAATTGTGCACATAACATACCATGTGTGTTTCTTTCGTCTCTGTCATGGAGTGCTCTCTTGTTTCTTTATTGATTGAAGGTTCACCTTAAGAAATATAATAATAAATTACATGAATGATTTTTAGACCACTTAGATTTTAAGGCCTGTTTCTATCCACAAATATCAAAATTAATCAGAATATAAGAACAAATCTGATTATTTATTTATTCTTAAATGAGTACTTTGGTGCATTGAATATTGTGTTTTCCTACCCGTGTCACTGCATGATGAGTCAGATGGTACAGTTGCCTCGATCATTTCTGCATTGACAACAGGTTTAAAGTTGTTCTCCTCATCTACTGGCTTTCCTTTGTCCTATATAGATAAACAGAATATCCATGTCTTGTAATCATGATCTAAGTTCTGGCAAGAGTATGTACACTCAGTGGCTACTTTATTTGGTAAACCATTTTTAGCCCTCAGAACAGACTCAATTCTGTGTGGCTTAGATTCAACAAGGTTTTGGAAATATTCCATAGATTGTGGTTTATTTTGACATCATAGATTCATTCAACTGATTCATTCAATGAGTGTATATGGAATATTTAGTCTAGATTTATTTAGGTCGTAATACTCTAGACAACATATATTTACCTTGTGTTCATCATCTGCTTGATTTTCTCTTCCTGATGTATTTGTTTTAGGACTGTGGTCCTTGGTTTCTTTGGTTTTAGGGGTTTGATCTTGTGATGTGACCAGAACTGAGGTTTTCTGCGTATCAAATGTTTCTTCACTGACTTCCTTTTTAATTGGATCACATATCGCTTTATTATCAAAGACTGAACCCTGTGCAAACCCATTTCCTTTCAGTTCAGTTGGGTCTGCTAAATCTAATGGATTGGGTTGAATCAGGTTGATGTCTTCTGTGCTGTTCTCCTCATCTTCACCAGGGAGGATGTCCAGAGAATCATCTGAGTTTGGATCTGTCATTATTTCACTGGAGAGAAATGTAAATACTATACAGGTCAGGTGTCACACCACAAAACAGTGATTGTATTTAGTAAATCAGATATTTCATAAATGAAGTATATTCTGAAGCACAGTATAAAAAACTTAAATGGGATATTTGAAAAAGAACTCTGATCAAAATCAGAGAATACTTGTTAACCTGGTGCTAATTTCCTTAATTATATGACAAAACCTATTTAACTGGCAGCATGCCTCCGCTCTAAGTGAAAGTGACGTGCACCGTAAAAAAAAAAAAATCTGTAAAATTTATGGTAAAAAACCAGCAGCTGTGGTTGCCAGAATTATACTGTAAAATATACGGTAAATATACGTTTTAGGTTTTACGGTTTTAACTTAAATTTACAGTTAAATACCGTAATTTCATTAAATGATATAATGTTAATATACCAACCTATTAAAGCACTGAAATCTGTTTTGTACCTTTGTATTACTCTGATAACCACCAAATGCAGGTGATGAGAGTCACATGATGAACCAAAGCAGCTTTTAAATAATAACATATATAGAAGGTGCACAGTGTCATTCACACAAACACTAAACACCATCATGCTGAGACTCATTAAACTGAAATATGCAATAAACATTAATTTAACAACATTAGATGTAACATACAACCCTAATAAACATAACTGATAAGAAAAAACTAAGAAGAAACATAGTTATTTCAAAGAAAAAACATCAAATTCAAACAAAATTTGAAATGCAATGCAGGGAATTCTGGGAACGTCAATTTACGTTTTTTCCCTGTAAATTTTACATTCTGTTTCACTTCCAAAAGCGGTATTTCACCGTAAAATTGTCTATTACAGTTTTTCACCGTATATATATTAGGGGAACTTACCGTTAACCATTTAACAGGTTTTTACCGTAGCTTTTTCCGTTAAAATCACAGTCATTTTTTACAGTGTGACATGTGGCCAACTATGGTAACCCATACTCGGAATTAGTGCTCTGCATTTATCCCATCCAAAGTACACACACACACACACACACACACACACACACACACACACATGCTGGTTTATGTGGTTTACGGGGACTCTCCATAGGCGTAATGGTTTTTATACCGTACAAACTGTATGTGCTATTGTCCTACACCAACCCTACACCTAAACCTACCCCTTACAGGAGACTGTCTGCATTTTTAGATTAAAAAAACACCATTTAGTATGTTTTTTAAGCCTTTTGATTTACAGGGACATAGGCAGTGTCCTCATAAACCACCTTCAAATTGTAATACCTCCGTTATACCCATGTTATTATACAAATTTGTGTCCCCGTAAACCACACACACACACACACACACACACACACACACACACACACACACACACACACACACACACACACACACACACACACACACACACACACACACACACACACACACACACACACACACACACCCAGAGCAGTGGGCAGCCATTTTTGCTGTGGCGCCCGGGGAGCAGTTGGGGGTTCGGTGCCTTGCTCAAGGGCACCTCAGTCGTGGTATTGAAGGTGGAGAGAGTGCTGGCTATTCACTCCCCCCACCTACAATCCCTGCCGGACCTGTGACTCAAACCCGCAACCTTTTTGGGTTACGAGTCCGACTCTCTAACCATCAGGCCACGACTTCCCCCAAGGTGAAGGGCTGAAACCCTGTTAAGGTGACTGAAACCCTGTTACAGCAGGTTGTCCAGATGAAGGCCAGCAGGATGACCTTTTCAGCCATTGCAAGAGAAAGTGGTCATTCCAAATCTGTGATTTCTAGAATATTGCAGGTTTATAATGACACTAATTTATTCAAGTCCCCCAAAAGGCTAGACGTCCATGTAAGACAAATGCACAAGAAGACAGGATAATGCAGAGACTCTCAATGGGGAGTCGGTTCAGCACTGCAGCTAAAAATTGCTCACCAGTTCAGCGATGAACAGGGTACCCAGGTGAAAAAGAAGTACTCTTAAATTTATTTAAAAATTTACTTGAAATTCAGATTTATATTTTTTGTACAATTGTATTCCCAACATGCTTACTTGAAAGGCATTCAAAATTGAATTGCATTTGAATATATTTTAAAAAAGTATACAATAAGTACTTTGGTAATAAATGCTTCGTTACACTTTTAAGAAATATACTAAAGCAAGCATAGCCCACTTTTTGGGACATTTTAATGTATTTACAGTACAGAAATCATACTTATTTTTCTCTTACTTAAAGTATATTTTATGTTTACTTTGTGTAAGAATGTAGTAAAATGATACAGCTTTTAGTGGATTTAAAGTATATGTATCTTATTTATAAACCATATCTAGATCTACTGCAATATATTTTAAATATTTATGTATTGAACATGTGTTTCAGCCTGCTTTTAAAGGACAATGTGTTGAAAAACATTTTTTACATTTTAATATATTTTATAAAGTACATTAATTCACTCACAAATAAATACATTCTAGCTATAATATGTAAATGCATTGTTACATTGTACCAACTTATAATGTATTATAAATATAATTGAACCAACTATACCTTATATGTTTTTCCATTTTACTTGTTTGTGCTTGTAAAAGAATACTAGGCTGTTTTGTATTACAGTTCAAATGCATTTTAATTTAACTTTTAAATACAAAACATGAAGTATTACTTGTAATAGGCTACTATTTATCTGTACTTTCCACAAGCATTTCAACATAGCATTATTTTCATGCATCATAAATAGTTTTTCCAAAGAAATGCTTAAAATCCCTATTTATTTACTTATGTACCTAAATTCAAACAAGCCCAACCTACTTTGTAATTCGCAAAAACAAACCTCATTGGCTTTTGTGGAAGCTTAGGTGGCACGCGACAAAATCTGATTTCTTTCTTGCGCGCATCAAGCAAGAACATCTGAGCTTCAATTCTGATGTGTGTGTCGAAGGATGTGAATAAAAATCTAAATTAAAACCGTTAAGTCATATACAGTGATCTCGTCTCTTCAGAGGACCTGGAAGAAACCAGTCAATTCATTACTTTTACATTTAGTCATTTAGAAGACACTTTTATCCAAAGCGACTTACAAATGAGGACAATGGAAGCAATCAAAATCAACAAAACAGCAATGATATGCAAGTGTTATAACTCAGTTAGTGTTATTAACTCAGTCTCAGTTAGCTTAACGCAGCACACGTAGCAAGGTTTTTTTTTTAATTATATAATAAATAAAAAGAAAACAGAATAGAAAAAGGATAGAGCAAGCTAGTGTTAGAGGCCTTTTTTTTGTTAATTGCATAATAAATAAAAGAAAACAGATAGAATACAAGTCTAAAAGGGGCATGTTTTTTTTTTTTTTTAAGAATAGAATTAGAATAGAGGATGCAGAGGATGCGGAGCCAGTGGTGGTTTTGTAGGCAAACATCAATGCCTTGAATTTTATGCGAGCAGCTATTGGTAGCCAGAGCAAATTGATAAACAGAGGTGTGATGTACATTCTTTTCGGCTCATTAAAAATTAATCTTGCTGCTGCGTTCTGGATTAATTGTACAGGTTTAATAGAACTGACTGGAAGACCTGTCAAGAGAGCATTGCAATAGTCCAGCCTGGACAGAACAAGAGCTTGAACAAGGAGTTGTGAAGCATGCTCTGAAAGAAAGGGCTTGATCTTCCTGATGTTGAATAAAGCAAATCTGCAGGACCGGGTAGTTCTAGCAGTGTGATCCGAGAAAGTCAGCTGATCATCAATCACAACTCCAAGATTTCTGGCTGTTTTTGAAGGAGTTATGGTTGATGTGCCTAACTGGATGGTGAAATTGTGATGAAACGATGGGTTTGATGGAACCACAAGCAGTTCTGTCTTGGCAAGGTTGAGTCGAAAGTGATGGTCCTTCATCCAGCAAGAAATGTCTGTTAGATGAGCTGAGATGTGAGCAGCTATCGTCAGATCATCAGGATGGAATGAGAGTTGAGTGTCATCATTCATTTTGATTCATATGGATTACTTTTACTTTTGTCTGCGATTAACTTTTTAAAACATGAACATTTTTGGTAACTTTCAGCAGAAGGACATAAATCTGTAGAATTTTATTAAAATATCTCAGTTTTTGTTTAAAAAATGAACACAAGTCTAAAAGGGTTTGAAACAACATGAAGGTGAGTACTTGATCACAGAATTTAGAACTGAACTGTTAAATTGGAACCTCATTATTTTGAGATTCTATGTTAGTATTTAATTTATGTTACTTGTCATTGGTAGTTGAAAGCTTTTTTTAAATGCAGTAGCTACAGTACATTCCATTTGACCAATCAGAGACAAGCTTTTTGTCGGCTTTGCAGGTAATGGTCGCATCACACGGTTGTATGCTTTTGAGATGGTAACATGTTTTTAGCAGAAATTATCCCAGTTTCACTTTATTTTATTTTCCTGACTAGAAATCCAAGCCAGCTCTTGCCAGCCTTGCTTATTGCTGTCAAAATTATCGCGTTAACACATGCCATTAATTTTTCCTGTTTAATGGCTTTAAAAAATGTTTAACGCAGGGGGCGGAGCTAGGGTTGGCTATCCCACTCACAACTGCTGCTTCTGTTTCATTTTTCTTGACAAGAATTGCATTTCTTTAGACAGAGCGTCTTTATGTCCACATCAAACAGGAGACTTTTAAGACCCACACTCTACTTCGCCACAGCACCAGGCGCTAGTCAAACAAGTGTCGGAAAGGCACAGGTGATGGGGAGCTTCAGTAGAACAACAGTGAACTGCAGTCAGATGAGATGTTGTCAGGCTATATATGTCAGTAAAAAACAATTTATCTGTCCTGTCAGCCGTTATACTGTGCTCGTAGCACATGCTCTTCTGTTGCATGCACAAATGCATGACGCGATGTATATCATTTCATATTAATGCACAAAAGAAACTACGAGGATGCAATGTCATAGTTATGTTGTCAATTAAGTCATGAAGTTAGCAAAAAGACTATTAAAGCTGCCTTAAAACAGTGCATGCATGTAAGTATTTGTTATATATCAGAAAGGTGAAGAGAATTGAAAGAAAATACGATGTGTGTCACGTCTGTGTCACCTTCAGCAATGGCAGCTCTTAAAGGAAAACGCCACCGGTTTTCCATATTCTAATATGTTCTTCCCTCAACTTAGACTAGTTGATACGTACCTCTCCCGTCTCAGTGCGTGCACTTAATCGCTCTAGCGCACGGCGCAACTATGTTAGCGTTTAGCTTAGCCCCATTCATTCCTTAGGATCCAAACAGGGATGAATTTAGAAGCCACCAAACACTTCCATGTTTTCCCTATTTAAAGATGGTTACATGAGTAGTTACACGAGTAAGTATAGTGACACAAAATAAAACGTGGTGATTTTCTAAGCAGATAAAAAATGATAACTATAATGTATGGCGGAAGAGCACGTCGCAGCACTTCGACCACGGCGCAGTAATATCATCATGCGCCGAGGTCGAAGTGCTGTGACGTGCTCACTTGAGCGATGATATTACTGCGCCGAAGTCGAAGTGCTGCGACGTGCTCTTCCGCCATACATTATAGTTATCATTTTTTATCCGCTTAGAAAATCGCCACGTTTTATTTTGTGTCACTATACTTACTCGTGAAACTACTCATGTAACCATCTTTAAATAGGGAAAACATGGAAGTGTTTGGTGGCTTCTAAATTCATCCCTGTTTGGATCCTAAGGAATGAATGGGGCTAAGCTAAACTGCGCCGTGCGCTAGAGCAATTAAGTGCACGAACTGAGACGGGAGAGGTACGTATCAACTAGTCTAAGTTGAGGGAAGAACATATTAGAATATGGAAAACCGGTGGCGTTTTCCTTTAAAGTAATAGCAGCCAAAATAACCTAATAACCAGCTGCTATAAAAGAACAAATGAAAAAAAAAAAAAAAAAATCAATAAGTTTTGGAGCTTTAGGGATTCTTTTATATTTAATTTAGAAGATAGTGTTTGATAACTTTATTCAATTTCTGTATATTTCCAACTTGCTGAAGGGCACAGGTGAATATGACATTTATTATAATGGGTTTATGTGAAGATTGCTTTAAGTTCACTTAAATTACAAGTTATTTAACTCTAATAAATGTAAAAATTGATAGCTCTCAGTTATACTGTAATGTTGAATGCTATAGTCAATGGATAAATATTATGGGGCAAAAAAATCTATTTCATAGGGACATCAGTAGTATTGGTATCAGTGATACTCAACTTCAGTCATAAAAAAGGTGCCATTAAACAAATCTAAAAAACAAATATACTGTATATACTACCTTTATGTTGTTTTTACATTAATTGGAAGATTGTGTGAAATTATTGCAATATAAAAGTATATTTAAAAACTTTAGGTGGGATTACTTGCGATTAATCGCAATTAATAAATTTCAGGAAAAATAATGAATTAGTTAATTATTTATATTAATTATTAATGACAGCACTGATAAATATTTTGAGTAGTGTGGTAGTGTGTTATTCTGAATTCAGACATAGAAATGAATGTGCCAGAAACTGAATACTATTTGTCAGAAAATTGTCTGTGACTTCTCTTATAAACCAGCAATTTTCATTGTAAACTCCAAAGAACAGCTTCACTAGTCTTCACTAGACCTGACACGCCAAATTTTAGTCTGATATTCAAAATAATCAATATTTTATCTCTTCTACTAGTAAAAGATGTACAGATGAAAAGCAGGAAGCAGATGAAATGATGGTAAAATAATTATATAGACTTTTATTAAATAATCTTAGTTGAATTTCATCGTCTTCATCTGACCAGAATAAATTACAACATGATCTGTTACTTAACCATACATATATACAGTATATACATAAATAAATACACAGTAAAAGTGAAATTATATAATATTAAAAGTATATGAATATTGAATATATTAAGAAATTAGTAGGCCTATATAATGAGAGATACTATAAAAAATTTAACACTGCATCATGTTGTCCAACTGGCGAGTAATAACGTGCAAGCATACTTGTGTATCTGCCAATTGTTTTTAATTTTTTAATCATATTTTGTGAATGTAAGTTTGGATATGCATTTGCAAATCTTATTTTGTGAATATGAATTAGCTTAATATTATAGTTTACACCTGATGCAATGTTTTTTTTTTTTTTTTTTGGCTGACTGTAAACTGATGTCTGTAATGTTTCTGACGTACTCCAGTCAGACTATATTCGGAACGTTTGATTGGACTCATCCTGTATGTTTCAGTCTCCACAGAAATCCATGCTAAAACGGGGTTAAAAGATTGACTGAATTAATTAAACTGAAACTTTTTAAATATAACTAAATATAAAAATGTGTGTAGAGTTAATTTGACTAGAAACACCAGAGACCGGAAAATGTAAAGCATCTTTCCATCATGAGGCAGACGAGACTTCCGCGTTCAGTAAAAAGGCAGACAGGAACTGAGGAATGTGGAAGTAAAGCGTGTCATGGAGCAGCCAATAGTTCCAAACAACCAATAGTTCTGGCATTGAAGCCCATTCATCTCACTTGCTGGTAAATTGAAGAAATTACTGCTTTTTTTTTTTTTTTTTTTTGACATTTTAACGTATTAGTTGACCTGTTGGAAATCTTGTGTTTTTAGTCTGCAAATGATCTGCGGCTGTTTATCACAAACACAACTTTTACCCATTATTTTAATTTCAATTCCAAACGTTGCTCCTGAAAATGCTCTGTCAGCGTTAATTCAATTTTTACACAGTACAGTAATACACATGTTAGACATAGACCTATTCACGTTTACACGCAATAAATTTAAATAACGTACTATCCAATGCATTTGACTTTGTAGATTAAGTTGCTAAATGGCAAAACATTAAAACACTGAAGCCTATAGCCTAAATTAAAACTTAAGATTTAAAACAGTCGACTCTCATGCCTTTTCATCAGGGGTGTAAAATACATGAGTAATTTTACTTGATTACTGTACTTAAGTATTATTTTGGGGGATTTGTACTTTATTCAAGTACAATTTAAGTGGACTACATTTACTTGATTACATTTCTGAAGAAAAAAACTGTACTTTTTACTCCTTACAATTTTATTTAATCTTGAAAAGTACATTACATTACATTACATGCGCGACCAAAATTAAAAATGCGCTGTGTAGGTAAGTTCTGAAAGCGCATTTGCGCACCGACATGGTTGACAGCTGTTAATGCTCAATTACCATTTTAGATCGACAAACTGTACCGTATAAGATTTCTATTCAAACTGAAAGCATAATCTAGGCTACCTGCTGCCGTTTTCAAAGCAAAACTGTCTGTGACATGTCATTCACTGACGCAATTCCATCAGCAGCGCTAAACTCATTTATTATCTCAGGCTTTTGATTCTACTGGGTAATGAGGAGTGTCATTGAATTTTTAGTGTTTATTTTGAATTTATTTTCTGTATATTTTCTTGGTTTTATTTGTTTTACTTTGTTTGTACAGCACCTTGGGCAACAAACAGGTTGTATTAATGTGTGCTTTAAAAGTGAAATAAACAGAAACAGAAACAGAAACAGAAACCCGGAAGCGCATAATACTTACTTACATAATACTTACATAATACTTACTTGCCGGCAACCCGCCAAAATAAAAGCTCACTGATCTTACGTTTGAAAATGATAAAAAAAAATAATGATAATATTATATTATAAATATATTATAAATATATATTATAAAATATTAACATTTTATTTTAAAGTTTACTATAAAATAATTGTATTTGTATGTAATACTGCCTTTTTATTTTAAAATTAAATAGTATTATCACACTTGATTATTTAGTTTATTATTTTTAGTTAGTTATTTTATATATATCTATATATCTATATCTATATCTATATCTATCTATATATATATATATATATATATATATATATAAAACTAAATAAAGTGCAATAATATTATCACTATTATTAATTCTTTTTTTTTATAGTTCACCCAAAAATTTTTATTCTCTCATCATTTACTCACCCTCATGTCATCCCAGATGTTTATGCCTTTCTATCTTCAGATGAACACAAGCAAAGTTATATATTAAGTTAATATTCCGTATAATGCAAGGGGGCCGCAGGACCACTTCAGAAAGCTCACAAAGTCTAATACGACGGTCAAGTTTAAAATATGAGTATTTGTATTCTACTTACATGTTACATCGTTTCACTTGAGAAGACACTGATTTATTATCAGGGGTCGTATGAGTTACTATCATATTCACTTTGTGTAGTCTTTGAAGTGTCATTTTTGGGTGTCCCATACACTTGCATTATATGAAGAGAGAGTTTTTTTTTTTTGTTTCTAAATCTCTTAGTTTGTGTTCATCTGGTAAATGAAAGTCATATATATATATATATATATATATATATATATATATATATATATATGGGATGGCATGAAGGTGGAAAGGATGGAGTTTCCTTTTAATCCCTTTCCCTGTATTTTTATTTATTTATTTATTTTTGGTGTGTGTGTGTGTGTGTGTTCTATGTGCTGCATTTTAATTGTTGTTGTTGCACTAGATACTGTATATGTGTTTGACCTGTGACACTGCATTTTGTTAAGTTTCTTCCCTTTAACCAAACTTCTGTATGTCTGCCAGAAAAAAAAGTACTTTTACTATTTTAATACTTGAGTACAATTTAAAGTTGTACTTTTATACTTTTACTCAAGTATGTTTTTGGCCAGATACTTATACATTTAATTGAGTAAAATTTTCACTGAGTATCTGTACTTTCACTTGAGTAAAATTGTTGAGTACTTTTTACTTTTTTTTCATTTGCATTTAAATCTTTATCACAAGCACTCCTGCGGGCAATAAAGAAAGAGGTTGAAAGAGGATGATCATGTATGGACGAGAACCAGAGATATTGTCAAAAGCATCAAATATTGGCAATATCAAGAGTATTTGGCATTTCCAATTAATGTAGGGATGTTACATTATTATTATTAGGCAAAATATTATTACTATTAGGTTGCTTTTATTATTAAATGAATATTACAATTAATTTGCTCAGCAATAATTCCATAGCGCCGCATAACTGACGCGCTGATGATAATAAGACTATAGGCTATTAGCTAACTCCTCACTTAAAATGTAAAATAAATAAATAAATAAAAAATCGTTCTTTAAAACAGATTATACAAATAATTACATGCCCATAATTAAAATTATTATCACTGCAGTCATCAATGAAAATGAAGTGCAGAACCTTTTCCAAATACAACCTGTTTAACACGAAATACGTTTCTTCTTATTTGTTTCACTGTGTAAGGGAATATATTAAATTAAAACAGTTATATATCGTATCAGCATAAGTGAATTCATCTTTCGACGCGGCTTTAATGCAGCGTCAGATGCCGAAAGCGCCTTCAGTTTTCAATTTGTTTGTGTGATATCCATTGTCTCGCCTTCATGGTTATTGCATTTCATTTAGATGCCATCTTGCTTTCCAGTCAGTTTTTCAGGTTAACAAAAATTTCAACCATATACAATTAAAAAGGAAACAAAAACATTTAAATAATCACAAACTTAAATATAGTGCACTGATTTGGCTATTTCTCCACATAAATGTAAGTTCTGTTCATGAAATCACCATGATTTGAAAACCATTTTTCCCCCAGTAGGCTAAACATTACAGCTTTTAGAACATGCAGCTTAAATGACCAGTTTGCTTTAGTATACCAGATGCGTGCAGATTTAAATGATCATAGACTGGCGTTTTTCTTTTGGTTATCCAGCAGTTGCACAGTTGTCATACCTGAGTATTGATGTTTCTCTCTCTCTATGTATCTTCAGCTCTCTTCCAGAGGTGCAAGTAGCAAATGAAGGTTTTCTGCTGGTATTTATAGAGACACAGAGGCTAAATCACACCAGTTCCTTGAAATCACACCAGTTCCTTGAAATCACATTACAAAACAGAAAGCAAAAAATAGAGACACTTTCATTTTTACTTTCTTATGTAATGTGACTAATAGGAACAAACACATTGATACTTATATAAGCTAGCAGAAAACTTTCCTTTGTTCTTGTTATCCTCCAAGAATAAAATGCAGACTTACACTTTAAAAAATTGCTGCAAAATTTACAGAAACTGTAAATGTACAAAAGTTCAGTAAATCAGTAATTACAATTGTACTGTAAAAATACAGCAAACTCTTGCATGCTGTAAAATTGTTGTGATGGTGCATAAACATTTGGTTAACTTGTTTCATTAGAGAAAGAATATTTCTTAATATAAAACTGCAAACACTTAATTTATAATAGCAAAGTTATTAATTTGTTAATTTTGAGTTAACATGACTTTAACTCAAACCGTTGTAGCTTATCATCAGCTACAGCACACATGTATGTGTCGAAGCACTTAACAAAGAGATCATCACTGTATCAACTCTACAGTTACTGTCTTTAAATAAAGCAGCAGAACATCAGTGTTTGTGGCTCATCATTAACTGAAGCACAGGCTCTACTCTCCACCACAACGGTGATCCACAAAACTACATTAAACTAACAGATCTCTCTTGTGCAAAATACACTGAAAAAAATGATTTGTTGGATTTACTCAATTGAATTACACAAAAAAAGAAGATTTGTTGGATTTAATCAATTGAATTATGGACATTGGTTCCACACGTTTAGTTTGAGTTCACAGTGTCCTACACATTTATGTGGTTTCATTATAATACTTTTGTGTTAATCAGATGTATTTTCAAAAAGTAATGTGTACATAGTCTTTTTAAGTTATCCTAACATAATTCAGTTATGTTATCTTAACATTATTATTTTATTTTAGATGCTTCGATTATGTTAATTCGGTGCAATTAAATTAAGTTAGCTTAACATAATTTTGACAACTTGTACAATTTTAATGGTTTGTTGTTTCATTTCATTTTCAATAACACAAAAACCTTCTGTAAAGCCTTTATTTAATCATTTGAACAATGCGTCATTTAAAGGACATGTCTAAAGAACATTTTGCTTTCAAAAACTTAGCATGAATAACTTCTCTGATGGTTAAATGCACTGTAAAACCCGACAAGTTAGGTTAACTCAAACCATTTGAGTAAACTTATTGCCTTAAAACATTTAAGTTTTTAAAACTAACAATTATGAGTGCTCTGAACTTATTTCAGTTGAGTTCACTAAAATAAGATAAACATTGCAGTTAAGTAATTAAGTGATTAATTAAGTGCTGATTGAGCATTAGTGATGAACACCTGCTGATAACAAACAGAATCACTGACAGAAATAAAAAAAAAAAAAAAAAAATCATGCTGCAATGCATGCTGGGTACTAACATAGTACAAAACTCATCTATGGCTCCCAGCATGCATTGCAGCATGAATTTTTTTTTAATGGTCACCATTGTTGAGGTTCATAAGCTGATTCTTGATGTCTGTGTGAGTCTATTTTCTGTCATAGATTCAAACTTTTTGTGAACAAACTGTTTGGAAAGCCCTTTATTAACTGATTATCACAGAACCAGTGGCTCTTAGAATCGCTTTTACTGTAAACAATACAACATCCGTTTAACCAGAGATTAGACACACAATGAGTCTGTGCTCACTCTCAACGAGATCAGCTCACTTTCAGATGATCGTCATTATAAATACAAAACAACCAACTACCGAAAATTTCCTCTGGACTTTTGAGTTGTAACAAATATATTCGAGGAACACTTGATTACAACAACCAGAGAAAAAAAACAGCTAGCACAGAAGTCAAGGGTCAAGAGCCCAACTAAAGCAGACACTGATCTCTAACATGGTTACTTCAACTGAAACAATAAATCAACATCTACACCTTAGTTAATTCTAGGGCTGCAACTAACGATTATTTTAATAATCGATTAATCTGTCGATTATTTTTTCGATTAATCGATGAATCGGATTTAAAAAACAAAAACAAAAAAAAAAACAAGAAAAGCATTCATTTCCGACCCTTTATTCAAAAACAGAACTAAAATCTTTAGAAAGTGCACAAACATGTTGCTCCTTGAACATCCCTGAGCTGTTATAATAATAATAAAATAACAATGGACTAACACAAAAAACATACACATGTATGCTTTACATCTGCCAAATATATAGACTTTTTTTTTTTTTTTTAAATAAAGTGCCACCTGAGCTGCCAGAACAATAAATAATTTATAAAAAAATAAAGAACAATACAAATCAGAAAATTTAACAGGATTTGTTTGAATGTCAGAACTTGTTCTCTACACTACACTGCAGACTAGAGGTCTTCACGGGTCCAAAAATCCGTACCCGAACCCGAAGAGACCCGTAAATGTGCTGCACCGAACCGACCCGGACCCGTGTTTTATTTGAAAGTGGGACCCGAACCCGCCCAGCGGGCACCTTGACGTCAATTTGACATCAACAAATAGTCAAGATTTTGACCACCATGTATGACATGCATGAATATGCATATTTTCATTATATTTTGTAATAATTTTCTTGTGGTTGTAAAGAGGCCCAACAAAGGTATCAATCTGACATGTTTTTTCTGGTCCCTATATCTCAGGTCAATATCATTGACATTAAATCGATGTTGATTTGATGTCAGGAAATAAGATGTAAAATTTATGACAAAAAATGTTTGATGTCACATTTATGTTGAATTGATATCGAAGCTTGATATTGAATGATATCAAAATAACATCAAAATGACATCAGCACACAGCAAAATCCCCAGTGTTAATTTAACACTGAGTGTGGACTCACTGGACTCATATAAACACTGAAGCAGTGTTAAAAGTAACTCTGAAGCAGTGTTAAAGTGAATGAGATAATTAGGTGATTAACTGAGTGATGATTGGCCATTATTGAAGACACCTGATGTTAATGAGCAGAATCACTAAAGAAGAAAATCTAAATTTGTATGTCACCATTATAGTGGTCTGTGTTTGCATTAGATGGGATCTTGACCCTTGACTTTTTAATTTAAAATGTTGTTTGGCTGCTGTATCTGAGTTATAACAGCCAGACAAGCCAAGAGCAAAAGTCATCAAGTGGTGATAGTTATGTTTTAACATAATCATCGTTTGACTTGAGTCATTGAGCTTATTTAGAGTCTGATCTCTGAGTTATATTATCTTTATTGTTTGCAACAGCTCTGTGATTCCACAGCGAAAGCTACTGTGTTTTCTATACATTTTGTAGTGGTTTCTTGCAAGCTGTTCTGATTTAAAAAAAAAAAAAAAAAAAAAAAGTCTTTGTTTTAGGTTAGACACAGACATCAAGAATCAGCGTATGAATCTCAACTACGGTGTAGTAAGAATAAAAAGTTACAAAGACAATTCAGCTCATAATTTATTCATGCCGCAATGCATGATGGGAGCCAATGATGACTTTTTATTGGCTAGAACATGCTTTTTTGATGGTCACCATTGTTGTGATTCTCACGCTGATTCTTAATGTTTGTGTGTCTAAATTAAAGTTTTTTTTTTTTTAAATGTATTTTATGTAGGAGAAACTTCTGAAAACATCTGTGTGATTGTCAAAAATGCCAGATCTTGTATTTTTTGTATGTTGACGTAACTACTAAAGAAAACCTAACTCAGGTATTCAGGTCACTACATGATGACTAGTTCAAAACATAATCAACACCACATGATCACCTTTCCTCTGGTTTGTCTGGCTGTTTTAATTCAATTAAAACAAACAAAACCTAATGTTTAAAATTTAAGGGTCACGATCCCAACTAATGCAAACACAGACCACTATAATGGTGACATACAAATTTAGATTTTCTTCTTTGGTGATTCTGCTTGTTAACATCAGGTGTCTTCAATAATGGCCAATCATCACTCAGTTAATCACCTAATTATCTCATTCACTTTAACACTGCTTCAGAGTTACTTTTAACACTGCTTCAGTGTTTATATGAGTCCAGTGAGTCCACACTCAGAGTGTTAAATTAACACTGGGGATTTTGCTGTGCAGAGGTCAAAATCTTAACATCAAATTGACATCGACACTTTGACGTCAAAATGACTTTCATTTTTGACCTATTTCGTGACGTAATTTTGACATCAATGTTGATGTCATATTGATGTTAAATTGACATCAAATGCCCACTGGGAAGACCTCTACTGCAGACGCATTTGAAGCTTATTCATTAAATTATTACCATCATTGTAGTAAGTGCAAGGTTAATTTATACACCACATTTAAACACAGCTTAAGATGACCAAGTGCTATAAAAGAACTTTAAAATTAAATTAAAAAGTACAACACACACAAATATATTTGTCAGTAATAACCTATATGGGACAAAGCACAGAATATACACTGCAAAAAATGCTTTTCTGACTTAGTAGTTTTGTCCTGTTTTCAGTCCAAATATCTAAAAAATCTTAAATCAAGATACATTTACTAGATGAAATAGCATAAAAAAATTATGTCTTGTTTTCTGAAAAAACACCTCAAAATTAAGTGATTGTTTGCTTAAAACAAGCAAAATTATCTGCCAATGGGGTAAGAAAAATAATCTTAATGAGATATAATCTCAAACAGAAGTTTTAAGCATCACTTAATTTTCTCATGCCATTTTTCTTGTCTAGTAATCTTGATTTAAGATTTTTTTAGATATTTGGACTGGAAACGAGACAAAATTACTAAGAAAAGATTTTATTGCAGTGTAGCTATACATGACAACAGATTGAAAAATGAATGGTCCAAAAAAAGGCGAGTGAATAAAAACGTGTCTTTAGTCTTGCAATGCAATTGCGTTGCGAAAAAGCGGAGATCTGTCTCCTCCAGGCTGTGGGCGGCGCGTCCATCTGAATGGAGGCGGGGTGAGGTTTCACTGAGAGCATGATCCAATGGCGTTACGAAGTTTTACTGACAAGCTCTTTTTAATGCTTATTGGTTAACTATTTTTTAAAACCCTCTGATTTAAAATAATAATAACTCAAGTTTGGATAATTTTTTACAGCACCTGACTGGGCTAGGGTATGGCAATTGCCATACGGAAACGCCGCCCCTGCTCCCGTGCCATGCCATGTCACTTTTGCATATTTTGCAGTTAACACACTTTTTCTGTTTATTTAGTGTGAAATGCTCCCACACCTTGGATGACTTGGGTCGCACGGATTTCTGTGCCTCCGCCATGTATCTTTCCTCTACCTCCGCTCGTTTTTTTTTTGCTCCGCCCTGTCTATGAGGCGCCGAACTCTGCATCAGTGCGCGAGAGAGACCGAGTGTGTTCACTCCGCTCCGCGCTCAGTTTTTTTTTTTTTTTTAATAATCAAACGTCTCCGCGTCGCGCGACGCAACGACTCGATTATGAAATTCGTTGCCAACTCTTTTAGTAATCGATTTTAATCGATTTAATCGATTCGTTGTTGCAGCCCTAGTTAATTCTCAATAAGACCTTCTGTAGATGTCTGACAGAAATAAAGTCAGTCTGGTTATTAATAAGTGGAGCTGGTGATGCTGTTTGTGGGGTTGTTTAATTAGGTTTTGAGAGATTTAATGTATTTTATTTCAGTTGATTTCATCTAAGGTTATGGCTGAAGTCAGTTGTTGTTCTTGTGTTTCTCTTTCTGTCAGTGATTCTGTTTGTTACCAGCAGGTGTTCATCACTAATGCTCAATCAGCACTTAATTAATCACTTAACTGAACTCAACTGAAATATGTTCAGAGCACTCTTAATTGTTAGTTTTAAAAACTTAAATGTTTTAAGGCAATCGTTTTACTCAAACGGTTTGAGTTAACCTAACTTGTCGGGTTTTACAGTGTATTTAATCATCAGAGAAGTTATTCATGCTAAGTTTTTGAAAGCAAAATGTTGTTTAGACATGTCCTTTAAATGACGCATTGTTCAAATGATTAAATAAAGGCTTTACAGAAGGTTTTTGTGTTATTGAAAATGAAATGAAACAACAAACCATTAAAATTTGTACAAGTTATCAAAATTATGTTAAGCTAACTTAATTTAATTGCACTGAATTAACATAATCGAAGCATCTAAAATAAAATAATAATGTTAAGATAACATAACTGAATTATGTTAGGATAACTTAAAAAGACTATATACACATTACTTTTTGAAAATACATCTGATTAACACAAAAGTGTTATAATGAAACCACATAAATGTGTAGGACACTGTGAACTCAAACTAAATGTGTGGAACCAATGTCCATAATTCAACTGAGTAAATCCAACAAATCTTTATTTCAGTGTAATACAGTTCAGTTAAATATTTACTCTCCTTATAGATAACAGCTGCTGTTAACAAGCAGAATCACTGAATGAAAGAGAAACAAGAACTACAACTGACTTCAGCCACAGCCTTAGATGAACTCAACTGAAATACAAGACATCATTAAATCTCTCAAGATCTGATCAAACAACTCCACAAACAGCATTACCAGCTTCACACATTACAATTTGACTTCATTTCTGTCACATGTCTATAAAAATTATTTGAGAATTAACAGAAGTTTAGTTGTTTTATTGAAAATGTTTTGTTTGACCTCACCATTGTGGCGATCAGGGTTTGCTTTAGTTGGACTCTTACCCTTGATTTTTAATCTTAGCTTTTCTCTGACTGCTGTAGCTGTGTTTGTAAAGCTTATTTGTTATAGCAAGAAAAGCCAAGAACGTTTATAATTATGTGTTTTTGATTGATTATTGGTAATGATATAATCATTATCTAGTGGCCTGATTCACTGACTTTATTCAGAGGCTGATCTTTATAAACATGGTGTGGACTTTTTGTTAGTTTGGTGTTTACTCTATGAGATGACTCCTAAAAAAGTTTTAAAAAAATCTTATGCACAAAACTTTTCACATTACAGGATCAGTTAGACACACACAGACATCAAGAATCAACATATGAATCTCAACAACGGTGACAATCAAAAGCTTCATGCTGCAATGTATGCTGGGTACCAGCACAGTACAAAACTCAGCCATGACTCCCAGCATGCATTGCGTCATGAATAAATTATGCCACTGAATTGTCCACTTATTGTCTTTAGTTCTTACTATGTGCTTCTATTTATTTATTTATTTTTGTGTTGAGTTTTAGTAGCGTGTTTTGTGATGTTCAGAGTTGATCTATTTATTTTGTTGATTGTCACCGTTGTTGAAATTCATACTGTTATTTGTAAAATGTGCAATCTTGGGAAAGTACCCCTTAACTGTCACTCGCAGTTTTGAACATAGACATTATAGTGCACTATACAAACTTAATTTTTTATAATTCATGAATGAAAACATTTTCCAACGTGATTTTGGTGTACCATTTCCATGTTAATGCAATGTCTGATTTTAAAATGGGTTTCACAGGATGAATTTTGAGATTTTAAGTTTTCAACTGATATATAATTTCTTATGATTTCTAAAGCGTGATAGAGAAAAAGACAAAAAAGAAGACTCTGTGACAAAGGTCAGAACTCCTGTTATGATGTAGATTTTTCAGGTGTACTCTTGTCATAAACAGAGTTGTAAAGTCCAGGGGTCAGAAAGTTAAAGTCCTGCCATATGTTTGTTCCACCCATGAACTCAGCAGCTGATTTCACCAGAGGAGGAACCAAGTCATTCCTTTCAAGACACAAACCAGTCTCGAGTTAAATCCCAAGTCCTCAAAGAGTTAAAGTTAATGAGATAATTAAGTTTCTAATTAAATGATGATTGTGCATTAGTGATGAACACCTGCTGTTATTAAGAATTACAGAGGATCAGATGTTGATGTTTTAATGGTTAAAATGACGCCACCATCACAGAGATCAATGCGTGCTTTAGTTGGGCTCCTGACCCTTGAGTTCTGTGTCAGATCTCTCGCTGCAGCAGTGCATGTGCTGTTATAAAGCAGAGAGATCAGTGCTATACAGTAAGCAGCTGATAGCTGTTTTCATATGATGAGGTAGTCATTCATTTATATGTTCAGTTTTCAATAATCAACCCTGTGAAACTACAGCATGCGATGAAAGTGTTGCTCTAATAGTTATATTGAATAAATTTTAAATTTCTGTAATGCACATAAATATTAAAGCTCCAGAGCTATTTATACACACAGAGACATCAAGAGCCAGCATATGAATCTCAACAATGGTGACAATCAGCAAAATGCTTCATGCTGCAATGCATACTGGGTAACACCATAGTAAAAACTCCCATCATGCACTGCAGCATGAATAATTATTGTCACCATTGTTGAGGATCCTATGATAAGTGTTCACGTCTAGAAGCCTGAGTGACACAGTTTTTCTTTTTTCCAATATTTAAGCATTAAGGTGACAATTTGTTTATAAACAGATCGCTTCTCGGCCTTTTGGCTAAGATCTCGCGGTCTGGTCGGACGGTTGAGACAGCGATCGCCTCTTGGAGGTTCTTGACTGAAGTGCTTAGTGGCTTGAGTCGTAAACCTTCAGGAGGTACATTGACAGCGCTCTTTCTTTTATCTGGAAAACTTGTTTTCCGAGGTATCTACTGGTTTTAAGGTAAGCTATTTATTTATTTATTCATATGTTCATTTAAGTATTTATTGGGTGTATTATTTATTTATTGTGCTTATTATTTATTGTTAAGTTTTACATTTGTTTTTAAGTGCTGTTGGTGCCTCTACCATGTCGGCTGCTCGTGCCGGCGTGCGGAGGCACCACAGCGTGCGCTTGCTTTTAAAGGAGGTGGATGGTAAGCTCCTGGGGATGTCACGTCTTGACTTCTCCAGGAAGCTGATCCAGAAAATCCTTAATTTTAAACCAGAAGATTTAAATTGTATTGTTACTTTGCCCCAGAACAAAGGATTTGACGTCAGTTTTAAAGCCGCTTCTCTGTTAAATGATTTCTGGCATAGGCTTGAGACATGTAAGGCCCAGTTCTCTATGTTTGCTGTGGAAAAACTTTCAGACAATTCACTTAAAACTGTAATTGTCAGAATGTTTAATGAAACAGTGAGTGGGGATGACATTTGTGTCTGGTTGGGCAGATATTGCACTGTTCGGGGCCAGCCAGTCAAAGTGGTGGATGAGGATGGCATCTGGAATTGCTCCTGGCGAATTCCCATTAAACAATGGGAAGATGCCGGGAGCTACCAGGGCCTGAAGCATCTGCCCTCAATGATTGCGTTGGGAGAGAACAGAGGCTACATACATTACCAAGGCATGCCCAAGTTGTGCAGGAAATGTTTGAAAATGGGGCATCTGGCTGAAGCATGCCAAGAAATCGTGTGTGGGAAGTGTAGAGAAATTGGTCACACTTTTGAGGAGTGTACCAATGGTAGGCGGTGTAATCTTTGTGGTGACACAGACCATCTCTACAGAGATTGCCCCAAGAGTTTTGCCAACAAACTGAAAGGCAACAAAATGGCCGCCCCACCAGAGGAGCAAACAACCACACGAAGAGAGGAGGCGGAGCCTAAGGTTTTGGCGGGAAATTCGGGTTTCCCGCTGGCGGGAGATTCAAATTTCCCGCCAGCCGCGGGGATTGGGCGAGAAGAAGGAAGTGGGGCGGCCACAGGGGAGGAGTCGGTTTTTTCAAACGAACAGGAGAAGGTCACCGGAGGAGAGGAGAGTGAGGAGGAAACTAACTCCTCCCTTGAAACGGTATCAGAGAGGGGTGAGAAATCATGTGGGAGTGAAACTGAGTGTTCACTCCCAAATGCACAGGTGCAAAAAATATCTGCGGGATCTCCTCTGTTTGAAACAGAGGAGAAGAAAGCTAGGGCAGCACATCGCCTAGATAGTTCCAATTCGGAAGATCTAGAGCGTTTGTGGGCCCTAGAATCCCCAAATGAGGTTTCTTTTTTGCATTTCAAGCTGAGATCATCGTCACCAAAAGAGCCGCAAGAGGGTCTCTCTGTGGCACCTGAGGTGGCGAGTACTTGCTTTCCTGATCCCAGTCCTTCTGGGGGAAAAGAAAGGCAAGTGCAACAAGACATAACTTGATTTTAAATGATTTTAAATGATACCTCTGTAGTTTTATTCTTTTAAATGATTTTAAATGATACCTCTGTAGTTTTATTCTTTTAAATATGTCTTCTTTTATAGTTCATACCTTTTTTATCCTACTGCTCATGAGTCTCACTATCTCCACCATCAATGTGAGAAGTGTGAGATCCCACTTACGAGCACAGAGCATTTTATCTTTTTTAAAAACTGTTAAAGCTGATGTGTTTTTATTGCAAGAGTGTGTTTTACCCTTTTTAAAAAATTATAGGAAGTGGGAGGAGATGTGGACCCAAGGCCCTTCCATTTGGAGCGGGTCAAATTTTAACAGAAATGACGGTCTTGCTATTTTAATTAACAACCCCCATATCTTGGTAAAGGGGAGCACAGTGGTGAGAGACGGGCGGGCAATTTTAGTAAACCTGACCTTTTTAGGAAAAGATTTTAAGGTTCTTAATATATATGGTTTTACTGAAAAAGAACATAGGTATGAACTTTTAGAAGACCTGCAGCCCCACATGCTAGGTAGGGCTCCCCTAGTGGTGGCAGGGGATTTTAATTGTGTTTTATCGAAAAAAGACAGGAAGAGGGTAGGGGAGGATTTTAAAATAGACAAAACATCGGTTTTATTACAAAATTTAGTCAAGGATTTTAAATTAGTGAACTGTTTTAGAACACTGCATCAAAGAGAGGAGGGCTACACCTGGTTTAGTGGCGATGGTACCAGAGCCTCTCGAATTGACTATATTTTTACACGTGACTTCCCGCCAACCGATGCTAGATTGACCCCCCTCTTTTTCTCAGATCACTCCATGCTGTCGTGCACGCTATCACTTCCTGTGGGTGTGACGGTAGGTGGAGGTTTGTGGAAGCTAAACTGCTCCCTGTTAGAAGATGAGGAGGTAGGTAAAAAATACAGGGAGCAGTTTAGCCAATGGCAAACTCTCCAAGACTTCTACGAGACACGAGCACTCTGGTGGGAAATGGTCAAAGGACGGACAAAAGAGTTTTTTAATAAGATAGGGAGAGAAAAAAAGAAAAAGGAAAAAAATCACATGATGGGGCTGCAGAAGCGTCTACAGAGGTATTTTAATCTTTTAAACAATGGGTTTGATTTTAGCGAGGAAATTAAAGAGGTAAAAAAAGAAATGTCAGTTTTATCAAACATCCTAAGCAACGGCGTTATCCTGAGAAGTAAAGAAAGAGAAATAGAGCAAGGGGAAAAGTGCACAAGATATTTTTTTAAAAAGATAATAACAAGGGGAGGGGCAGTAACTAAGGTCAAGGGGGGAGGGGGAGAAGTAAGTACAACAGAAGAGATTTTAAAAGAAGTAGAAGGGTTTTATGAAGAGTTGTACGGCCAAAAAGAGGTGCACGAGGACACGGCAAGGGAAGTTTTAAACTTTTTAGGCAAAACAGTCAATAGTCCAAATACGCTTTTATCCCAAGATTTTACCATTTTAGAAATGCATAAAGTTCTTAAAGGTTTTAAACGGGGGAAGTCCCCAGGAGTGGATGGACTCCCCCTAGAGTTTTATCTTACATTCTGGGATATTTTATCACATGAGTTATTGGCCATTTTTAAAGACTTTGAGACCGTTGACAGACTGCCGGACAGTTTTAGGATAGGGATAGTGTCGCTACTGTACAAAAAAGGGGACAGGACTGACTTAAAAAATTGGAGACCCATCACACTTTTAAACCTCGATTGTAAACTTTTTAGTAAGATTTTAGCGACACGGATGTCGACTGTTTTAGAGGACGTGATCCACCCGGATCAAGCTTGCGCTGTGCCCGGAAGAAAGATAACAGACAGCCTAGTGCTGATTAAAGACACCATCTGTTATGCGAGAGACAGAAATACTCTGCTAGTAGTCCTAAATTTAGACTTTGAAAAAGCATTTGACCGAGTCTCGCACCAGTACCTTTTTCAGGTACTGCAAAAAATGGGATTTCCAAAGAGGTTTATAGCCTGGGTGGGACTGCTGTACAAGGGCATTGTCAGCAAATTTCTAGTAAATGGGCATTTATCCAAGGCTGTGAACATCCACAGCGGTGTCCGTCAGGGGTGCCCTTTATCTCCTCTTCTGTACGTGGCTTGTATTGAGCCACTGGCACAGATCTTGAGAAGGGACAAATGGATCAAAGGATTTCACGTTCCCGGGACGGGCGGACTGACAGCCACTTGTGTTTTATATATGGACGACGTAACCCTTTTAGCCACGGACGTTTTATCTATACGAAAAGCAATGGACTTGACTGACTGGTACGGTCGGGCCTCGGGCGCCAAACTTAACAGGAACAAGTCCGAGGCCCAGCTCTTCGGGCCGTGGGAGGGAGGGGACATAGGTGGACTGGACGTGGCTTTTAAAGAGACCGATTTTAAAGTTTTAGGTGTCAAATTCGATAGAGAGGGAGGTGGACGGGAAAACTGGACTGACTTGTTAGGGAAAGTTAGACAAAGACTGGGGTTTTGGGGACTAAGACAGATGACGCTTGAGGGCAAGGTTTTAATTTTTAAATCTGTGATTTTACCTCTGATTTTACTTGTCTGTTCTGTTTTTAGCCCACCTCGGCGATTCCTGGCGCAGCTGGAGAGGGCGGTGTTTTACTTCCTGTGGGGGTCCAAGTGGGAGCGCCTGAAGAGAGAGGTCGTAAAGAGAAAACCGGAGAATGGAGGAAAAGGCCTCCCAGACCCCCACCTGTTTTTAGGCAGCCGCTTCACCGCCCTGCACATTAACTATGCCACGACCCCTCCAAAGAAAACAAGATGGCTGCGATGACGCGATTTTGGATGGGGTCTTACTTACGAACTTTAAAGATTAAGTGAGGCCAAACAAGTCACATTAAGTGAGGCCAAACAAGTTTGGAGGAACGCTTCTCACCCCGCTCTCCAGAACAGGCACAAAGACCTATCGTGGATGGTGGCTCATGAGATCCTCCCGGTCAGGGCGGTTATGCACTCCAGAGGCATGGCCAAGAACGCGATCTGCCCTCGGTCCGGGTGCAATTCCCCGGAGACCGTCCGACATCTGCTCTGGGAGTGCGGCGCCGCGCGGGCCCTGTGGGCCAAGACCGGCGCCCTGTATTTCCCGTGCCTACCAGCGGGTGGGACCCAGTTAGGGTACCAGCTCGCCATCCTCGGGGTGGGCCGGGGCTTGAAGGGCTTGACATCACAGGAATTTACCTCGCTCTGGCTCACCCTCACCGTCATCAAGGATGCCATCTGGGCCACCAGAAACCTGCTGGTGGGGAAGCGCGTTCCGGTACCTCTCCATACATGCGAGCTACAGGTAACATCAATGTTGCAGGGGTACCGGATGGCGATATTCGGACGGGGGGGCCGGGGTCGCACGGGAAGGGTCCCGGCCGCCACCGTTCCTGGCCGCCCGTAGATGCACCCTCACCACTCTGGCTACGGGAACAGCGGGCCAGCGGGCCGGAGGAGAGGGGATCTCCGCTGAGCCCAAAAAAACAGCATTGCACACACCTGTTCTGGGGAGTGGGGTGAAGACGGATTGTTAAGGACTCACCCCCGGTCTTGCACAACAGATGACTTTTAAGAACTTTTTAATTGGTGTGTTTATTGTGTTTTTTAAAAAAAAATGGAATTGGTTTTATTGGAAAACAAAACAGAGATGCTTGTTTTAAAATGTATTTTATTTTTGTGACGCTCACACCTTTTAACACACACACACACAGACAGAAAATGGACTCAAAAAACGACATAGACACAATGGTTTTAATTGCTTGTTTTTAGCAATTATTGTATTCCCCTTTTAACCAATGTGTATTTATTCATGCTCATTTTATTACTGCTTGGTTTTTAATTGTGTGTTTGAAAATGGAAAAATAGGTGTTGAGATGTACAAAAGAAAACTGTGACAATAAACTTTTTTCGAAAGAAAAATTTGTTTATAAACAGCTGGATATTACCAAAGACAGATATCTTTGTGACGAATGAGGCACTTATGCAGCGCTTTACTATTTATTGAGACACACCAAAAGCGCTTTACAATCATGTGGGGGGCTGTCCTCAACCACACATCAGCTACAGGTGGAGTGATATTCATTCAAGTGAATGAAAGCAGAAAGTGTAAACTCATCTGCTTCAAGCTTTTAATTCAGCAACATACAAATATTTGTTGTGAAACAATATTGCAATTGCTTAAAAGCAAACCACTTTCAGTTATTAAAATGGGCAGGAGCCCAACTAAAGCAAGCACTGATCTCCATGATGGTGGCATCATTTTAACCAATAAAACATCAACATCTGATCCTCTGTAATTCTCAATAACAGCAGGTGTTCATCACTAATGCACAATCATCATTTAATTAGTCACTTAATTATCTCATTAACTTTAACTCTTTCAGGACTTGGGATTTGACTTGAGACTTGCTTGTGACTTGAAAGGAATGACTTGGTTCCTCCTCTGGTGAAATCAGCTGCAGAGTTCATGGGTGGAACAAAAATATGGCAGGAATTTTACTTTCTGACCCCTGGACTTTACAACTCTGGTCATAAATTAATCTATTACTTTTCCTGCATAATTTTTTTACCAAAAAGTGGTAAAATACCTATTTAGGAGTCTTAGACCTTTCCAACGATATACAGTTTGTCATGATTAGATTAGGATTTAATTGTAAAATAGTGAAGTAAACGTAGGCGTCCCACAGGGTGGACGGTGACAGTTAAGAGGTTAAAGGTTTCGTTGATAGAGAGTTTTGTTTATTATGTTGGTCTTTCCCTCTCCTGAAGGTTTGCTTCCGTTGCTATTAATAAAAAAGCTATTTGTTTATTTTTTTGTGCTTTTCTGGATCAGTGGAGTGAATGTCAGACCTTTTTTATTTTATTTTATTTTTTTTGTTACGACCTCATTTACCCCTAGACCAACTGGGAGGTTCGTAACAATACGCTGATTCTTGATGTCTGTGTGTGTTAAAGTGTTTCTGTAGTACTAAAGGTTTTGTGCATAAGATGTTTTTACAATTTTTCAGTAGCAGTTTGTCATCTCATTCAGGGTCATATAGCTATTGTAAACAACACAAAACTTAAAAAAAGAAACCCACACCATGTCTTTAAAGATCAGCCTCTGAATGAGATCAGTGAATCAGACCACTAGATAATGACTATGTCATTATCAATAATCAATCAAAAACAAACAAACACAAATTTTCTTAATTCTCAAATTTTGCTATAACAAATGCGCTTCACAATCACAGCTACAGCAGCCAGAAAAACATTAAGATTAAAAATCAAGGGTCAAGAGCTCAAGTAAAGCAAACCCTGATCGCCACAATGGTGAGGTCAAATGAAACGTTTTCAATAAAGCATCTAAACCTCTGTTAATTCTCAAAAAATATTTATATGACAGAAATAAAGTCAAATTGTAATGCATGAAGCTGGTAATGCTGTTTGTGGAGTTGTTTAATCAGATCTTGAGATTGTATCAAATTTGCTTAAAAGGGAATTGTATATAAATAATTACAATTAATTATGATTAATTACAATTATTTATATCGGCTGAGTAATAACTGTAGCAGAATTAAATTGCCATCAACTGATCTGTTCGTCCAGCGTTCAGTGTAAGTTCATATCAACTCTAAGAAAGGATATTTTCGTGGCCACAGAAAATACTTTCTTAAGTATTAATGCATGATTAGAGCATGTAGCGAGGGTCAAAATCGTAAAGGGACATTAATTCTGCAAGGCAGAACCAGAAACTCATGTAATTTGTGCACACAACTTTTATTAACTAAACGCTAACACACATAACTAATCTAAACAAACAAACAAACAAACAAACAAACATACATACACTCACGCGTATATACAAAAGGGGAGCTAAAGTGGATGAATGAAGCCATTAGACAAAACAGTGAACCACCTGAGTAAAACCATCAGCGCCGTTTATAACGGGGTCTATAGCTCATACTAAACCTCTGTTTAATTTAGTTAGATGTACCATAGTTGCACTTCCATGGCTGTTGGCGTGTGTCTGGAATGCAGTCTCGGATGAAAAGTCTTGATGGTTTGAAGGTTTTGGACTCGCAATCACGTTCTTCCGGGTTCAAGAGTGATGAATTCCAAAGAGGCTTTGGTTGAATGGAAAATCAAGGCCGCAAGGCCTGGCGCAAAACTTAAGGGGGGGGGTTTACCGATACCGATACCGATAGCTAGGCTGGACCACACTGGCCGATACCTATTAATCAACCGATAGTTTTCAAAAATGGATGCTGAAAGAAAGCTAGTGCTTTACTATTTAAAAAAACAAACAAAAAAAACAATAAAACAATAACAGTACTAAACAATACTTTGTAAATGAATAAAAATATTCATATTATTTACTATATTGATCATTAAAGTTATTTCATAGTTTGCTAATGTTAAAAGAAGAAGAAACCTTAACATTTAAAAATGTAGCCTATTAGTAGTTAATAGTGAATGTTGAAATGAATACACTAACAAGGAACAATACTTCTACAGTTTTCATTAATGCTACAGACTCTTATTGTTAAGTGTTACCATTTAATTTCAACAGTCATGCTTAAAGATGGCCATCTTTAAATATCTACACAAGGCCATAGCATTAAAATTACATACATATGGATATTGTGTAGTGCAGCACAAATATTATTAACATCTTTAATATGTGAATGCTGGTAAATAACCATCCCTTACGAAAATTAACCATGGTTTTATTATAGTAACCATGGTTTTTTGGCTCAAGTCAAATCCCGAGTCCTCAAAGAGTTAAAGTTAATGAGATAATTAAGTGACAAATTAAATGATGATTGTGCGTTAGTGATAAACACCTGCTGTTATTGAGAATTACAGAGGATCAGATGTTGATGTTTTATTGGTTAAAATGATGCCACCATCATGGAGATCAGTGTTTGCTTTAGTTAGGCTCTTGACCCATGATAAATAATTATATTATTTAAAAAAAATAATATGATTCTAATTGATAAACTCAGTTAAAATAATAAAGGGCTGTTACTAGTAAAAATCCAATCAGTGTCAACAAAAGCCATCAGAGACATCATTACTGAATGCATTTACACTGCATTAAGCCTACAGATGCATAACATGTTATGAAATTAATGTTTTAAAGTTTGAAGGCAGAAATATATGTCAATATGTCAATATGTCAATCTATTAAATGATACGTTTAATATGAAACTAAAACAGACACTAGGTGGCGCCAAGTCACTGTCTTAACGAGTGAGTTCAATCCATTCAGCTGATTCCTTCAAACAGGTTTCGCTGATTACGAAAACACCACTACTGCCGCGGTTGAGCTGTGGATTTGTTTCTGTGATCATTATATGTAGGCCTAAGGTCACGTGTTATTTAAAGAAATAAAACAGATTTTCATGATAACATGATCAAAAAGATGGCAGGTAGGGTAGGGGACATGTTCGGCGAACACGACTTCTTATGTTGAGAAAACAACATTTATTTCTCGTGGCCATGCGTTTAATGCACGAACCTGCATGACCAATGCTCTGTCTCAATAGGAAGCAGTTAAATAATCATAATGACACCACACAATAGGGGATTTTTGGGAAAAAAAATAGTTTGCGACAAGCCGTGAATCAGGCCACACCCCCCGGGGTGCAAATCTCAATTAGCCTTTGTCGATAATGCGACATTTTTGCCAAAGGTGGTCCACATTTGGTTGGCACAATTTAGGCCATAATCATTGTTTACCACATGGGCCACTTTAGGGTCACATTCAGATTTTACATTTGGGCCACTTCAGGCTTACATCCATTTTGTCCAGGCCATAAGAAGGCCAGCAGTGCCGCATGCTATCTGGGATGTGGCTAAACTGTGGATCATTTTCCATTGCTTTGGCACAAAAAGATGTTTGGCTACATCTTTCAAATTATATGAAATCTCACTTAGACACAAACATTGCCAAATCTCTATACCTACTGGCCAAATACAGTACTTCCTCCCCACAAAACTGTTCAACTTAAGCATAAACCCTACTTAATACAAAGCTGATTAAGACAGCAATTTGCTACATTTCTACAGTAATACCAAATCTGAAAAATGAAATACTATCAAACTATCAGATGTAGCCGAACACAGGTGTAAGTCTTTCAGTGTCTTTACCATCTTTACAACAGGGGAAACTTGCAAGAGGAGTAAGTTTGTGCTGTAAAGCTGTCATTCTTGTTTTGTAAAGACTTTTTTCCAAAGAAAATAATCTTTAATTTTACCTGTTGTTTGTATTTCGTAGTGTGTGTTTGTTGGATGACAACCTTTGCTATTGATACATGTATAAAGTTTTGTAGTTTTAGTGCATTTTGGATGTGAAATTTACTGCTGAAAGTTGGTAAGGCAAACTGTGTGTGGATTTTTATTTTTTTTAAAGTGACCGGAGTACTAAGACTTAATGTGAAAAATGCTTAATGTGGTTTAATGCATTAAAACTGTGCTTTTAAAGGTCCAAAATCAGTAAACACATTATTAATAAAGCATACTATGCACAGACAAGCAGATGAGCCCAGAATGGGAAGGCAACACATTTAATTGCGCATTAAGCTTTTTCTTCGCATAGAAAACGTTATAAGGAAAACTCTTAATGTGGCTTAATGCGTTAAACGAGTAGTTCACCCAAAAATGACAATTCTGTCATTAATTACTCACCCTCATGTCGTTCCAAACCCATAAGACCTTCGTTCATCTTCAAAACACAAATTAAGATATTTTTGATGGAATCTGAGAGTTCTCTGACCCTCCATAGACAGCAATGATATTACCACGATCAATGCACAGAACCGTAGTAAGGACATCAGTAAAATAGTCCATGTGACATCAGGGATTCAACCGTAATTTTACGAAGCTACGAGAATACTTTTTGTGCTCAAAGAAAACAATAATAACATAATTTATTCAGTATTTTCTTTCCCCGAGTCACTGTCTTCCGCCATTTTGGAGAGTACCCCAGAACGTAATCAACGTAATCCACGTTATTTACGTTCAGTAGAAAGTGCGCACATGCTGAATGTAAACAACGCTGATTACGTTGATTATGTTCTTATAATGTGTTTATTGAGTTTGGACTTTTAAAAGCTCTGTTCTAATGCATTAAGTGTTTTTCACGTTAGCCACATTAATCATTGTAGAATGTCCCCGAGGAGGTCACTCAACACTTTTCACTGATTCACAGGTGCATGGTGTCCCTCCGACACAGCAAGAGGACAAGTTTTCCAAAACTACAACCCACAACGCTCATGTTCCTGAAGTCCATAAGCCCTCATTCCAAGATGTTGGAGCAGTAACACCTCAGCTAGCCGACCCCGTGTATCAGGTCATCCCTGCCGGACCTGGATCACTCCCAGCATCAGACTCCACTGTTCCCACCTCTTCCAGCGAATCCACTAAATCTGCTGAGTCTGACTCATCCGAGGAAGCAGGTGGCTCTGTTCGCGCCGTCAAACCTCCACTGAACTTCCGTTACGTGCCACGCCGTCAGAGGAGGCAGATACCCACAAGCACCGCACCTCCTCATTCACCTGTGTTCCTGAGCACCTTTCCCAGCGTCCCGTCTCCGTTCCGCTCCTGTCCGGGGGTCTCTCGCTACACCACTGTCTAGAGAGCCTTTAGTCACAACATTTACAATTCAGGTCAATGGAACACTTTGAGAAATGTCTCAGACGTGTAATATACAAAGTGTTCAGATCAAATGTGATACTTAACAGTTCTCTTATAAAGCTTTGTCAAAACCAGCAAATAAATATTTAATTCTACTTTCTTTGAAACTTATTGCAAATCTCTTTAAACCTCAGATAATGTTATATATTAATGTTATGGTAATGCTAATAGCAATTATGCACAGAATACAAACATGGGTAATTATCAGGAAACGGTGATGTTTATGTACCATGTTTCCAAATGAAACTGAACTCAGTTATATTTGAGAACCTTTCAAATAAACCATTAATTTTATTTTTGAATGTTTGTCTTTTTATCTGAATATCAATTTACACATGCACCTACATTTTAATGTTATACTGGAAAAAATATATATATACCTAAATGTATTTACCATTTGTTAAATTAAAATACCTCATCAAATACTTTTTTTTTTTTTTACTTTCAAACAACTTTTTAACTTTTGGCTGGGTAACAATGGCAGAACCCTTTTTGGTGCTAAATAGAACCCTTTTATAGGGCTCCATAAAGAACCATGCTTTGACAATGCTATAAAGCACCTTGATGATGTTATAAATAACCCTTTTAATGATTAGAGTTTCATTAATATGAGTATATTAATATAATTAATATTAGTATTATTAATATTATTTGTATATATTATTTATTAATATTGTTTTTCACCCCTCTGTCTGGTCTTATCTTGTATTGTCTATTAGGGTTTTACATAACAACAACAACAAAAACATGATGTGTCAATTAGGTATAGTACATTTATTTAATTTTTTTTTATAACATTGTAGCAAATTGTAGCAAAATGACTGTTCTAACAACAGTTATCAGCAAAATACTTTAATAAATGATAATGGAAATTGAACATAAATAAACACTTAAAGAAGAAAAACAAAACAGAAACAGAAAATAGTGAAATGAAGACCAAGTTCCAGTAAAATATTGTATTTTCACAATCCTCCAATCTTTCTGTGAGGTTTTTAGTCACTCTACTTCTGCCATCTCAGTACACGACGAGTTCTTCCGGCTACGGCAAGCCGATATGTCCGTTCACGATTACACCGTCCGATTCCGCACTCTGGCAGCGAGCAGTGGATGGAACGAAACTGCTCTATTAGCAGCATTCCGACGGGGTCTCAAGCCATCCATCCGACAACAGATGTCGATAATAGAGGATACTGTGGGACTACAAAGTTTCCTACAGAAGTCACTGCACATTTCCCAACATCTCAATGCTTGCCGCACCGAAAGTACCTCTGCCACTGCCTCACTGGGAAATACTCCACCAAAACCCGAACCTACGCAACTGGGTCGTTATCATCTGTTGTCGGAGGAATGTGCTCACCGAATCTCCCTAGACCTCTGCATGTACTGCGGGTCAGAGAATCACTCTCTGTCTTCCTGCCCGATTCGCCCCACATGCTCAACGGTGAGTACGGTCCATCTCCACCCTGATGTCTCTGATATCCCTCATGGTGATGCTCTAATCCTATACCTAAACTGATCTCTTCCAGTCAAAATCCTCATCGACTCCGGTGCCTCTGGAAACTTCATCTCCTCTGCCAGTCTCCACCAAATCCAACTCCCTCGACTCCGTGGCACCACATCGTATCAAATCTCCACAATTCAAGGCAAACCGCTGAGGAAGGGGTTAGTGCGTCACCACACTCCGGAGGTCACTCTCCGCATTGGACACTTCCACGAAGAGCAAATCTCTTTCCTCATTCTGGAGGAGAAGGGGTTCATCCGTCCCTCGACCTCCCCTGCGGCATCCAGTTTCTTCTTTGTGGCAAAGGATGGTGGCCTGTGTCCATGTATTGACTACAGAGCGCTCAACACCCAAACCGTCAAGTTCGCCTATCCACTCCCACTGGTACTCACTTCCTTAGAAGAACTCCGTGGAGCCCGGCTCTTCACTAAACTCGATCTCCACAGCGCCTATAATTTGATCCGCATTCGTAAGGGAGATGAGTGGAAGACGGCCTTTATAACACCCACCGGGCACTATGAATACCGGGTTATGCCGTAAGGCCTTTCAAACTCCCCATCCGTCTTCCAAAACTTCATGAATGAAATCTTCCGGGACATGCTTAATCGATTTGTGCTCATCTACATAGATGACATCCTTATTTACTCACCCACTCTCGAAGAACATCAAAGCCATGTAGCCCAGGTACTCCAACACCTCCGTCACCATCATCTCTATCTCAAACTTGAGAAATGTGAATTCCACCAGACCATAATTCACTTCCTGGGTTATATCATAGATGCTGAAGGAGTGCAGATGGATCCCGCCAAGGTGGACGCTGTAAGAAATAGGCCACTTCCAACCACCATCAAAGAGCCACAAAGGTTTCTGGGGTTTGCTTCATCGCCCATTATAGTCACCTTTCGGCTCCCCTGATCTCTCTCCTCCAAAACACTCACCTGGACACCCCAAGCCACACAAGCCTTCCAACAACTGAAATCCTCCTTCTGCACTGCTCCTACTTTGACCCATCCGGATCCAAGCCGCAGCTTCGTGGTGGAAGTGGATGCCTCCACGGTAGGGGTCGGTGCTGTGTTGTCCCAACGAAAGGGTGAACCCCCCGTACTCCATCCATGCGCATACTTCTCCAAAAAGATGTCCCTGGTGGAGCAAAACTATGACATTGGAAACCGCGAGTTGTTTGTCATCAAGCTTGCGCTGGAAGAGTGGCGGCACTGGTTGGAGGGCGCGCAACATCCCGTCGAGGTAATAACCGACCTTAAAAATCTTCAATACCTTCGTGAAGCCAAGCGCATAAATCCACGACAAGCCCGATAGGCCCTGTTCTTCACACGCTTCCACTTCACAGTCACTTATCGTCCGGGCCACAGAAACCTCAAAGCAGCACCCACTGTGTTTGCGTGTCCTATTGTGTGGAAGGTGAATGATCAAATCTGTGCCGCCACTCGGACAGAACCCGCTCCGCCGGGAGGTCCAGAAGGGAAGCAGTACGTACCTACCACCTTACGTCTCACCCTGCTGGACTCCATCCACACGTCTCCGGGATCAGGTCACCCAGGCAGCCAACGAACCCTCTTGCTCCTCCGGAACAAATACTGGTGGCCCAGCATGGCCCAAGATGTCACCCGTTACGTCAGGGGCTGTTCGGTCTGCGCCATCACATCCACTCCACGCCACTTACCGGAGGGCAAACTGGTTCCACTACCGATTCCACGCCAACCCTGGTCCCATATCGGAGTAGATTTCGCCACGGATCTCCCACCTTCTAATGAATTCACTACCATACTAGTCGTTGTGGACAAATTCTCAAAGGCCTGCAAACTAATCCCTTTACAATTGAGATTAGAGTTAATTAATTAGTTAATTATCTAACAATATGTATTATAAATTCATTGTCTCTGTTACTTGGAGAATAGGAAAGAGGTTTCCACAGCTTAACAGAGCTGCTCACACTTACATGTGACCCAAAAACTAAAAAAAAAAAAAAAAAAGTTTGCTTGGAAACCAGTTACAATTGTAAAGTTAAATTTGAATTTAAGAATGCTATTTTATTTTTATTTTTTTCTCAAACATGAGCAAATTTTCAATTATGTTAGTACTAACTGCTAACTCATGAATTAATGTCACTTTTTCCATTTAACAATTGTCACGTCTGGACTGAGGGACAAACACAGGATAAGTGGTAACAATCCTCTTTAATAATTCCAAACTGAAATAGCACTCCCACAAAGGGTTCAAAACGACCACATAACACAAACTCTTCAAACTGAGGAATAATCAATCTAATCTTGGTCGTCCTTTAGACGATCTTGGCAGGAGGCATGAGGCATGAGGCATGAGGCAGAGTGTTCCAACAATCCAGAAGGTAGGTAGAGGTGTGAGTAAGGCGTGTAACCTCGAGACCAACCAACGAGGGAGTGAGGTGAGTGTCTAATCCCACTGCCTTAGAGACCGCTGAAGCCCTCTTCCAACATGTCTTTCGAAACTTTGGTCTCCCCGAGGATATTGTTTCGGATAGAGGGCCTCAATTCATCTCCAGGGTCTGGCGTAGTTTCTTCTGCCTACTGGGAGTATCTGTCAGCCTTTCCTCAGGTTATCACCCCCAAACCAATGGCCAGACCGAATGCAAAATTCAGGAGATCGGGTGTTATCTCCGCGCCTACTGCCATCGACAGCTGGAGCCAGTATCTGCCCTGGGCCGAGTATGCACAAAACTCGTTGCGACAAGAAACAACCGGGCTCACCCCATTTCAGTGCGTACTCTGGTTTCAACCGCCACTCTTTCCCTGGACAGGAGAGCCCTCAGAAGTCCCGGTGGTTGACCACTGGTTCCGGGAGAGCGAGAGGGTATGGGACTCAGCGCATATCCATCTCCAGCGGGCAGTACGGAGGCATAAAGACTATGCAGATACCCATCGCGCCGCCACACCCATATATCAACCGGGTGACTAAGTCTGGCTGTCCACTCGGGATATTCGCCTCCGTCTGCCCTGCAGGAAGCTGAGTCCCTGTTACGCAGGTCCAATTCCTGTAACACAGAGAATCAATGAAGTCACTTACGAACTGCAGCTTCCAAACACCTACCGTATCTCACCAACCTTCCACGTATCCCTATTAAAACCATTCATCAATCCCATTCTCCCTCCCTCCACAGAGCACGAAGTACCACTTCCTCCCGAAGCCGACCCCAACAAGACCATCTACGGAGTCTGGTAGATTCCAGCAAAGTATCTGGTAGATTGGGAGGGATTCGGCCCCCGAAGAAAGGTCATGGGTGGACAGAGGATGTTCTGGATCCGTCCCTTCTCTCTGACTTTCATCTGTCACACCCAGATCGCCCTGCTCCAAGAGGACGTGGTCGCCCTCGCCGTCTGTCCCAGGCGCCAGGAGACACCCGTGGATCTGTCACAGATCCACCCATCACATCATCCACACCAACCACCAACACCCGCTCACAATCACCTGATTGCTGATTACCACCTGATGCCACTTACCTGCAGACTATATCTAGACACTCACCTCACTCCCTCGTTGGTTGGTCTCGAGGTTACATGCCTTACTCACACCGCTACCTACCTTCTGGATTGTTGGAACACTCTGCCTCATGCCTCATGCCTCATGCCTCATGCCTCATGCCTCATGCCTCATGCCTCATGCCTCCTGCCAAGATCGTCTAAAGGACGACAAAGATTAGATTGATTATTCCTCAGTTTGAAGAGTTTGTGTTATGTGGTCGTTTTGAACCCTTTGTGGGAGTGCTATTTCAGTTTGGAATTATTAAAGAGGATTGTTACCACTTATCCTGTGTTTGTCCCTCATTCCAGACGTGACAATTGTTAAATGGAAAAAGTGACATTAATTCATGAAATAGCTGTGACTGGGTGTGATTATGCATAAACCCAAATACAAATTTTGATAGTAATAGAATTATGTAAGGCAGTTAGTACTAACATAATTGAAAATTTGCTCACGTTTGAGAAAAAAATAAATAAAATAGCATTCTTAAATTCAAATTTAACTTTACAATTGTAACTGGTTTCCAAGCAAACTTTTTTTTTTTTTTTTCTTTTTTTTTTTTTTTAGTTTTTGGGTCACATGTAAGTGTGAGCAGCTCTGTTATGCTGTGGAAACCTCTTTCCTATTCTCCAAGTAACAGAGACAATGAATTTATAATACATATTGTTAGATAATTAACTCTAATCTCAATTGTATATTTCAGATGCACGAAATATACAATTGAGAAGAGTTAATTAATTACCTGTCTAACAATATGATAACCTTATCATCATGCAGAGAAACTGACACTTAAAGGCATCAAAGAGGATTGTGAAGATATTTCGCTGGAAATTCATCATCTATTTTTTGTTTTTATTTTGTGTTTTACTACTTTCTGTATTTATTATTGTTCAGTGGTTCAATTGTCATTTATAAATGTATTTGGCTAATAATGTATTGGCATGTCAATAAGAAAGTACCTTATCCACACTACATGCTGTTGTTGTTGTTTTAATATAAAACCCTATAATGTGAAAAAAAAATGGATCGTACTGATTTTCTGGAGCTCAGCCGTCCAGCTACATAGACTGTCAACATGCTTTTAACAGGTAAATCATTTATTTATTAAAATGTCTGTAATTTTTAACTTTATTACCAATCTTGTCTTTTTCTCTTTTTAGTTTAAGAGCACACTGTTTGAAGAATTTATCTTCCAGAATCTGGCAGACTTTTCAGGATAGGAGATGGACTAAAAATGAATTCCCAAAACTGGCAGATTCTTGAAGATATATTCTTGAAAGAGTGGTACACGAGGATGTGGTGCTGGTCCTTCAAGAGTCACTCTCAACTTATCTGTCCATAAAGCCTATAAAAAAAATCAGTCTTCATGTATTTCACAACACTTCAGCATGTTATTATTAAGTGAGGGTAATTTTTTTTTTTTTTTTTTTTTTTTTTTTTTTAACCCAAGAAAAGTCTCTGAGAACCTGACACCTTGCACTTCTGGAGACGCCAGGTAGGTTGCAGTTCTGGAAAATGATGGCGCTGGAGACAAAATGGTTCCTGATGGTTTCACACCTAATCCTTCACATTAATCCTTAATTCTGTTTTTTCTTCTCTACCCATCTTTTTTTTCTGACCCTATTGACCCAATGAGCCTTTCACTGTCCAAAGTTCTTAACTTGGTCATGAGTAGGATGCAATACTACAATGTACAATTTAAGAATTTTGGACTTTTTAGTCTGAGATTAATCTCTTTTTTGGCTCATTTTATCTGTAAAAGAAAACCTGCTTAATAATTATGCACAGCTGAATAAAAGGAGTTTTTCACTTCCAGCTGTCATGGACAATTATATATCACTTAGAAATGATTAAATACATAATGAATAGTAGTTATTAAGATTGATGTGATTTGGAATTGGTAAAATGTGCTTTTAAAGAAATATATATAATCAGAATATCAACTTGCATAGTAATTATACACGCACTGTGTGCTCATTGTCCTTAGTTACTGTCTATGGTATTGAAGAGAAGTGAAGCTGTTCTATTGCAGATTGATTTGCTAATGATCACTGAATAGAAACTAAACAAATTTTTCTTTAATAACATCCATAAATTATAGTGTGGATATAGAACGTGTTCCTTTGAGAATGAATCGGTTGTCATGAGATATCATTTATGTCCGGAGGAGGACCATTTACTTTATTTAGCACAGCCCTTAAGTTATCCATGTGAGATGTATCTTTTTTCTTGCCACAACAACCTCACATGCTTGCAGCTGCTATCTGTAGTCATAAGATTGTCACAGTCATAGACTTTTGTTTGTGTTTTCATTCCCCATGTGCTCTCTGTGACCTAGTGCCAATGTCTGATTGTGTCATTATGTTCAGGTGTGTCTCGTTATTAACCTCCATATAAGTTGTATTCAGTTCAGTGTTTCTTCATCTGGTCTAATGTCTGAATTACCCTAGTGTGTGTGTGTGTGTGTGTGTGTGTGTGTGTGTGTGTGTGTGTGTGTGTGTGTGTGTGTGTGTGTGTGTGTGTGTGTGTGTGTGTGTGTGTGTGTGTGTGTGTGTGTGTGTGTGTGTGCGTGTGCGTGTGCGTGTGCGTGTGCGTGTGCGTGTGCGTGTGCGTGTGCGTGTGCGTGTGCGTGCGCGTGCGTGCGTGTGTGTGCGTGTGCGCTTCTTCCTTGCCTTCGATTACCCATATGTGGATTATTAAATACTGTTTATTGTTATCTTCGTCGTATTAGTGCTTCTCTCCCGCACCATACCGTGACAAAGATCAGTTGAATATATGAAGTAACATTGATTTTGAATATGTACTGTAGGTTTCACTCCACTGAACTGTGTGTTGAAAATGGATGTGATCTGAATATTAAACAGAAACACAGAATTGAAGTAACAGACATTTATTTAGAATTTAAATTAATTATGCGTCACATGCAGGGTTGGGAGTAACACGTAATTTATTATATCTCAGTAACAAATGCATTATCATATTCCTGTAATCAGATTACAATTATTGAGTAAAACACTAATCGGATAATACTTGTTTATCATGGTAACGTCATTGCATTGTGATATAGCTTATGCATTCATATGAAGATTAATTCTGCAACTGAGTTCTGACATCCTTCAAAGGAAAAAAGTCAGGACATGGCATGTTAAACATGAGTGTGATAGTTATATTTCAATGTTTTTGCGTTTGAAATGGGGAAGACAAAGGGAGACTAAAGCACTGCTCTAATGCTGAAGTTTAAATGATTTCAGAAGTCAAGTCAGGAACAAAATCATTTCAATCTGTGTTCTCTATCACATATGATAGGTCTATAGACCTAAACAAAATTACTTTACTTGTTAAATTATGAATGAATGAGGCATTTATGAATGAATGATGCATTTATATAGCGCTTTAATGTGTATTGCAATACACCCAAAGCGCTGGAAAGTGCTTTACACCCAAAATACAAATTAGTTGTATTTATTATTCAAACTCTCGATAGCATCCTGTTTTGAGTGAATACTCCATTCAGGTGGGATCTTACCAAAACCATCAAATGTCTTATCATAGTGTTTTTCAAGATGTTTCTGGAATTTGCACACAAACCACTTCCAGTAGGGCAGTTCAGAGAGATCAGGGGTGATGCTCCACTTAGCATAAACTCCTTCTGCTTTTCTGTATTCACTGTATAGGAATGTTTTATCATCTGCACTGTGATAAAAATATCGATCACTGCTTGCCACTGATGTTGTGCAGATCCAAACAGACAAGTTTGTTGTATCCTTGTACTCGGCCCCATTTACTCCTGTCACTCCATGGAAAACAGCACTGTGATCTTCATCATGGTTTTCTATGGTGTTGGTGCAGATGGCTCCACAGAATGGACACTGAACCCAACAGCACTGACATAAATCATCAATCAGAAGCTCATCTGGCCTGAACTTGAGGTCCAGTTTTGCTGGAAAAGTATTTGTGTTGAATATCCTGCTGATGCCTGACATTGTAGCAGGAAGTTCTCTCTTTATCACATCTTCTAGCAGTTTAAAATCATCAACATCATCATGATTGACTCCACTGAGGTCTTTTTCAGAGAAGATCAGCTCATCTGATAGCTGCTGTGTGAATCTCTTCAACCACAAACCAGCATCTCCTCTGTCCACTCGAACATGTTCAGTAGATTGATGAGCTGCTTCCAAGATCTTCAGCTCCAGGAGTTCAATGTTCTTCCTCATCTTGGGTAAAACACGGACACTGAACTCATCAGTGATGTACCGACTGACTTCATCTCTGATGAAACTCTTGAAGTGATCTCTGGGATTATGAATGTAGTTCATGTATTTTTTGAAATTCTCCTCTTGTGCCAGTGTCTTCAGGATGTGTTTCTCAAGATTTGACCTGTTTCCATTCAGTGATGGACAGTCTGTTTTCACATCATTTGCGAACTCTCTGGCGGTCTTCTTGTAGACACTCTGTTCAATGGGCTCTTTGAGTTTCTGACAGATGATCTCACCAAAAATGGCAGCTGATGTTGCTCCATGACAGTATTTCTTGAAAATACTATAATACTCTTCTTTCTTCTTCTTAACATATATTTCAGGATCGTTGGCGTCTCTGAACAGTCTGTGTTGGTCAGTGATCATTGTGTCTGCTCTCTTACAGATGGAAAGAACCAAATCCATGAAGAACTCATTCTTGAACACATATGTAACTTGTCCTTCCTGATGTTCAATTACTCTTGCTTTGATGTAAGCTATGAGTTGTTGAATGTAGCTGATGTTGTAGCCCATCTTTGAAATGTTAAATGACTGAATCATTTTGTATGTCTGCTCAACAACATCATTGACTAATGATCTTATTTGGGCTTCATCCTCCTTAGAGAGACCGTAACCCAGCATTTTTTTAACTACTCTGTAGGTATTTGTCACAAATTTGCTTGATTCCTTTAACTGTACATAATCTGAATAACTCTGCACATATAAAATATCCCTGCTGTCCTTCCGGTGGTCTGTATTAATACTTTCATAGATGTTACTGAGGATCTCTCTCATATCTCTCATTATGTCAATGTCTCTGATTGTTGGGGTGTCTCTGCTGATTAACTTCATCCACTGTTTCCAAAACGAATCAAACTCTTCCTTTAGTGTTTCTTCATCATTTGCTTTGTCTTTGCGTTTTAAGGCGAGTTCTTTGCTCTTTTCAAAGAGAGTGTTTTCATGATGTGTCCTCTGAGCATCAATCTCTTTCTTCAGGTCTCGCTGCTTAAGAATCTCATTTAATTTCCTCTTCGTTTCTCTTACAATGCTTTCCTGAAGCTCTTTGATTTTAATGTCAAATGATGTTTTCCACTGAATCAGTATATTTGCATCTGTGTCTTTCTCAAAGAATTCTGACACTGATTTGTTCACTTCTTCACTTGTCTTCTTCAGCTCTCTTTGAAGATCAGTTTCCTCAACCTCGTGAATTGCTTCATTTTCTATTTGGTTGTGTAGTTTGTTCTCAGTTTCCAGCATGGCACTGCGAAGCGTCCAGGACCACTTGCTGTATTCGGTCTCCAGTTTCCTGTAGGCTGAAATCTCCAGAGAATTTCTGAAGCTGAAGACGAATCGTTCATTCAGCAAAGCCTCCCAGAGATCATTAATACGAACTCTGAAGTCTTTCAGTCTCGTTCCATGTGATTTTGAGGCATGAGACATAATAGTTTTCTTCAGGTCTTGAATGTTCTCACAGTAGTTTGGGTTTGGTGGAGCCATGGGCGGACTGCCCTCCCAGAGCTGAGCAAAATACTTCACATCTTTCTGAACATCAAATCTAATGACGTCACCGAAACGTTCAACATCACAGACTTCCTCTTTAGCAGCGAGTTTTGTCATCTCATCCAGTGTCTCCTGCAGTCGTCTCCTTCCCTCCATGTTTTTCTCTCCAGCTGTGACGTCTGATACGTTCTGATGCACAAACACACAGCTGGGCTTCAGTCTGACCTCCTTCATCCTCAGAAAGGCCTGAACAACAATCTGAAGAATGTCCTGCATCTCAGACGGGTTTTCTCCAAAGATATTGATCAAAGTCAGATTTCCAAGACCAACAACAAATGTGGCCAGTTCATTGTCATGGTGTCTTGTTGATCTTCCTGCCAGTTCTAGAGCACGAAGACCCTCAGTATCAACAACCAGAATATAGTCAGACTTCGGCTCTGTTTTCATATTGTTTGACCCACTGTTCATCTGTGTTTTCATCTCGTCTGAGACTCTGACCAGCTGCATGAAAGCTCCTCTGGTGCACCTGCCAGCACTGACGGCAAAGTCAAGTCCAAACATGGCATTCAGCATGGTGGATTTCCCAGAGCTCTGGATCCCTAAAACTGACAGCACAAAGACTCTGGTCCGGTCTCCCAGTTTCTGGACGAGTTGATCCAGAACAGCAGAGATCCAGATCACAGGAACATGAGCAGCATCTCCATCCATCAGCTCCAGTGGAGATCCAGAGATCATCATCTCTGCTGCAAGACTCGCGAGAGCAGAGAAGTCTTTCAGGTCTTTCTTGTTCTTCCCCACAGATGAACATGATTCATAGATCTGTCCGATCTCCCTCATGATGTGCTCCAAACCAAAGGTTGCATTTTGAAGTGCCTCAGATATTTTCTCAAGTTCTGTTTGTTCAGCTTTGAGTTGTTCAGATTTATCATGTTTCTCTTTCATTTGTAATACTGTTGACCACTTTTCATTATACTTGTGATGTAGAGCAGAAAGATCAGCTGATGTATATTCATCCAGAACGATTCTGAGCCATTTGGTGAAAAACATCTTATTTGCAGGACCTGAGTTCATTTCTTTAATAAAGACCTTAATAAATTCACTGATGTCAGATTTATGCTGCCGTTCACGAATTTTCTTCATTTGTCCTTGTTTTTGACTTATTTCATTTTCTAGTTCATCTCCTTGAGGTCGATGAAGTTCTTTGTTCTTCTGACTCCACCGATGCCACAGTTCCCCCTGATGAGGCAGAAATGAGTCTTTGATTTCTGTCAGATCTTTCTTCTTCAGTAAACCCATCATCTTTTGTGCTGTTTCTCTTCCTCTCCTGCAGTCATCATCATCTTCCACATCTACTCTGATGCCTGAGTGTTTGGACACATCTTCAAGTCTGAAAGTGTGAGATGATTCTGAGAGACAATCATTTATAGCTCTTCTGAGTTCTTCAGACACATCTGACTGATTTCTATCTTTCAGGCCGATCTTGTATTTTCCTTTCCGTGTCTTAACGAGAGTTGAAGAATTCTCAGTAAGAAGATAAATGAGTGGCTTTGAGTCCTTGTAGAGTTCCTGAACTTTTATCACACTTCTTTCATTCCTCTGAAGCTGTGGTAGAAGAACAACATTGACTGAGGCCATGTCTGTGAGGATCTGCAGCTGTTTCTCATGGTCTCCTGCATCACCGTGTAGATTACAGAAAGCAACACAGTCAGTGAATTTATCATCATTTGTTCCCGATGGGCAGAACCAGGCGATCTCCACAACTCCATCCATCAGGACTCTGGTTCTGCTGCTGCCTGGGCAGTTCCTGTGGAAGAACGTGTTGTGTTTCTCATTGATCAGACTGTTCATCAGCTGAGACTTGGATGAAGACACAGAGCCAAACCTGAAGAAAAACACCATTGGAGTTTCTGCCTTGTAGACCGGCTGGGTTTGACTGATAACTTTATTACTGGTGTTTGTCATCTTCCAGCTCTTGTTGATTTGTCTGAATGTCCAGAGAGGAAACTCAATCTGTCGTGTGAATGGATCAGGAACAAGCAGAGGCAGAGCGTACTGACACTGGGACAGTTTAGTGACCATCAGCTGCTTCAGGAAACCATCAGCACAATGAAACAAAGCCATCTGGACATCCATTGAGTGAATTTGCTTAGACTGACTTGTTCCTTCATTAGACAAAAACATTTCTTTGAAAATGTCACACTCACATTTAGATGAGTCATTATATCTTTGTTGTATCTGATCTTGTTCATTGGGATCTCTAGCAGTAATGTATCTTGCTCTGTAGTCCATCATCAGTAGTTTTTGTATGAAAGTTTGAATCAGCTCCTCTTCAGCACAAGATTCACTGGACTGTAATGAATGTTTACTTATCTGAAGAACATCTGCAGCTCTCAGTTTATAATAATTTCTATCTTTAAGATGAAGTCTGTCAAAGAGTATTTTTGTGCCTGTAATCATATCTTTTTCTGTTCGATCTGGTTCCTTTGTTTCTGTTCTAAGCTCTTCTGCAGGTCCCTGTGAAAGAAAAGACTAGTATGTTAATTTATGTGCAGCCTCTGTCTAATTTATTATTATTATTATTATTACTACTCAATTTGAACAAGTGAATCATTTAATGATATTGTGAAAACCAACCTTTCATACAGAAAGGATTTGTAGCTCATTTTAAGATTGATAAGTTGCATTATTATTATTTTTTTCATTTCTTTTCATTTTGGTTTTAGAAAGTATAAATGGAACAGTTGCCTCCCTGGAATAACTTGCACATTTTTGTCTTAGAGTGTAGAACAATACAAAACACTTTCCATCTGACAAAAGCTGACAAGGGATGATGCATTTTAGAGGCATATTTTGCATTATTTGTATCCTTATATCGGAAATATTTAAATTGTTTTAGACATTATATCTGTAATCAGGGGTGGACTTAGTGATTTGGGGCCCCTAAGCAAATTTCAGGTATGGGGCCCCAACAAAATATCTATAATGCTCTTTTACACATAACCCTTATTTTGCTCGCTAGCTCTCTCTCATTATAGCTATAGCTATTATTTATTGTAACTATTACCCCTTCACAACTTAAGTAGCCTAAATAATTAGTCATCCTGATGCTGTTTTAAAGCCATATTAAGCTACCTTATTTTTTTTGGATAACAAAAGACATTATATATAAAAAAAAAAAAAATGCTTGCACTTTGAATTGTAAACTACGACGGCATTTTAGTGCCTCGTTAAAAAAAAAATATCTAAGATTACGAGATTAAAGTCGTAATATTTCGAGAATAAAGTCGAAACTAAGAGAATAAAGTCGAAATGCTACGAGAATAAAGTCGAAACACTATGAGAATAAAGTCGAAACTACGAGAATAAAGTCGAAATGTTACGAGAATAAAGTCGAAACACTACGAGAATAAAGTCGAAACACTACGAGAATAAAGTCGAAACACTACGAGAATAAAGTCGAAATATTATGAGAATAAAGTCGTAATATTACAAGAATAAAGTCGAAATGTTTTGAGAATAAAGATTATAGTTATAATATTTTGAGATAGGCTATTCGGTTTCACTTTATTTTGATGGTCCCTTTAACACATTGTATTGACTATAAGTAATGTTGCACCTACATTTCTACTAACTCTCATTAGAGTGTTAGTCAGAGGTGGACAGTAACAAAGTAAATTTACTTGAGTATTAAGTACACTTTTTGCGTATCTGTACTTTACTCGAGTATTATTTTTTCTGGAAACTTGCGACTTTACCTTCACTACATTTGAAAGACAAATATCGTACTTTTTACTCAACTACATTTATATCAAGGTCCCCAAGTAGAAAGTCGTTATATGTAACAGTTTTTACAGTGTGTGCATTTGCAGATTCACTGAACCTGCAGTTTTCCGCCTAGCTTTAAATGGACATTTGGCTGATTTTACGCAAATCTGGCAACCTTGGGATCTTCCCCACTAAACTAATGTAAACGTAAACTAATTTAAACTAAAAGCGCTCTAAAAAGGCATGTGCTAACTCATTAAAGCCCTTTGGAAAATTAACCATGTTTTTACTATAGTAACCATAACTATGGTATTTGCATTAAAATCACAGTATCCACAAATTTACTATTATCTCACTATAGTAACCATATGCTATTTGTAGTAAAACTTCAGTAACCACAAATTTACCACTCACACACACACACACCACACACACCACACACACACACACACATGTTCGTTTTTGTGAAAAGTGGGGACATCCCATAGGCGCAATGGTTTTTATACTGTCCTTACTGTATGTGCTATTGTCCTACACCAACCCTACACCTAAACCTACCCCTTACAGGAGACTGTGCATTTCAACTTTCCCCCCAAAAAATAATTCTGAGTGATTTATAAGCGTTTTGAAAAGTGGGGACATGGGTCAATGTCCTGAGATGTCACCTTCACCTTGTAATACCTGTCATACCTGTGTCATTATACAAATCTATGTCCTGACTTTTCACAAAAACGTGTACACACACACACACACACACACACACACACACACACACACACACACACACACACACACACACACACACACACACACACACACACACACACACACACACACACACACACACACAAACTTAGGCCTACAGGTAAATTGCTGCTTAAAACTGGTCAGGGAAGTATATTATATACTAATATATATATACTATTATATATATATATATATATATATATATATTTTTTTTTTTGCAAACAAATGATCAAAAAGTAGGCTAAATGAAAACTTTAGAATCTGAACTGGGAATCAATAAGAATTGAAATCAATAAGCAGAATCTGAATCTGAAGGATAAAATTCAAACAATACCCAACCCTAGCCACGTGTTGTGAAGTTCACTGACTTCTGAGCATTTTATGAACACTGATCAGTTGATGGCAAAATTCAAAAAGACGGTTCTTTGGCACAACCTGTACACACATGAGACATACTGAGAGAGCATGATCCAGTTTTCTGAAAAGACTAAAGGTTTGTTTTCTTTTCAATGTTTGCTTTGTTTGCCTAAAATGAACCATATAATAGACTTCAATATCTCTTTGAAAAAGAACTTTGTAACTTTTAAACAAGTATTAAAATGAGTTCAATGTAGTTGTAGGAGTGTTAAATAAAAAAAAATAAAGATGATTTTTTTCATTCAGTTGTTCCATTTCTCAGTTTTCCAAATCTGTCAGTTTTTTATTGAAATAAAAACAATATGTAGGCTATATTGCAAAAATGTGTTCACTGAAAAAAGTAATCCACTATATTTACTCAATAAAACTGAGTAATCCACTATATTTACTCAATAAAATTGAGGTAACAATTTGCACTCACTTTGTTTGAGTAGATTCTATCCTATATATTGAGAAAAGAATACTTACATTTTACAGCTATGACAAACTAAAAGAAATTAGGTAATGTCTACCTAATATTTTTCATTTAATTACATAACTAATTACTTATAAAAATTGAGTAACATTAACTCTATTGTTAGTAGGCAACAGTTAATCACTGTAAAACCCAACAAGTTAGGATAACAAACCGTTTGAGTAAACCGATTGCCTTAAAACATTTAAGTTTTTAAAACTAACAATTAAGAGTGCTCTGAACTTATTTCAGTCAGACATCTACAGAAGGTCTTATTGAGAATTAACTAAGGTTTAGATGTTGATTTATTGTTTCAATTGAAGTAACCATGTTAGAGATCAGTGTCTGCTTTAGTTGGGATCTTGACTCTTGACTTCTGTGTTAGATGTTTTTTTTTTTTTTTTTTTTCTCTGGTTGTTGTAACCATGTGTTTCTCAAACATATTTATTACAGCTCAAAAGCCCAGAAGAAATGCTCAGTAGTTGGTTGTCATATATTTATAATGACAATCATGTGTAAGTGAACTGATCTCATTGAGCACAGACTCGTTGTGCGTCTAATCTCTGGTTAAGTGAATGTTGCATTGATTATAGTAAAAGTGTTTCTGTGACAGTCAGTTAACAAATGAGTTTCTGAACAGTTTGTCCACAAAAAGTTTCAATCTATGCCAGAAATTGGACTCACACAGACATCAAGAATCAGCTTGTGAACCTCAACAATGGTGACCATTAAAAGAAAAGAAAAATCATGCTGCAATGCATGCTGGGAGCCATGAATGAGTTTTGTACTATGCTAGTACCCAGCATGCATTGCAGCATGATTTTTCTTTTCTTTTATTTGTCACCATTGTTGAGATTCACAAGCTGATTCTTGATGTCTGCACTGTAAACCCCAATGTTGTCATTAATAAAAAAAAAGCAAGGGTAACATTTTGTTTTGATATAGTCCACTTTAGATATTCTACTAACAGTAAGTAACTTTGTAACTACATGTCAGCTACCAATAATTAGAGTATTAGTAGAATGTCTGCTTATTATTTTCTAACACTTTATTTTGATGGGTCCACAAAATGCAACATATTGACTATGAGTAACTTTGCAAGTATATGTCAAATTGTCAACTTATTTTACTAACCCTAAGCCTACCCTACTGAGAGTTAGTAGATATGTGGTTGCAAATTAATGAGAATTAGTTGACATGTAGTTGACACGTAGTTCCAAAGTTACTTATAGTTAGTAGAATGTCTAAAGTGGACTATCGAAATAAAGTCTAACCAACATTTTTACCATTAAAGCAATTTAAGTAAATACTAGTCACGTAATAAATGTGCACATAACTTACCATGTGTGTTTCTTTCATCTCTGTCATGGAGTGCTCTCTTGTTTCTTTATTGATTGAAGGTTCACGTTAAGAAATATAAAAATAATAATAAATTACATTATTTTTAAACCACTATAGATTTCTTATTCTATATTATAGCACTGTTTTTTTTTCTTCCTGCCATTTTTAAAACATTTAACATTTCTAACTGATATATCATTAAGGCCTGTTTCTATCCACAAATATAAAAAATCATCAGAATTAATCAGAATATAAGAACAAATCTGATTATTTATTTATTCTTTAAATTAATTCTTTGGTGCATTGAATATTGTGTTTTCCTACCCGTGTCACTGCATGATGAGACAGATGGTGCAGTTGCCTCGATCATTTCTGCATTGAAAACAGGTTTGAAGTTGTTCTCCTCATCTACTGGGTTTCCTTTGTCCTATAAAGATAAACAGAATATCAATTTCTTGTAATCATGATCTAAGTTCTGGCAAGAGTACACTGTAAAAAATGATTCACTATATTTACTCAATAAAACTGAGTAATCCACTATATTTACTCAATAAAATTGAGGTAACAATTTGCACTCACTTTGTTTGAGTAGATTCTATCCTATATATTGAGTAAAGATTACCTAAATTTTACAGCTATGACAAGCTAAAAGAAATTAGGTAATGTCTACCTAATATTTTTCATTAAATTACATAACTAATTACTTATAAAAATTGAGTAACATTAACTCTATTGTTAGTAGGCAACAGTTCATCACTGTAAAACCCAAGTTAGGGTAACAAACCGTTTGACTAAACCGATTGCCTTAAAACATTTAAGTTTTTAAAACTTAACAATTATGAGTGCTCTGAACTTATTTCAGTCAGACATCTACAGAAGATCTTATTGAGAATTAACTAAGGTTTAGATGTTGATTTATTGTTTCAATTGAAGTAACCATGTTAGAGATCAGTGTCTGCTTTAGTTGGGCTCTTGTCCCTTGACTTCTGTTTTATATGTTTTTTTTTTTTTTCTGGTTGTTTTAACCATGTGTTTCTCAAACATATTTGTTACAGCTCAAAACCCAGATTAAATGCTCGGTAGTTGGTTGTCATATATTTATAATGACAATCATCTGTAAATGAACTGATCTCATTTAAAGTAAGCACAGACTTGTTGTGCGTCTAATCTCTGGTTAAGTGAACGTTGCATTGATTATAGTAAAAGTGTTTCTGTGACAGTCAGTTAACAAAGGAGCTTCTAAACAGTTTGTCCACAAAAAGTTTCAATCTACGGCAGCAATTGGACTCACACAGACATCAAGAATCAGCTTGTGAACCTCAAAAATGGTGACCATTAAAATAAAATAAAAATCATGCTGCAATGCATGCTGGGAGCCATGGATGAGTTTTGTACTATGCTAGTACCCAGCATGCATTGCAGCATGATTTATTTTTCAGTGTACTGTAGACTCAATTCTGTGTGGCTTAGATTCAACAAGGTTTTGGAAATATTCCATAGATTGTGGTTTATTTTGACATTATAGATTCATTCAGTTGATTCATTCAGTGATGGAACATTTAGTCTAAATTAATTTAGGTTGTAATACTGTAGACAACATACAGTATATTGACCTTGTGTTCATCATCTGCTTGATTTTCTCTTCCTGATGTATTTGTTTTAGGACTGTGGTCCTTGGTTTCTTTGGTTTTAGGGGTTTGATCTTGTGATGTGACCAGAACTGAGGTGTTCTGCATATCAAATGTTTCTTCACTGACTTCCATTTTAATTGGATCACATGTCTCTTTATTATCAAAGACTGAACCCTGTGCAAACCCATTTAGTTTCAATTCAGTTGGGTCTGCTAAATCTAATGGATTGGGTTGAATCAGGTTGATGTCTTCTGTGCTGTTCTCCTCATTTTTACCAGGGAGGATGTCCAGAGCATCATCTGGGTTTAGATCTGTCATTACTTCACTGGAGAGAAATGTAAATAGTACAGGTCAGGTCTCACACCACAAAACATTGTTTTTATTTAGTAAATAAAATCTATTACTTATTTATTACTTATTTATTTAGTAGTATCAGATACTGATGGAATTAATGGGTGTGTACTCCTAACAGGAGTAGAAGGGCAGTTTTTTTGTATTCTGAAGCACAGTATAAAAAACTTAAAAGTTTTTTAATTCTCAAAATCAGAGAATACTTACAGATACCTTCAAGTTATCGATGTTAACCTGGTTCTAATTTCCTTAATTGTATGACAAAAACTATTTAACTGGCAGCATGCCTCCGCTCTAAGGTGACTGAAACCCTGTTACAGCAGGTTGTCCAGATGAAGGCCAGCAGGATGACCTTTTCAGCCATTGCAAGAGAAAGTGGTCATTCCAAATCTGTGATTTCTAGAATATTGCAGATTAATAATGACACTAATTTATTCAAGTCCCCCAAAAGGCGTTGAAATTAGGTGAGGAAAGTCGTCCATGTAAGACAAATGCACAAGAAGACAGGATAATGCGGAGACTCTCAATGGAGAGCATGCTGCGAGTGCAGCTTGTTAGCCTGTTAGCTTGTCACTCGCGGTTCCATTTGCATTTTGCGCCTATTATTTATTTATTTTTATTTTTTCCTCGCTCCGTTTTTCACAAGCTCATCAAACAACAGTGGTAAGTGGTAAGTTAAGTTGGTATCATTCATCAATCACGGTGAGTAATGGCTTCTTCTCCTGCTATTGTTGTTTGCACTGTTTGCCACATGTATAGTTTATCTGTCTCTGTCAGCAGCGAGGGATTCACATGTGATAAATGCAGGGAAATAGTTAGGCTGACAGAGAAGGTTTTGGAACTAGAGACACGCATCCAAACTTTAGTTGAGGACAGTAAGAATGTGAGGGCTGTAGATACTGCTTTGGATGCGACTAGCTCAGGGAGTCCTGTACATTGTTCGGTTTCGGTTGAGCCCGTGCAGCAGGGCAGCTGGGTGACAGTGAGGCGGCATAGTCGCGGGTCAAAACACCACTCTTCCGTTCCGATCAGAACATCAAACAGGTTCTCCCCACTCAGTGAAGCACCCACTGAGAAACCTGATGAAAGTGCTCTAGTTATTGGCGATTCTATTGTACGGAACGTGAAAATAGAGACACCAGCCACCATAGTCCATTGTTTACCAGGAGCCAGAGTGCCTGACATCTTGGCAAATTTAAAAGTGCTGGCTAATGCTAAACGTAAATTCAGTAAGATTGTTATCCACGTCGGCGCTAATGATGTTCGACTTCGCCAGTCGGAGATCACTAAAAATAATGTTAAAGAGGTGTGTGAACTTGCAAGTACGATGTCAGACACTGTAATATGCTCTGGTCCCCTCCCTGCTTACCGTGGTGATGAGATTCATAGCAGACTGTCGTCACTTAATGGCTGGATGTCTAAGTGGTGCCCGCAAAATAACATAGGCTTTATAGACAATTGGATGAGTTTTTGGGGCAGACCTGACCTGTTGAAAAGAGATGGTGTTCATCCCTCCTGGGGTGCTGCCGCTCTTCTCTCTAGAAATATGGCACATAGTCTTAGAGTTTGTACTTGACTAACTGGAGCCCAGGTCAGGAAGCAGACAGACTGGCTAAACCGATCGTCTGCTAGCCGCTTCACATCACAGAAGTCAGTTAACTCTCAGCAAATAGAAACTTTTTCACCTAGATATCACACTATAGAGACTGTGTCTGTTCCCCGAACTAGAAAATACAGAAAACATCCAAACCAAAGTAATAGTAACAATTTAATTGATGTTCAACAAATAAAAAAAATGATATAATACAGATAAAGACATGATAAAGCTTGGCTTGTTGAATATTAGATCCCTTTCTTCAAAAGCACTTTTTGTAAATGATATGTTCACTGACCATAAACTAGATGTGCTTTGTCTGACAGAAACCTGGCTAAAACAAGATGATTACATTACTTTAAACGAGTCTACACCCCAAGATTACTGTTACAAACATGAACCGCATCCAAAAGGTAAAGGGGGAGGTGTTGCTACAATTTATAGAAATATTTTCAGTATCTCTCAGAGGTCGGGTTTCAAGTATAATTCGTTCAAAGTAATGGTGCTCCATATAACGTTATCCAAAGAAACAAGTATTAATGATAAATCCCCTGTGATGTTTGTACTGGCTACTGTATACAGGCCACCAGGGCACCATACAGACTTTATTAAAGAATTTTCTGATTTTCTATCGGAGTTAGTGCTGACTGCAGATAAAGTCCTAATTGTTGGTGATTTTAATATCCATGTTGATAATGAAAAAGATTCTTTGGGATCAGCATTTATAGACATTCTAAACTCTATTGGTGTTAAACAACATGTGTCAGGACCTACTCATTGTCGAAATCATACTCAAGATTTAATACTGTCACATGGAATTGATGTTAGTGGGGTTGAAATTTTGCAGCAGAGCGATGATATCTCAGATCATTATCTAGTCTCCTGTATATTCCATATAGCTAAAGCTGTAAAGCCAACTTCTTGTTACAAATATGGTAGAACCATTACCTCTACCACAAAGGACTGCTTTAGAAATAATCTTCCTGACTTATCTCAGTTCCTCAGCATATCCAATAGCTCAGAACAATTTGATGATGTAACAGGAACTACTCTCTTTTCTAGCACTTTAGATGCGGTTGCTCCTTTACGCTTAAGGAAGATTAAGGATAAGAGTCCAACACCGTGGTATAATGAGCACACTCGCGCCCTAAAGAGAGCAGCCCGGAAAATGGAGCGCAGCTGGAGGAAAACTAAATTAGAGGTATTTCGTTTAGCTTGGCGGGAAAATACCCTATCCTACAGAAAAGCATTAAAAACTGCTAGATCTGATTACTTTTAATCTCTTCTTGAAGTAAACAAACATAACCCTCGGTATTTATTCAATACGGTGATTAAATTAACGAAAAATAAAGCATCAGCAGGTGTTGGCATTTCCTAAGAGCATAGCAGTAATGACTTTATGAACTATTTTACTTCCAAGATCGATACTATCAGAGATAAAATTGTATCCTTGCAGCCGTCAGCTACAGTATCGCATTTTAACAAGAATTGTATAAACTTGTTAAATCATCTAAACCAACAACATGTATGTTAGACCCGATTCCATCTAAACTACTAAAAGACTACTAAAACCTTCAAATTGGCTGTTATTAAGCCTCTCATTAAAAAACCACAACTTGACCCCAAAGACCTAGTTAATTACAGACCGATCTCAAATCTCCCTTTTCTGCCAAAGATACTAGAAAAGGTAGTATCCTCACAATTATATTCCTTCCTAGAGAAAAATGATATCTGTGAGGAATTCCAGTCAGGATTTAGATTGTATCATAGTACTGAGACTGCTCTCATTAGAGTTACAAATGACCTGCTTCTATCATCTGACCGTGGTTGTATCTCTTTATTAGTTGTACTGGATCTTAGCGCTGCGTTCGACTCTATCGACCACAACATTCTTTGAATAGACTACAAAACTTTGTTGGCATTAGTGGAAGCGCCTTAGCATGTTCAAATCATACTTATCTGACCGCCATCAGTTCGTAGCAGTGAATGAAGAGGTATCATATCAATCACAAGTGCAGTATGGAGCACCTCAAGGCTCAGTACTAGGGCCCTTACTTTTCACGCTTCACATGTTACCCTTGGGAGCTATTATCAGGAGACATGGTGTTAGCTTTCATTGTTTGTTATGCTGATGATACTCAGCTCTATATTTCTTTGCGGCCCGGTGAAACACACCAAATTGAGAAACTAACGGACTGCATTGTCGATATAAAAAACTGGACGACAAATAATTTTTTACTGCTAAATTCTGAAAAAACAGAGGTGTTAATTATCGGACCTAAAAACCCCACATGTAACAACCTAAAACATTATCTAACACTTGACAGCTGCTCTGTCAATTCTTCTTCATCAGTCAGGAACCTAGGTGTGCTGTTCGAGAGCAATCTTTCATTTGAAAGCCATGTTTCTAACATCTGTAAAACTGTGTTTTTTCATCTCAAAAACATATCTAAATTGCGACCTATGCTCTCAACGTCAAATGCAGAAATGTTAGTTCATGCGTTTATGACCTCAAGGTTAGACTATTGTAATGCTTTATTGGGTGGTTGTTCTGCACGCTTGATCAGCAAACTACAGTTGGTCCAAAATGCAGCAGCTAGAGTCCTTACTAGAACCAGGAAATATGACCATATTAGCCCGGTTCTGTCAACACTGCACTGGCTCCCTATCAAACATCGGATAGATTTTAAAATCTTGTTAATTACTTATAAAGCCCTGAATGGTTTAGCTCCTCAGTACTTGAGCGAGCTCTTATCGCATTATAGTCCTCCACGTCCGCTGCGTTCTCAAAACTCTGGCTGTTTGATAATACCTAGAATATCAAAATCGACTGCAGGCGGCAGATCCTTTTCCTATTTAGCACCCAAACTCTGGAACAATCTACCTAACACCTTTCGGGAGGCAGACACACTCTGTCAGTTTAAATCTAGATTAAAGACCCATCTCTTTAGCCTGGCGTACACATAACACACTAATACGCTTCTATTATTCAAATCCGTTAAAGGATTGCTAGGCTGCATTAATTAGATCAACCGGAACCGGGAACACTTCCCATAACACACGATGTACTCGTTACATCGTAAGTAGAATGGCATCTACGCTAATATTTGTCTGTTTCTTTCCTTTGATCAGATGGTGGATCAGCACCAAGAGATGATGTCTGCAGCCCCGATCGTCAGCGGAGACCAGGACACCCAGATGACCCCCGGAGACCTCGATTAAAATACATTAAAACTAAAAAATATAACTAAAAATATAATAAAATACCTAACTACATAATACTACTATATGGTTTCGTCTGGTCAGAGGAGAACTGGCCCCCCGACTGAGCCTGGTTTCTCCCAAGGTTTTTTCTCCATTCTGTCTCAGAGGGAGTTTTGGTTCCTTGCCGCTGTTGCCTCTGGCTTGCTCAGTTGGGGACACCTAATTTCTAGTGATTATCGCCGATTTGATTGCACAGATACTATTTAAACTAAACTGAGCTAGACAATGACATCTCTGAATCCAATAATGAAATGCCTTTAACTGAAAATTGAGTGTTTAATCTTATCATTATATATTACTGACACTCTGTCCTCCAATTTGATACTGTTAAGTGCTTTGACACAATCTGTATTGGTAAAAGCGCTATATAAATAAAGGTGACTTGACTTGAATGGTTCAGCACTGCAGCTGGAATTGCTCAGTGGAGCAATTCAGGGTCTGGGCAGCACCATTCCCCAGGACCTGAAGTGGGACATTCACATTGACTCTATTGTTAAAAAGGCTCAGCAGAGGTTGTACTTCCTTCGCCAGCTGAGAAAGTTCAACCTGCCACAGGAACTGCTGAAACAGTTCTACTCTGCCATCATTTAATCTGTCCTCTGCACTTCAATAACTTTCTGGTTCAGCTCAGCTACCCAATCTGACCCCAGAAAACTACAGAGGATAGTCCAGAGTGCTGAGCGAATCATTGGTACAACCCTCCCTACTCTCCAAGAACTGTACTCATCCAGAGTGAGCAAAAGGGCTGGCAAAATCACTCTGGACCCCTCACATCCAGCACACTCCCTCTTTGAACTGGTGCCGTCTGGTCGACGCTACAGAGCTCTGATTACCAGAACGGCCAGCACAGAAACAATCCAGGCAATCCATCTCATGAACACTTGACAATAATTGTGGAACACACACTATTTATACACTTATACATTTATTTATCTAACACACATACTTAGTCTACATTTCAATTGCACATAATATAGCTGTACATACAACTGTCTATTGTTATATACCTGTACATACAATTGTCAAATTGTATATTGTTATTCCTTATTTACTTGTTCTATTTTTTTTTTATTCTTCTTTTTATTATCTGTGTTTTTTGTTGTTGTTCTGTCACTGTCATTCTGTTGCACTGTGGAAGCTTCTGTCACTAAAACAAATTCCTCGTATGTGTAAACATACCTGGCAATAAAGCTGATTCTGATTCTGAACTAGACCAGTATAAAGCAAGCAGCATGACAAGCAATCAGAGTCATTGACCAAACACCTACACGCTGGATTGTGGAGTTGTTTTATGGATTTACCATTCCAGTATTTTCACACATCTTGGATTATCACTTTCTTTGGACTGTATAAACACCGGTGGACACTTTTACACTGGAACTAACAGCACACTGGAAGTCTTAAGGACTGTTTTAATGGTATGGAACTGAAAGACTCTGTGCTTTTAACAGCCTAGGATTTCTAGTTTTACTGTGTTGTTTTAAGTTCCTTGAGAATTCTGTAAATACACTTCCAAATGCAAAATTCCTTCTACTTTTGTTGTTGTCTCATCTTTTTAAAACACTTATTTTACCTCACACAGTTTAATCTGACCCTTTTAATCATTGTAACATGCTATAAGGCAGATCGTTACAAATTTATTTACAAATTTACTTGAAATTCATACAGTATATTTTTTTTGTACAGTTGTACTCCCAAAATGCTTACTTGAACTGCATTCAAAATGTATTGAATTGCATTTTAATAAATTTTAAAAAGTATACTAGAAGTACTTTGGTAATAAATATATTGTTCATTACATTTTTAAGAAATATACTAAAGCAAGCATAGCCTACTTTTTTGGGACATTTTAGTGTATTAACAGAAATCATACTTATTTTACTCTTACTTAAAGTATATTTTATGTTTACTTTGTGTAAGAATGTAGAAAAATTATACATCTTTTTGTGGTTTTAAAGTATATGTATCTCATTTATAAACCATATGTAGACCTACTGCAATAAATATTTATGTAATGAATATGATTCAGCCCGCTTTTAATGCAATACATGTTAAAAGGACAAATTTGCACCTTTTTTAAAGGTAAAAATCTTCCTCCGTATTTTGTTCCAATCACCTGGATTTGTTAATTAGCAGATGTGGGACAAAGTCATTCCTTTCAAGTCACAAGCAAGTCTCAAGTCAAATCCCAAGTCCTCAAAGAGTTAAAGTTAATGAGATGATTAAATTATGATTGTGCATTAGTGATGAACATCTAACAAGCAGCATCATTGAAGAAAAGAGAAACACAAGAACATATGACTTCAGCCACAGCCTTGGATGGAATCAACTGGAGGAGAAAAACAAATCAAGATCTGATTAATCAACTCCACAAACAGCATTTGTTTGTGGACTTGCATCTACAAGCAAGCTCATTACTAACCAGACTGACGTTATTTTATGTCTGCAGAGTCTCTTATTGAGAATTAACAGAGGTTTAGATGTTGGTGTTTTATTGGTCAAGAAAATAAAAATAAATAAATAGCACGATGCCACCATAATTGTGGTCAGTGTTTGCTTTAGTTTGTCTCTTGACCCTTTTTGTTTTTAGTAATTTCAAGTAATTTGCTTCTAAGCAATTGCAATATTGTTTCAGTAGTAGATTGATTTATGCTTTCTGCTTATGACTTGTTTGAATGAACATCATGAAGTGGTCTCTTTTTGGTTTATTGTCTGACATTCTGTTACCTCCAAACTGAGAAAAAAAAAAAGGTTATAAAAACAAATGCCACCATAATGCTTCAATATTAAAGAAAAAAAAAAATGTGCAGGCTCAAGCTTTTAGACATGAACACTTATCATACCATCCTCAACAGTGGTGGGGGTTTTTTTCATACTGCAATGCATGATGGGAGTTTTTGGGTGTTACCCAGCATGCATTGCAGCATGAATCATTTGTTGATTGTCACCATTGTTGAGATTCATATGCTGGTTCTTGATGTCTCTGTGTGTGCGTGTGTCTAGCTATTACAAGAGTTGGAATATGTATATGCATAACATAGATTTAAAATTTATCTATAGTAGGTATTTGAGCTTTGCATGCTGTGGTTTTACAGGGTTGATAATACAAAACCTACACATACAGTATAAGTAATGTAAGGTTATTTTTAATCTGGCCACCTGATGATGAATATCTCATTGTATAAAAACAGCTCAATTCTCCTCTCTGCACAGTACTGACCGGTCTGCTTTACAGCACCACATGCATTGCTACAGAGAGAGATCTAAGTCAGGAGTCAAGGGTCATGAGCCCAACTAAAGCACACACTGATCTCCATGATGGTGGCATCATTTTAACCAATAAAACTTTCTGACCCCTGGACTATACTGCCCCAGTGACAAGCCATTGTACCCCTGAAGGTACAAATTTTGCACATTTTTTCTGACAGTATAATGTTCCATGTTGATGTCAACATGAAACGGCCAGGGATTCCTTTTAAAACCGACTCGTTTCAATGATTCAGAGTCGACTCTTTCTTTTGAGAGACAATAACTTTATACATGGTGCACTTTCAGATTTAAAACTTTACAGGATGTTTTCATTCACTTAGAGCTGTGTTACACACTGCATGAAAGCTCATTTAAAAAAAAAATCCATAATAGGGGCACTTTAATTTAAAGCGTGCAGCACAGCACAAATAGACTCGGTGCAGAAGCGATTGCTGCACTGCTGCAGACTCAGCGCTCCTGGAACGCACTGCCGTACCGCGTCCCAGTGGCGTAGCAGACGGGCACGCACTGCGTGTTGGGGGGCCCCGATATAACCTCCCCGCTCTGGGGTGCATAGAAAGAGGATGATCATGTATGGACGATAACCAGAGATATTGTCAAAAAAAAAAAAAAAAAAAAGCATCAAATATTGGTAATATCAAGTAGTGCTGGGCGGTATGACCAAAAATTTATATCACGGTATTTTTCAAAATTATACCGGTTTCACGGTATTTTTTTTTAATGTGTGATCGGGTTAACCACATTTTTTACTGATTGAGGGAGGGGAAAACTGCAGTAGATTGACTTAGAATGCCCTATTTTACTGTCATGAAGTGCGAATATTGTAGAAAAATTCCACACTAAATAGTGACTAAACACAACCCATTAATACATGTAAACCAGGAGTCACTCTCATTTATAATCGAGACATAGTCTGATAAAATCAACATGCATCTAACGTTACACTAAAGAGCGGCTATGCGGTGGTTTTGGTTATATTACCTTTTGTCTCATGCAGCACACTGCCTGCTTCTGAGTAACAAAAAAAAAAAAAAAAAAAAAGTGCATAATATTAACAGACGAACTACGCTCAAATTTATAATTACAAACAGTCAGTTAGCGGCAGGTGCTTGGAAACGCTGTTTTGTACTCATTTACTGACAAGTGTGCTGCGGTATACGGCCAGCTGAATGTGCTGCTTTTCTGCCGCTCGCTGCGCGGAATAGACGAAGAGAGAGATGCGACACTGCGCCGGGAGTCAGATCTCACGCTCGCGGGGCAGCACTGGAGACATCTTCCAACTGAATCATAGCTAAGGTTTATCCAAAAAAGTCGCTAGGTTTGTCAGTTTGTATATTCTACGGAAAAAAGCCGCTAAAAGGGTCTGAAAGGTGCTAAATATAGCGCTAAAGTCGCGCTCGAGTGTGTGAGACGCGGGAGCTGATGGCAGCGGGCGGTGGATATTGTGGATGAGTTCTTCTGTGTCATCACGTTCTATACACTGAAAAAACTGATCCACTATATTTGCTCAATAAAATTGAGTAATATACTATATTTACTAAATACAATTGAGGTAACAATTTGCACTCACTTTGTTTGAGTAGATTCTATCCTATATATTGAGTAAAGAATACCTAAATTTTACAGCTATGACAAACTAAAAGAAATTAGGTAATGTCTACCTAATATTTTTCATTAAATTACATAACTAATTACTTATAAAAATTGAGTAACATTAACTCTATTGTTAGTAGGCAACAGTTCATCACTGTAAAACCCAACAAGTTAGGGTAACAAACCGTTTGAGTAAACCGATTGCCTTAAAACATTTAAGTTTTTTAAACTAACAATTATGAGTGCTCTGAACTTATTTCAGTCAGACATCTACAGAAGATCTTATTGAGAATTAACTAAGGTTTAGATGTTGATTTATTGTTTCAATTGAAGTAACCATGTTAGAGATCAGTGTCTGCTTTAGTTGGGCTCCTGACCCTTGACTTCTGTGTTAGATGTTTTTTTCTCTGGTTGTTGTAACCATGTGTTTCTCAAACATGTTTGTTGCAGCTCAAAAGCCCAGAGGAAATGATCGGTAGTTGGTTGTCATATATTTATAATGACGATCATCTGTAAGTGAACTGATCTCATTGAGAGTGAGCACAGACTCGTTGTGTGTCTAATCTCTGGTTAAGTGAATGTTGTATTGAAAATAGTAAAAGTGTTTCTGTGACAGTCAGTTAACAAAAGAGTTTCTAAACAGTTTGTCCACAAAAAGTTTCAATCTATGCCAGAAATTGGACTCACACAGACATCAAGAATCAGCTTGTGAACCTCAAAAATGGTGACCATTAAAATAAAATACAAATCATGATGCAATGCATGCTGGGTACTAGCATAGTACAAAACTCACCCATGGCTCCCAGCATGCATTGCATCATGATTTTTATTTTCTTTTAATGGTCACCATTGTTGAGGTTCACAAGCTGATTCTTGATGTCTGTGTGAGTCCGATTGCTGCCATAGATTGAAACTTTTTGTGGACAAACTGTTTAGAAACTCCTTTGTTAACTGACTGTTACAGAAACACTTTTACTATAATCAATGCAACATTCACTTAACCAGAGATTAGACACACAACGAGTCTGTGCTCACTCTCAATGAGATCAGTTCACTTACAGATGATTGTCACTATAAATATATGACAACCAACTACCGATCATTTCCTCTGGGCTTTTGAGCTGCAACAAACATGCTTGAGGAACACATGATTACAACAACCAGAGGAAAAAACCTCTAATACAGAAATCAAGTGTCAAGAGCCCAACTAAAGCAGACACTGATCTCTAACATGGTTACTTCAATTGAAACAATAAATAAACATCTAAACCTTAGGTAATTCTCAATAGGATCTTCTGTAGATGTCTGACTGAAATAAGTTCAGAGCACTCATAATTGTTAGTTTAAAAACTTAAATGTTTTAAGGCAATCGGTTTACTCAAACAGTTTGTTACCCTAACTTGTTGGGTTTTACAGTGATGAACTGTTGCCTTCTAACAATAGAGTTAATGTTACTCAATTTTTATAAGTAATTAGTTATGTAATTTAATGAAAAATATTAGGTAGACATTACCTAATTTCTTTTAGTTTGTCATAGCTGTAAAATTTAGGTACTCTTTACTCAATATATAGGATAGAATCTACTCAAACAAAGTGAGTGCAAATTGTTACCTCAATTTTATTGAGTAAATATAGTATATTACTCAATTTTATTGAGTAAATATAGTGGATCAGTTTTTTCAGTGTAGCTTCAGTTTCGGAACTTTCACAGCTTAGTAACACAAACAGCTGTGTCCTGGCCACAATGCAATAGTGAAAAGAGACCCCTCTCAAACAGTGTCGCGTTCCGAACGATATTTAAATGACACCAGTATTGCGGTATTTTAAAAATTCATATCATAAGAAAAATAAACACCGGTATTCGGTATGAACCGGTATACCGCCCAGCACTAATATCAAGAGTTTTTGACATTTCCAATTAATGTAGGCATGTTACATTTATTATTAGGCGTATTGGCCTGTTATTATTAAGTTGTTTTTATTATTAAACTAATATTACAATTAATTTTCTCAACAATAATTCCATAGCCATTATGCATAACTGACGCGCTGATGATAATAAAAGACTATAGGCTATTTACTCCTCACTTAAAATGTAAAAAAAAAAACACAATCATCTTTTAAATATGATTTAGATCTATTCTACAATGAATTATAGGCCCATAATTAAAATTATTAACACTGCAGTGCAGTCATCAATGAAAATGAAGAGCAGTTTCATTTGAACTTTTTCCAAAAACAACCATGTTTAACACAAAATCCGTTTCTTCTTATTTGTTTCACTATGTAAGGGAATACATTAAATTAAAACAGTTATATATGGTATCAGCATAAGTGAATTCGTCTCTCGATGCGCCCTTAATGCAGCGTCAGATGCCGAAAGCGCCGATAGTTTCACTTTCACTTTCAGTTTCTAGTGAATTGACCTTCACCGACATAACTCTTGCTCTAAGTCCGCAAGTTGTTTGTGTGATATCCATTGTCTCGCCTTCATGGTTATTGCATTTCATCTATAGATGCCATCTATCTTTGCAGTTAGTTTTCCTGCTTAACAAAAATTTCAACCATATAAAAATAAAAAGGAAACAAAAACATTTAAATACTCACAAACTACAATATAGTGCATTGATTTGGCTATTTCTCCACATAAATGCAAGTTCTGCTCAGGAAATCACCGTAATTTGAAAACCATTTCCCCCCTCCAATAGGCTAAACATACACCTTTTAGGATATGCAGCTTAAATGACCAGTTTTCTTTAGTATACCATATGTGCAGATTTAAATAATCACAAACTCACGTTGGTCTTTCGGCTATCCAGCAGTTGCACACGGTCAGATCTACTAATTCACGAGCTAGGGAGCTGATTGAGATGCACCCCGAGTCATCTGCTGTTCTGCGTACACTTACAGAGCCAACCGAGGTAATGACTGCCGATGGGATGTTGATTGTAAACGCCCCTTCATACAAAAAAACAAAAAAACAAAAAAAAAACAAAAAAACAAAAAAAACAAAATGGTTCATGCATCAATATGTGAGCACATTTTAAGAGGGACCCCTTGCCACTGAAATATCAGTCCCACTGGATGCTTTGCCTATGAATGGCAATTGTCTGCCCGAAGCCTGTCAATATACTGCACCAAGTGCATGTTGTGACCTATTTAAACATTAAAAAAAAAAAAAAAAAAAAAAAAAAAATTATAAATGAAAATAATTACAAAAATAGTTGAAATCAAAGTGGGAAAAAAGATCATATTAAGTACAAATAAAGTCATACCTGAGTATTGATGTTTCTCTCTCTCTGTGTGTCTTCAGCTCTCTTCCAAAGGTGCAAGTAGCAAATGAAGGTTTTCTGCTGGTATTTATAGAGACACAGAGGCATCACATCACAGCACTTCCTTGAAATCACATCACAAAACAGAAAGCGAAAAGAGGGACACTTTTATTTTTACTTTCTCATATGTCATGCGACTTGAATGAATAAAGACATTGATACTTATATGTATAAGTTAGCAGAGAACTTTCCTTTGTTCTTGTTATCCTCTAAGAATAAAATGCAGTCCTACTTTTGTCTTTATTTTAAGTTTAAAGCAATTTTTCTATTATAGATATAAATATAACCTTAACGTTAGTGATGGCCAGATGAAGCCTCATGAAGCTTTAAGCTTTTCAGCCAAGTGGTTCACAAAAGGGTTAATTTCTGGAGGCTTCATTTGCTCACAATAGATATATTACAGACAGGTGTAAAGTCCAGGGGAAAGTAAATGTCCTGCCATGTGTTTATTCCACCCATGAACTCAGCAGCTGATTTCACCAGAGGAGGAACCAAGTCATTCCTTTCAAGTCACAAGCAAGTCTCGAGTCAAATCAGTTAAAGTTAATGAGATAATTAAGTGACTAATTAAATGATGATTGTGCATTAGTGATGAACACCTGCTGTTATTGAGAATTACAGAGGATCAGATGTTGATGTTTTATTGGTTAAAATGATGTCACCATCATGGAAATCAGTGTTTGCTTTAGTTTGGCTCTTGGCCCTTTTAATAACTGAAAGTGGTTTGCTTTTAATCAATTGCAATGTTGCTTCACAACCCACATTTGTACATTGCTGAATTAAAAGCTTGAGGAAGCAGATGAGTTTGCATTTTCTGCTTTTAAGTAATTTGATTGAACATCACGAAGGTCTATTGAGGTCTTGCTTTGTTTTATTGACTGACATTAGGCTACAACAGAACTGCAAAAAATCCCTATCAAACAAATGTCGCTGTAATGCTTAAATATTGGAAAAAAGGAGAACTACATCACTCAGGCTTTTAGACAGGAACACTTACCATACGATCCTCAACAATGGTGACTATAATTATGCATGCTGTAGTGCATGATGGGAGTTTTTACTGTGGTGTTACCCAGCATGCATTGTAGCATGAAGCATTTTGCTGATTGTCACCATTGTTGAGATTCACATGCTGGTTCTTGATGTCTGTGTTTGTCTGTATAGGACTGGAGTTTAAATATTTATATATGTTACATAAATTTAAAAGTCACTCAACAACTATTAGCGCAACACTTTCATCACATGCTGTAGCGTCACAGAGTTGGTTATTGAAAACCAGAGCACATAAATGAAAAAAAGTTATTTTGAACGTAAACAGGCTGGCGCCTGATGATTATCTCATCATATGAACTCAGCTGACAACTGCACAGCACTGACCTCTCTGCTTCACAACAGCACAGGTATTGCTACAAAGAAACATCTAAGACCGGAAGTCAAGGGTCAAGAGTCAAACTAAAGCAAACACTGATCTCCATGATGGTGGCATAATTTTAACCAATAAAACATCAACATCTGATCCTCTGTAATTCTCAATAACAGCAGGTGTTCATCACTAATGCACAATCATCATTTAATTAGAAACTTAATTATCTCATTAACTTTAACTCTTTGAGGACTTGGGATTTGACTTGAGACTTGCTTGTGACTTGAAAGGAATGACTTGGTTCCTCCTCTGGTGAAATCAGCTGCTGAGTTCATGGGTGGAACAAAAATATGGCAGGACTTTAACTTTCTGACCCCTGGACTTTACAACTCTGTTTATGACAAGAGTGCACCTGAAAAATCTACATCATAACAGGAGTTCTGACTTTTGTCACAGAAAGTCTTCTTTTTTGCCTTTTTCTCTATCACGCTTTAGAAATCATAAGAAATTATATATCAGTTGAAAACTTAAAATCTCAAAATTCATCCTTTGAAACCCATTTTAAAATCAGACATTGCATTACCATGGAAATGGTACATCAAAATCACGTTGGAAAATGTTTTGATTCATGAATTATAAAAAATTAAGTTTGGATAGTGCACTATAATGTCTATGTTCAAAACTGTGAGTGACAGTTAAGGGGTTAAAGCTTCATGAGGCTTCATCTGCTCATCATATATGGGCATATATATACTTAACACCATTGCAAATATGAACATTCTTCATTCAAATGTCAGCGCTCTTAACCACAGTCATTAGCTGACTATATTAATAAATGACAATTGACTTTGAATATGAATAAGTACACAAAGAAGTAAAAAACAAAAGAGAAACAGAAAATAGATGTGATGAAGACCAAATTCCAGTGAAATATCTTTATATCATTATAGACCTCCTTCCCTCTACTCCAATGACTGCACCTCTAAAGACCCCTCTGTCAAGCTCCTGAAGTTTGCAGACAACACTACAGTCATCGGCCTCATTGAGGACGGTGACGAGTCTGCTTACAGACAGGCGGTTAAGGAGCTGGCTGTCTGGTGCAGTCTAAACAAACTGGAGCTCAACAGGCTCAAAACAGTGGAGATGACCGTGGACTTCAGGAGAAACCCCCCTGTACTCCCTCCACTCACCATCATAGACAGCACTGTGACTGCAGTGGAGTCATTCAGATTCCTGGGCACCGCAATTTCTCAGGACCTGAAGTGGGACAATCGCATTGAGTCTATTGTGAAAAAGGCCCAGCAGAGGTTGTACTTGCTTCGCCAGCTGAGGAAGTTCGACCTGCCACAGGAGCTGCTGAAACAGCTCTGGCCTGCCATCGAGTCTGTCCTGTGCACTTCAATAACTATCTGGTTCAGCTCTGCTACAAAATCAGGGATTAGAAGACTACAGAGAACAGTTCGGACTGCTGAACGGATTATCGTTGCCCACCTGCCCACCTGCCCACCTGCCCACCTGCCCACCTGCCCACCCTTCAAGGACTGTATACATCCAGAGTGAGGAAAAGGGCTCAGAAAATCACTCTGGATTCTCACATCCAAGCCATCTCTTTTTTGAACTTTTGCCATCTGGCCGGTGCTACAGAGCACCGAATACAGGACAGCCAGGCACCAGAACAGTTTCTTCCCCCAGGCAGTCCACCTCATGAACAGTTAAATGTTCTCCCATTGTGCAATAAAAGTATGTGCCTTATACTTATTTATCACCCTACATCCTAGTACATCCCTACAACTTATTTTTTATTCTATTCCAATTCTATTTTATCTATAGCAAACATATTATTCTTCTTTATTCTTTTTTTGTATGCACATCTGTACACACAATTTATTCTTTTTTTTGTGGTTTATTTATATTGCAATATGTGTATTTTATTTATATCTTATTTATTTGTGTGTTGTTGTTGTCTCTGTGTACTGGAAGCTTGTGACACTAAAACAAATTCCTTGTATGTGCGAACATACTCGGCAATAAAGCTCATTCTGACTTCTGATGCCTTTAAGGCCTCCATCATTTTGGTATGATTGAGTGTCAGTTTCTCTCTGCAGATGACAAGGTTGTAGGATGTGATGCATCTGAAATATACAATTGAGTTTAGAGTCACAGTGTGTCTCCTTCTATTTGTTTAAGTAAAAACAGGTATGTTCACGAAAGCCAAATGTAGCAAAAATTTACAATATGTGAGCAATTCACAATGTTAAAAGGAAAAAGGGACATAAAGTCAGCTGCATTTGCACGTGCAGAAGCGGAGGCCGCAAAAGCACGTTTATCATTTGCTGAAAAAGAAATGAAAATGAAAATGGAAAAGGCACATTTAGAAGCCTCTATGGACATGTTAAAGCAAGAGAAAGAAACCGCTGCAGCTGTTGCAAAGGCTGATGCACTCGAAGCTGCTGTTGATCACCACAGTGAAAGATTAAGTTGTACACCAGTAGATTCAGCACAGCGCACTAAAGATTATGTCATGCAGCAAGCAAAGATAAATAGCCCACACCCATCAATGCCTGGTGTAGAGCCATTTTCTGAAGCAGTTCATGAACAACCACTCAAAACACCAGTACTTCATCCAGAGGGCAACGCTTCTGTAGGATACGCATCCGCTGCTGCGTATGCTCATAATAACTCCAATATGAATGACTTTGTGCGATACTTGGCTCGCCGTGAGTTGATCTCTACAGGGCTGCTGAAATTCAATGATAAACCAGAAAGTTACAGAGCCTGGCGACGTTCATTCAAGAATGCTATGAGAGATTTAGACTTGACATTTAGCGAAGAAATTGACCTTCTTGTCAAGTGGCTTGGAAAGGAGTCTGCTGAACATGTCAGTCGAATCCGAACTGTGAATGCGAATAACCCAGAGAGAGGGTTAAAAATGATTTGGGTCAGGTTAGAGGAATGCTATGGCTCACCTGAGGTGATAGAGAATTCACTGTTCAGACGGCTTGAGAGTTTTCCCAAACTAACAAACAAATATTATGCGAAACTAAGAGAGTTAAGTGATTTGCTCATGGAGCTGCAGTCAGCTAAGGTGGATGGAGACTTGCCTGGACTTGCGGTATTTGACACTGCTCGTGGAGCAAATCCTGTGGTTGAAAAACTTCCTTTCGGACTTCAGGATAGGTGGTTATCTGTGGGCTCAGATTATAAACTGAAACACAATGTCCCATTTCCTCCCTTTGATGTGTTCGTTGAGTTTATTAGTCAACAGGCAAGGATCAGAAATGACCCAAGTTTCAGTTTTACATCTCGTGTAGATACTCCTACTAAGCTAACTTCAAGGAAACAGCTTAAACAGAAGGAGATTTCAGTCCACAAAACAGATGTGTCACCTACTGTCTTCTGTAACAAAGACAAACCCTCTATCAGTGACTGTGACAAGTTGTGTCCTATACACAAAAAGGCACATCCTCTTCGTAAGTGTCATGTCTTTCGAGAAAAGTCTTTGGAAGAGCGTAAAGCATTCCTGAAAGAAAATGGGATCTGCTTTAGATGTTGCATGTCTTCACAGCACATTGCGAACAATTGCAAGGTCCATGTTAAATGCACAGATTGTGGTAGCGAGAATCATGACACTGCCCTTCACCAAGATCCAATACCCATGACTAAAGACATAAGCCCCCATCTAGAGCATGGCGGGGAGGGGGATCCTATGTCATCTGCAATCTCATCACATTGCACTCAAGTCTGTGGTGGGGATCTGACTGACAGATCATGCTCAAAAATCTGTCTTGCTAAAGTTTATCCAAGTGGTTGCCGCACTAAAGCAGTGAAGCTTTATGCAATAATTGATGACCAAAGTAACAGATCAATGGCCCGTACAGAGTTCTTTGATATGTTTGGCATCCAAAGCCCTAGTTTGCCATATTCACTAAAAACCTGTGCTGGAATCATGGAGACAATGGGAAGACGAGCAGGTGGCTTTCAAATCGAATCCATGGATGGACAGATTAGTCTTCCTCTTCCGGGTCTAATCGAGTGTAATGAGATTCCCAACAACCGGTCAGAAATTTCTTCACCTTCTGCTGCTCTCCATTATCCCCATCTCAAATCAGTGGAAATTGATCCAAATCTCATCTCATCCCGGAAATTGATCCAAATGCTCACATATTACTTCTCCTTGGACGGGATATCCTCAGAGTGCATAAGGTGCGTAAGACACTAAATGGCCCACATGACTTGCCATTCGCACAAAAACTTGATGTTGGATGGGTCATTGTAGGCAACGTCTGCCTAGGAAATGTCCATAAGCCAATTACAGTTAGCACACTGTACACCAAGACTCTGGATAATGGAAGGTCTTCACTATTTGAACCATGCCCTAATGTCCTGCAGGTGAAGGACAGATACGGTGGCTCCTATTGTCCATCCTGCAGCAGAAAACTCACACACCAGTCAGACCACTTGGGTGATCTGGTGTTTCAACGTACAAGAGATGATGATAAAGTAGCTCTGTCCACTGAAGATGACTACTTTCTGGACATTATGAAAAAGGAGTTTCAAAAAGATGAAAACAAAGGTTGGGTAGCGCCACTGCCATTTAAAAACCCACGACAGCGTCTTCCTGACAATAGGATGCAAGCGATGAAACGACACTTATCACTCTTGCGCAACTTTGAGAGGAAACCACAGATGAGAGAACACTTCGTGTCCTTCATGGAGAAGGTCTTTGAGAATGGGCACGCAGAGGTGGCTCCACCTCTCAAAGATGAAGAGGAACAGTGGTATCTTCCTATCTTTGGCGTATATCATCCGAAGAAACCTGGACAAATCCGGGTAGTTTTTGATTCTAGTGCCCAGTACAGTGGTGTCTTCCTCAACGATGTGCTGTTAACAGGCCCCGATCTTAATAATTCTCTCTTGGGTGTGCTTCTTAGATTCCGCAAAGAATCCGTTGCTATAACTGCAGACATCCAACAGATGTTTTATTGTTTTCTCGTTAAAGAGGAAGACAGGAACTTTCTGAGATTTTTATGGTTCAGAGACAATGACCCCAGCAAAGACATTGTGGAGTACCGTATGAAGGTACATGTCTTTGGGAATAGCCCATCGCCCGCTGTAGCCATCTATGGTCTCAGAAAAGCTGTCCATTTGGAAGGACAAGAGCAGGATGTTGAAGTGCAACAGTTCGTAGAACGTGATTTCTATGTAGATGATGGGTTAAAGTCCCTTCCCCCAGTAGAAGCAGCAGTGAGTCTACTGAAGCGGACACAAAGCATTCTTGCTAGATCAAATGTGAGGTTGCACAAAATTGCCTCAAACAAGAGAGAGGTCATGGAGGCCTTCCCATCACAAGATTATGCAAGCGATCTAAAAGATCTTGATCTTGAAACAGATAACCTTCCCATACAACGCAGTCTAGGACTAAACTGGGACCTCAAAGCAGACCATTTTGTTTTTCAAGTACCTGATGCAGTGAAGCCCTTTACACGCAGAGTCGTCTTGTCGACCATCAATAGTCTGTTCGACCCTTTGGGGTTTGCGGCCCCAGTAACCATCCAAGGCAAATTTATTTTGCGAGATTTAAGCTTGGGGAACATTGATTGGGACTCTCCACTGCCCCAGGACATGGAGGAGGCATGGGACGCATGGCACAACTCCCTGCAGGAGCTAAGACACATGCAGATACCTAGAACTTACTTCAAACAGTCGCCCTCAGAAGCCGCATGCAGAGAGTTGTGTGTGTTTGCAGACGCGTCCACCAAAGCTATTGCGGCAGTTGCTTATCTCAAGCTCTCCTATGGAGAGAGAGACAATCGGTTAAGCTTTGTGATGGGTAAAGTGAAACTTGCTCCACTTCCTGAACATACCATACCAAGGTTAGAACTGTGCGCTGCAGTCTTGGCAGTGGAATTAGCTGATCTCATCTCATCTGAGATTGACATGGATCTGGACACCATCACTTTCTACACTGACAGCAAGGTGGTATTAGGATATATTCATAATCAGACTAGATGCTTTTATGTCTATGTCAACAACCGAGTCTTAAGGATAAGAAGATCCAGTCAGCCTGAACAGTGGTGTTATATACGCTCAGACCAAAATCCAGCGGATATAGCCACAAGGTCCATTTCTGCAGCGTGCCTCGCAAATAGCCCGTGGCTTTTGGGCCCCAGGATCCTTGCAGACTCTCCTAGCCCTCCAGAGAAGGAAACTTTCAAGCTCATAAATCCTGCACTTGATGCAGATGTACGACCCGAAGTGACCAATATGAGCACTACAACTGTGAGCAAGAAGCTGGGATCACAACGTTTTTCCAGGTTCTCTACTTGGCAATCACTTATCCGTTCAATCGGACACCTCATTCACATTGCCAATGTTTTCCATAAACCAGCAACTAACGAATCCTCATGCCTTAGAAGTTGGCACTATTGTCCAACAGCATGCTCAGCAGAAAACTTCTCAAAGGCTAAAACTGTCATTCTTCATGCCGTCCAGGATGAAACTTATGCAACAGAAATTGCATGCATCAAGAGTGGGAAAAATCTTCCTAAAAGCAGTCCATTAATCGCACTGAATCCATTCATTGACAATAAAGGCCTTTTGAGAGTTGGAGGTCGCATTTCAGCAGCGAAACTGGATCAGGAAGAAAATAATCCTTTAATCGTCCCTGGCAAGCACCATGTTGGAACCTTATTGGTAAGGCATTATCATCAACAAACCCAACATCAAGGACGTTTACTCACCGAAGGAGCTATCCGAGCAGCCGGTTTCTGGATCATTGGAGGCAAAAGGCTTGTGAACAATATCCTATATCATTGTGTCCTTTGTCGGAAACTTCGTGGCCACCTCCAAACTCAGAAGATGGCTTCTCTTCCATCAGACAGGTTGTGTACAGATCCTCCCTTCACCAACATAGGCCTAGACGTATTTGGCCCATGGTCCATCCATACACGTCGGACGAGAGGAGGTCTGGCACATAGCAAAAGATGGGCAGTAATCTTCACTTGTCTCAGTGTCAGGGCAGTCCACATTGAAGTAATTGAGTCATTGGACACCTCCAGTTTTATCAATGCCCTCAGGCGCTTCCTTGCTTTCCGAGGTCCAATAAAACAAATTCGTTCAGATTGTGGGACGAATTTCATCGGTGCGTGTAAGGAGCTTCAGATCCCATCGAACATCGATGATAAAAGTGTCCAAAAATACTTAGCAGAACATGGTTGCTCTTGGATATTCAATCCCCCTCATGCCTCCCACATGGGTGGCTCCTGGGAAAGAATGATAGGGATGGCAAGGAAAATATTAGACTCCATGTTCCTTCAGTTGGGACACATGAAATTAATGCATGAAGTGCTCACTACTTTCATGGCTGAAGTAACTGCCATCATCAATGCTAGACCACTGGTGCCGGTGTCTACGGATCCAAGTGACCCGTTTCTTCTTACACCTTCCATTCTCCTCACACAGAAAGTGTGCACACCTACCGCTCCTGCTGGTGACTTTGGAACCAAAGATCTTTTTCAACGTCAATGGAGACAAGTCCAACATCTAGCGAACACATTCTGGGACAGATGGAGGAAACAGTATCTGTGTTTACTACAGACACGTAGGAAATGGCAATCTGAACAACCCAACGTTGAACCAGGTAGCATTGTGCTCCCTAAAGATAGCCAAACCAAAAGAAATGAATGGCCATTGGGAATCATTACGCGGGTCTTTCCAAGCAAAGACGGAAAAGTGCGCAAGGTGGAAATAAGGATTCCTAAACGAGATGGCACCAAGCTCTTCCTTAGGCCAGTAACCGAGATTGTCGTACTCCTTCCTCATGAATCCAAGCTAAAGTAACATGTCAAAAAGCAGTTATTTAGTGGTGGCACTCAATCATGCCAGACGGGGAGTGTTCTGTTACAGTAATTGTCTAAGTTAACAATAATTAAGGAATAAATGTTTGGTTTGTAGTTCGTCCCCCCCTGCTGGCTGCTCTGAGAATAACGTTGTCATTATCATGTGACGGATCACATGACTAACAAGGAAATTAGTGCCTGCCATCCTGCTATTCTATTCTTTAGTCAGGAAGCAGTGAATCAGTATCCATCTGCATTCATCTTTGGCTTTTGGTAGCTTCGTCGGTATGTTTTATTGTTATTGTTCATATTACCTTCAATTGTATTTGATTGGTTTGAAGTTTTTGTGAATTTATTATTTGAGTGCATCTTAGATGTATTTTCTCATTAGATCATATGAGAGCCATTGATACATTAATCATTGTCCTTTGGCTGACAATGTAATTTGTGTTATTTGATGAGCAGGAAACTTAGATCTAGATTACAAGATATTTGTAAGGAGTATTCCTTTATGTACACATTGTGAATGTCAATTCATATTGTTTATTGTTTTCTTTTTATTTCATAGTTTTACTCTACCCTTATTAAAGTATGCAAAAGGACATTCCGTGCCTGTGACGTTGATGAGAGGGAGTTTAACTTGCTGTTGAAGTATACACAGGACGTATATGGAGAACAGTACAATCAGATATAACTTTTTTTAAACTAATGTATAATCCTACAAAGCTATTATTATCAGAGCACATTATTATTATTCCACATTAAATTTACATTTAAAAATGTAAATAATGTATTCATAAATAAATAAATAAATAATGTATTAATGTAAATGTAAAACTGAAAAGCGAAAATAATGTAACAGAATGTTCAACATTATTCTACAGATACGTTAATAAAGTGAAAAAATGTCGGATGCATTGATACATGGTAATAATAAAACCAATAAGAAGAAATCTGCATATGAGAAAAAAAAAAAGAAAAAAAAAAAAAACCTTGTTCACTGTTACATGTACTGCGTTAGGCTACCTGAGACTTGTCATAGCACTGGCATATTGCTCTTTTGTTTATTTTGATTGCTTCCATTGTCCTCATTTGTGAGTCGCTTTGGATAAAAGTGTCTGCTAAATGACTAAATGTAAATGTAAATCAGAGCATGTGAGCAGAGAAGAGCGTCATGAGAGAGTAGTATATTTATTATGTATAGATAAATACACTTACATGCATGTATGTATTTAAGAAAAATATGCTATGTTTATATATTAAATATATTTAGATATCATATAAATTATATGAATATAAATATGTAAATATATATAAATAATTTCAAAATATATATTGTATGATTATGTATTTGTATATACATAATAAATACACACAGTAAACACACACAAAAAACTTTTTTTTTGCAGTTCTGTGATAGCCTACTGCCAGAAAACAAACCAAAAAGAAACAACTTCATGATGTTCAATCAAAATACTTAAAAGCAGAAAGTGCAAACTCATCTGCTTTCTCAAGCTTTTAATTTAACAATGTACAAATGTTTGTTGTAAAACACTATTGCAATTGCTTAAAAGCAAACCACTTTCAGTTATTAAAAGGGCCAAGAGCCAAACTAAAGCAAACACTGATCTCCATGATGGTGGCATCATTTTATCCAATAAAACATCAACATCTGATCCTCTGTGATTCTCAATAACAGCAGGTGTTCATCACTAATGCACAATCACCATTTAATTAGTCACTTAATTATCTCATTAACTCTAACTCTTTGAGGACTTTGGATTTGACTCGAGAATCGTTTGTGACTTGAAAGGAACAGGCTTGTTTGAGATGAGCAAAATCTGCACAGAACCGATCACCGGTGATCACGCGAGATGTATGTCGGTTAGAAAAGTGTTCCGAGTTACTGCTGAAGTGTGCCAAAAAACTCTGCCGACGGCTCTGTCAGATTGAGCAGTCGCGCGCAGTTGCTCTCTGCCGACTGCGCTGATTAGAAGCATGATGGGAAGTGACTGACTGACGACACAGATTAATGCTCATTGGTTCAGACAACCGTGATGCTGCATTCTTTTCTAAAATGTTTTATTTTTTAAATCTGATTTCATGCTAATATGTATTTAAATTGTGCATGAATATTCCCAAACACTATGACAGTGCGATCTCTGTGTTGAGATATGTGATTAGTACTCTAAGATACATGTTTGAATTAAAATAAAAATGGAGGATAAATAGCCTTTTATATGGAATTAAATAGCAAGCACTTTGAGTGTCTTGTTCATCATATTTATATTCATATAAAAGCAACAGAACTGAAATTATATCATGTTTATCAGCAGCACAGCATATGAGTGAGAATAACACGATATCTGTCTTTGATCTCGTTGGTAGCTCTGATTAAAAGTAAAATAGCATGCATTATAATAGCATTTTTTTAATTAAAATGCCTTATCAAGATTTTTTTTTTTTTTTTTTTTACTTAGTGTGAATTATTTTCATATTATTTTTATTTAAATTTAAAAAAAAAAATTATAATGGATTTTCATAGTTTAATATTGAATACTAAAATATTACAGTTTATACATAAAGGTATTCTGAAAGGTTGCAGACGTTGAAAATCAACATGCATTTACACTGCACTAATAAATTGCATTAAATGCGGTTATGAGATTAATGTTTTAAATATAAAAATTTGGAATATAATATGAAATGATCAGAAAACATGGAACAATACTTTTAAATATGAAACTAATATTGCCAGTAGGTGGCAGTGAGCCACTGTTATAATAAGTGAGTCATTGAGTCATTTATTCAATAATTTCTTTCAAAACAGATTATTCATTCAGGACTGAAGTGAGAAATGAATGGATTTTTTGAATGGATCAGTGAATCATTGATTCTTTCCTTCAAAAATGCAAATTAATAGAGTAACAAAACACCACTATGTGTGTTGCTGCAGAGACACACATGCACTCTTTAGAAAAATGGTTCTGAACAGTACCAGAAAAGAGTTCTTTGACTTGTAACAATAGCAGAGCCATTTTGGTGCAAAGTAGAACCCTTTTTTAAGGTTCTATAAAGGACCATTCTTTGAAAATGCTATAAGTCCCTAATGGTGTTATAAATTACCTTTTTAATGATAGCTTATTTTGATTAATATTAACATATTAGTGTATTTCTATCATTATTATAAGTATTAGTGATATTATTTTTATATATTGTTTATGAATATTGTTTTTAACCCTATATCTGCCTGGTATTATATTATATAATTATATTATAATTATATTACAGTCTCTATTAGGGTTTTACATTGAAACAACAACAACAACAGCAGCATGTTGTGTGACACAGGCAATTTTTTTATTGACGTGAAATTGTAGCAAAATGTCAGTGCTCTTAACATCAGTTATTAGCTGAATACATTAATAAATGACAATTGACTTTGAAAATGAATAAATACACAAAGAAGTAAGACACAAAAGAAGAACCGAAAATAGATGTGATGAAGACCAAATTCCATCATTTTGGTGTGATATTTACACAAACCCAAGTAATAACTAAAAAACTAACAATATGGATTATAAATTCAATATCTCTGCTGCTTGCTTGTTAGGAGAGAAGTATCCTATCCTCAGCTTAACAGAGCAGCTCACACTTACATGTGACCAAAAAAAAAAAAAAAAAAAAAAGCATGTTTGTTTGGAAAAGTTACGGATTTAAAAGTTACATTTTTATTTAAATTTATGAATGAATGAAGTGTGCTGACAGTCTGTGTAGATGAATAGCTGAGCTCCAGAAAATCAGTAATGAGGTGCTTTGAAAGTTACAGATTTGAAAAACAAAAAGGCGGGAATAAAGAACCCTAAACTCTAACACAAAGAACCATTTCAGCATTAAAGGGTTCTGCAGGACGATGTGGTTCTAAATCAGTCGCTATCAACCTGTTTTTGTTCCGAAGCCACCTCTGGATACTGCTTAAATTAATGTTTGGGCCATGAACAGTTTCTGTGAAACCACTAGCCACTAGGTGACACTCATGCCATTAATGATTTCTGAAGACACTTGATCTGACACAATACAAACTGATATCCCTTTTTTAGATTGATAACATTATACAAAGGATATAGATGGTTTTTAAATCATTACAGACATTGGTTTTGACAACACAAACACATGCCGTAATACTGGATGAGGGCATCAGACATATCCATTCCACTCCTCCCATGTTCCTGTTTGGAAAATAATGGGGCATATTAAAAAAAAAAAATGTACCCAAGTCAATGCATGAAATACAAACACATGTGCACAATTCTTCTCACAACACCGCTGAATAAATGTGATGTGCAATGTCATTTTGTTGAATGTACCCCATGACCTGATCATTCACTAGTGGCATGACAGATTCTTAACTCATTGTTTTGTTGGCTCTGTGCAGTTGAAAAAAAAAAAAAAAAAAAAAACATGTGTAAAGCTTGCACTCACACTTTTTTGGGGATGTCCCTGTGGTATATGGTTGCTTTGTAAAACCTCACTCATTGTAGCAAGGGGCCATGGTCATATGATTTTTAATAAATCAAAGTTAGACCAGATTTTGGTAGATTGATTGCATCATGGTCAAATAAAAAAAAGAGGTTAATGGGGCAAATCACCCCCACACGGCCAAAGTCACAGCAGGGTCTGTTTATCAGAGTTCAGCAAATAGTTGCTGTCCAAATGATGCAAGTGCCTCACTTCTCATTGGTTGTTTGGAGGTGAACTTTACCTTCACTTTACTCAGTTTGGATAAAATATTGATTTTCATCTGGCAGTGCTGACCACTCACTTTTAACACCCCCACAATAAAAAAATAATAATTTTATGAATATCACTACATTTGTGCCCAAACATGCACATGTTGAGCAATGCATTGAAGCTGACAATGCACTTCAGCCTTTGAAACAATAGTTGTATTGATTTATTGTATGGTTGTAAGTGTTTTCTCTGTAATCAATATTATGTAACAGGGACTGTATATAAAGCTTATTCTTATTCTTCTGTTTCTAATTTCATAGGTCATAGGTAAATCATTTCAGGATTTTTAAAAACCATTTTGTCAGTGGTATTACATATAGTTAAAAGTATAGAGAGCCAGTAACAGTAAATGGATTTAAACACAAAGATATTAGTGTAGAAACTTTATTATTAATAAAAACTCTACCCCAATAAAGTCTGTCCTTTCAACAATTCTATTACTATTGAAGCAACTCAACCTTCAAGCGCCGGCCTCATGAGTCCAAAGTCAGTGCTTGATTGCAAAATAGATTAACATGGACTACTGACCTCTGATAGGCATATGTTGTATGAACTGGAAATAAAATAAAGTTTGCATTGATTTCTAATGTATTTTCCGTGGATTCATCTGTCACAATAATGTTAGGTTTTTGAAATACCTTCGTTTAAGGACTTTGTTTTGTCAGCAAATATTCATCTGCTTAATTGCAGTTATTTTAACTGACTGCATCATGTAATTCAATTGGCAGAGTGTGTAATAAATATAATTGTTTAAAAATCTATTGGCAGTTCTAGCGTTTTAATATTTTGCCAACGCAACATGAAATTAATGACACTTATTTAAAATAATATACATATAAAATAATATTTGATCAAATTATCTTCTATTTCAAATTGTCAAAATAGTATAAAATGCATTGTAGAAGAAGAAGAAGAAGAAGAAGAAGAAGAAGAAGAAGAAGAAGAAGCGAAAACCTTAAAACTCTGCTCATCTGCATGATCTAAAAGACTATCATAAACTGTAAATATTAGAGTTATAAAGTGTATACACACACTACACAAATTTGTTGAATGTTTTTGAAAGAAGTCTCTTATGCTCACCAAGACTGCATTTATTTAGTAATTTATTTTTAATTTCTTATTATCATCAATGTTTCAAACTGTTTTTGCTGCTTAATAGTTTTGTGGAAACGACAGTACCATTCAAACATTTAGGGTTTAATAAAACCCTAAAAGTTTGTAATAAAAAAAGAATAGAAAGAAACTAATGTTTTTTTTTTATTATTTGTTTTTATATTCCAGCAAGGATGCATTAAGTTGATCAAAAGTGAGAGTACATACATTTAAAACATTACAAAATTGCAAATAAATGCTGTTCTTTTGAACTGTCTATTCAGCTAAGAATTCTAAAAATGTATCACAGTTTCAAAACTATTAAGTAGACAAAACTCTTTTCATCATTTATTATAATAAGAACCAATTTTAATAATAATTGAGCATTAAATCTGTATATTAGAATGATGTTTGAAGGATTATGTGACACATGATGCAGAATGCCCCATTAATCATAATTCAGAAACGTCATTAATTCCAACAAAACATCAATGTCACAGTGAATTCTGCTAATAGTTAGAGTGAGTTAACTGTCCCCTCTATGACATTCCCTCACTCCCCTCTTTTATATTTGTTTTTGATGTCATTTACATTGGCAAGCATCTCTGGCATGAAATTGTTTGCTTATTTCCCCCTGCAGTGTATATTATAAAGGTCTGGACAAGTGAGGAGGACTTTTCTTGGTTGAAGATTTGTGTCAATGTGCAGCATGAGAGAGCTGGTGATATTAGCAGCTTTGATCTCGGCTCTACACGCAGCCAGCCTCCTGACAGGAACTGATGTGCAATATAAGTGCCAAGAAGATCAGGACAACATTGCTACATTAGAAGCCGAGCGGTTCATAAATGACCATCACCACCATGGATACAAATTCAAATTTGTCTCACGGGACAGTCGCAGTGCAGAAGAGAAGGTGAGGCTTTGTGACACTGTCTTCCTGTGGATGTTTTCATATCTATACGTAAGGTGTAAAAGAGTGATTACAACCACAGAAAAAGAAGATAATTTAAAGAAAAAAAAGTAAAAGAAAAAAAAATGATATGCAAATGTTACAAATTGTCTTGTTTTTGTGCAGACTGGTCCTTGTGAGGTCGTCTTGAGAATAACTCTAGAGGAGACTGAATGCCACATTGTGAATCCCAAACCTTTAGATCAGTGTAATGCTAGAACTGAAACAGAGACGGTGAGCTGAACATCACAATTTGAGAAATACTGCCTTTTTCACACTGAATAGAGTGACTTTTGTAAGTTGTGCATCTATTTAACAGCCTTTTAATGTCTCCTTTAAAGAAAGTGACAGCAAAATGTAATGTGACCATCTCCAGTTTTGAGGGAAAAGCAGCTGTGAAGCGTTACATCTGTGACACCGAACCAGGTAAACAAGTCAATAGAATGATTTTTTTTTCTTTAGAAACTTGACATATCTAGCCTTTCAAAGAACCCATAGCAATGTTTAAGGTCACTTTGTCAAAGAGTACAGAAAAGGTAATGCATCTCCTATAAGTTACATCATGATTGTATATTGCTCCTGTATTTTGTCCCAGCTTCACATGAAGTACTTGTGACAAAATGCCCTGATTGCCCCAGTCTACTGCCCTTGCATGACCCGAAGGGTCTGGAGAGTGTGAAAACAGCCCTGCAGAAATTCAACAAAGAATCTAATCACAAGTCTTACTATAAACTGATGGAAGTGGGAAGGATCAGCACACAGGTGATGTCTTTCAAACTTGTTTTAAGCTTGAATATTTAATGCAACTACAGCGACACATGCACCATTTCATTCCAAAGTTGTGTCAAAATGCAACTCATTAAGGCCTTGATATACTCATGGCGAAGTTCTTCTGAGAAAACAGCAGTTAAGAAAATACCTGATCATAGCGATGTGTATATGTTTGGTAGGTCTTTTGCAGAAAGTTCGCTTTGGGAAGCTGCTTCAAACTGAAATTCCAAATGAATTTTGTTGTTCCACTTGAATACTGAATTTGTTGACAGACAACTAACTGATGTCAAAAAACTAGTGCTGACAAAAGCTGCTGTGTTGTTGCCTCAAGACATCTGTGTCTGAGCCAAAAAGTAAAAGCTGAGCTTGAACTCACCGCGAAGACTATTGACAACTAGCATGTACAGGTGCATCTCAATAAATTAGAATATCGTAGAAAAGTTCATTTATTTCAGTAATTCAACTAAAATTGTGAAACTCGTGTATTAAATAAATTCAGTGCACACAGACTGAAGTAGTTCAAGTCTTTGGTTCTTTTAATTGTGATGATTTTGGCTCACATTTAACAAAAACCCACCAATTCACATCTCAACAAATTAGAATACTTCATAAGACCAATTAAAAAAAAACATTTTTAGTGAATTGTTGGCCTTCTGGGAAGTATGTTCATTTACTGTATATGTACTCAATACTTGGTAGGGGCTCCTTTTGCTTTAATTACTGCCTCAGTTCGGCGTGGCATGGAGGTGATCAGTTTGTGGCACTGCTGAGGTGGTATGAAAGCCCAGGTTTCTTTGACAGTGGCCTTCAGCTCATCTGCATTTTTTGGTCTCTTGTTTCTCATTTTCCTCTTGACAATACACCATAGATTCTCTCTGGGGTTCAGGTCTGGTGAGTTTGCTGGACAATCAAGCACACCAACACCATGGTCATTTAACCAACTTTTGGTGCTTTTGGCAGTGTGGGCAGGTGCCAAATCCTGCTGGAAAATGAAATCAGCATCTTTAAAAAGCTGGTCAGCAGAAGGAAGCATGAAGTGCTCCAAAATTTCTTGGTAAACGGGTGCAGTGACTTTAGTTTTCAAAAAACACAATGGACCAACACCAGCAGATGACATTGCACCCCAAATCATCACAGACTGTGGAAACTTAACACTGGACTTCAAGCAACTTGGGCTATGAGCTCCTCCACCCTTCCTCCATACTCTAGGACCTTGGTTTCCAAATGAAATTCAAAACTTGCTCTCATCTGAAAAGAGGACTTTGGACCACTGGGCAACAGTCCAGTTCTTCTTCTCTTTAGCCCAGGTAAGACGCCTCTGACGTTGGCTGTGGTTCAGGAGTGGCTTAACAAGAGGAATACGACAACTGTAGCCAAATTCCTTGACACGTCTGTGTGTGGTGGCTCTTGATGCCTTGACCCCAGCCTCAGTCCATTCCTTGTGAAGTTCACCCAAATTCTTGAATCGATTTTGCTTGACAATCCTCATAAGGCTGCAGTTCTCTCAGTTGGTTGTGCATCTTTTTCTTTCACACTTTTTCCTTCCACTCAACTTTCTGTTAACATGCTTTGATACAGCACTCTGTAAACAGCCAGCTTCTTTGGCAATGAATGTTTGTGGCTTACCCTCCTTGTGAAGGGTGTCAATGATTGTCTTCTGGACAACTGTCAGCTCAGCAGTCTTCCCCATGATTGTGTAGCCTAGTGAACCAAACTGAGAGACCATTTTGAAGGCTCAGGAAACCTTTGCAGGTGTTTTGAGTTGATTAGCTGATTGGCATATCACCATATTGTTTTTTGTTGAGATCGTGAATTGGTGTTTTTTTGTTAAATGTCAGCTAAAATCATCACAATTAAAAGAACCAAAGACTTAAACTGCTTTAGTCTGTGTGCATTGACTTTATTTAATACACGAGTTTCGCAATTTGAGTTGAATTACTGAAATAAATGAACTTTTCCAAGCCGTTCTAATTTATTGAGATGCACCTGTATGTTTTGTGCCTGAGAGAAGATTAGAGAACCAGCAGGTGGTGGTAGCCTGTATTCGTCATTCAATAAGGGGAACCAGAAGAGCTAGGGCTGTGCTTGCTTACCATTTTCACACCAACCTCACTCACCACAGATGTATTTGATAAAAATGATCACAGATGAAGATGAAAAAAAATGAGAAGAGCCTTCTGTGTTTATGCTCTTGATTTAGTTGTTCACTTGCTTTCGTCATTCTTTTTATGCACCATTTTAATAAGCTGAACAACACTCAGAGTGATCTCTCCCACCGGTGGGTCCGACTAGTGCCAAGGAGTGGAACAAGTCAAGTAAAATCACATTTATTTAAATAGCACTTTGTACAATAAGAGATTGTTTCAAAGCTCCTCTACAGAAGACAATAGTGTTATTTTCCATCTCAACACACCGCAAAAACTAAACCAACCAAAGTGCAAGAATTTATATTGCATCTTGAGTAGATGTTTCTGGCCTCACACAGCAATTCTGTTGTATCAGACATTACTGTGGCATAAACAGACAACTTTTTTAATACGGTCATTATACTCTTTGTTTGTAAGTGGTTTACATGTTAACAAAATATTTGTCTGTTTTCATAGTGGATGTTTTTGGGTCAGAGCTTCTTTGCTCAGTTTGCCATTATGGAGACAAACTGTACAAACAAGGAGGCACCCCAGACTGAAGAATCATGCAAGGCTTTATGTGAGGATAAGGCTGTAAGTGCACAAGAAGTTCATTACTTTATAACTAATTTCTTTAATTATTATAATTAAAGGGATATTTCACTGAAAATGAAAATTTTGTCATCATTTGCTCACCCTCATGTCGTTTCAAACCTTTTGTTGAACACAAAAGAAGATATTTTGAAGAATGCTGGTAAACAGTTGATGCCCCCCCCCCCCCCCCAGCTAGGAATGGTTTGTTCAAAGAATGTTCTAAGAACATTATGCTATGTTCTGTGAATGTTTATTGATAAATCTTAATTAGAATGTTAGAGGACAATGTTCTAATAATGTTATCAATAAACATTTGTAGAATGTTTTTAGAGAATGTTATCCTAGCTTTTAAGAGAACATTCTGGGAACTAAAATAAAACTTGCCACTGAAAACATTCCCAGAACATGAAACATTTCTAGCTGGGAATTGACTTCAATAGTATTTCTTTCCCTTCTGTGGAAGTCAATGGGGACCATCAACTGTTTGGTTACCAGTATTCTTCAAAATATCTTCTTTTGTGTTCAACATAAGAAAGAAACTCATACAGGTTTGGAATGACATGAGGGTGAGTAAATGATGACAATGTTTTGGGTAAACTATTCCTTTAAGGCAAGATGCTACAGGCAAAATAATATTTTTTTTCTGGCACTGGTCAATTTGAAAAATTTGGGCTATATTTGGCTTTCATAACATGTCTAATGTGAGACTAGTGTAAAGAAAACATACAAAAATACAGATTATGTTTAGTTTTTTTTGTTTTTTTTTTACCCTTTATCTATTTGTGTCTGAAGAATTCAATTTCAATACATTTTTAAAGGCTGTGAGTTTGTTCTCCACTTCAGTAGCACTTACGTACACCACACTTTACAGTTTTATTCTATCTATATTCTGAAGGCTTTTACAGATCATTTGCCTGATTTAAATAACACTTTATTCCTAAAAAATATGATTCATTTTAGACAAACTTTCAGACAAATCCAATCGGAGTTATATTAAAAATTGTCCTGGCTCTTCCAAGCTTTATAATGGCAGTGAATGGGTGTTTTTGTCAACAGTCCAAAATAAGTCCAATAAAACGCATCCATCAATAATAAAAAGTGCCTCACACGGCTCTGGGGGGTGAATAAAGGCCTCCTGTAGCGAATCGCTGTGTTTTTGTAAGAAAAATATCCATATTTAAAACATTATAAACAATTTTCTTTAACTTACGCTAACTGCAAGCCATTCCTGCGCATGACGTAGGACTTTATTCACCCCCTGGAGGCACGTTTTATTATGGATGGATGCACTTTATTGGACTTCTTTTGGATTGTTAAAAAAAACCCCACCCATTCACTGCCATTATAAAGCTTGGAAGAGCCAAGATATTTTTTAATATAACTCTGATTGGATTCATCTGAAAGAAGAAAGTCATATACATCTAGGATGGCTTGAGGATGAATAAATCATGGGCTTATTTTCATTTTTAGGTGAACTAACCCTTTAAGTATATAGTTTTGAATACCTCTCTCTCTTTCTCTAGCGGTATGGCTTCTGTAAGTCCTCCAAGGTCGGAGATGAGGAACCAGAGGTGGAATGTGAGATTTATGAAGCTCAGGTATACATCTCAATAACAAACTCTTAAATTGGACCAGTAAGACCCAGTTATTTTATCATCCATCTATAAAATGCCTTTGCTCTATTTGTTTCCAGAACATAACTCATCCAATGAAACACCCTGCTCAGTCAAGAAGAGACTGTATACACCATGGTCCCCCATTAGGAGGTCGTCCAGGACATCGTCCAGGACATGTTCACCCGCATCGCCCAGGACACGAAGGCCATGACCACAAGGACAAATTTCCTGGTCATAGGGGGCGTCCAGAACACACAGGCCATGACCACAAGGACAAAACACCAGACCAAAGAGGCCGTCCAGAACACGCAGGCCATGACCACAAGGACAAAACCCCAGACCAAAGGGGCCGTCCAGAACATGCAGGCCATGACCACAAGGACAAAAAACATGATCACAGGGGCCACCCGGAACATCCACACCTCTGTCCAAAAGGCCCTTCAGGAGTTCCAGAATCAGCGCCTGAGGGCCGCCATGCATTCCCATGTCATGGCTTTGTAAAAATACCCCCATCTATTTATCCAATCTGCCCTTTCCCTCCACCACGTCTCTGCAGAGGGCCTCCAGACTTTGTACATCCTCGTCCTCCTCCTCCACCTCCTCCTTCTCCTCAGTAACTAACACTAAAATCTATGGAGGAACATTCAGATTCCATCCCATGTTGCAGAGTTTGAAAAAGCAAACATTCAAAACTGAACAACATAAGACTGTTAGTGTCTCCAGAATGTTCAGTCCAATAAATATTCTAGACTGACCTGTGTGGTTAATGAGTGATAATGGTCTCAAAACACAGCTGACATTTTGGGTGTTGCAATATTACAAAACTGCTATGACAAGAAAATCAAATCACATGTAACTGTAAGTTAAAGTCAGGATACCTGTAAAAGGAGAAGTTGACAATTTCACAAACAAAACATGAGGTAACACTTTATTTCGATAGTCCACTTTAGACATTCTACTAACAGTAAGTAACTTTGCAACTACATGTCAACTAGCAGTCATTAGAATATTAGTAGACTGTCTGCTTAATATCTGCTAACACTTTATTTTGATGGGTCAACAACATACAACATACTGACTATCAGAAACTTTGCAAGTATATGTCAGCTTATTCTACTAACCCTAAACCTACCCTACTGAGAGTTAGTAGACATGTAGTTACAAATGAATGAGAATTAGTTGACATGTAGTTGGCATGTAGTTACAAAGTTACTTATAGTTAGTAGAATGTCTAAAGTGGACTATCGAAATAAAGTGTAATCAAACATGATGTGTAGACTAATTATGGTGTCCCATATTCGGAATTTGTGCTCTGCATTTAACCCATCTAAATGCACACACAGCATGGTATGTATTGAATACACACACACACACACACACACACACACACACACACACCATAGACACACACCCGGAGCAGCCATTTTTACTGCGACACCGTTGGAGCAATTGGGGTTTGATGCCTCAGTTGTGGGAAATGATGGTGGAAGAGAGCGCTGTTTATTCACTCCCCCCACCTACATTTCCTGCCAGTACTGAGACTCCAGCCTGTGATCTTCGGGTTACAAGTCCGGCTCTCTAACCATGAGGCATGAGCAATCCAATTCTCCTTGATCTTTTGAGATAAGATTGTCTGACGACTAAGAAAACATACTTTAACTTCTCTCTTTAGTCCATAGAGACCATTTGCTGTGGTGATGAATACATCAACACACGATCAGCTATGTTTTCTGTCACAATGAGAAAGCAGCAGATGCTATTACTCTTGAGGCACAACCCACGTAAAGAAAATAATTCAGCAAATAACTGCAATTGCAGGTTTCAAACAGAGATGACAAAGAGGCAAATTTTATGGACTGCAGCTTTAAGAATTAAGAGTCATAAACATTATACTTCTCCTGGCTGTGAAATCCCTTTCTTTGCACATGTTTCTGAAGAATCTCAAACATTTGAAATAAGTGGCTGAAGTTTCTCTGATATTTTCAGTATGATTTTACCAGTTTGTTCAGCATATTTCACTGTGGACTGACACAATGTAATGTAAACTTTGTAAACAGGCTGTTATTTAAGCTGTTCAGTTAATACCTATATAGAAAACAAACTTTTTATATTATACAGTATTAATATACTGTATATAATATACAGCACAAGTTTGTGCAACTCATGTGAAGAGGAAGTTTCTTAAAGGCACAGCAACAAAAAAAAACTGTTCATTTTTAAAAATTCTTAGCATTACATGCGGATGATATATCATATAATATGACCCTTTTAATCATACAAAATATTGTATTCACAACATCTCTACAACAACATGATATTTACTTTACAGCTGCAAGTAGCACAGTCCAGAGATCAATGTGACATAATGTTATGTTTACATGGAAGAGTTTAAAAAGAACGTGCAACGTTTAGAAATCAATATACATGATGAATACAATTAAAATGTAGTGTTCTTCACCTTTTTTTTAGTTACAAACTGAGGCACAGTCTTAAGAACAATGAACACAAGACTTCTCTGGATAGTTTAATAACATATTGTATTACAAGAAAATTAGTTTATCAAAAAAAAAAAAAAAAAAAATTGTATCAGAAGATAAGGTTTCAGGGTTCATTCTTAGAAAACAGTGCCCTAAAATACAAACAGTTATTCATGACTACTAAACCTAAACCTTACCCCAAAGTATGATCTTATTTAAACCAGTCATAAGTACAATATATAACAAAATATAATAGAATATTGTACAATTGTGTAATTTATTTAAGTTTTGCATTCAGAGGGTAAGAAATAAGTAAAAATACACAGACATTGAAATGGTATAATTTTTAGTAGTAGCATATATTTCTCATTTTTATTTTAATATTTTATTTTATTTTAATCAAGACAAAATTAGAGAGGAATTAGTTTGTATTTTAAAACTTATTCACATGTAGTGGTGAACATTTGGGAAATTGCATATATATATATACACACACACACACACACACACACACACACACACACACTAAACAGAGTCAAATGATGTAAAGTTTAGTATCCTGTTAATTAAATCAGTAGTCAATCATCGGGGGAATGCACAGCACACAAATGACATTGTTTCCTGAGAAAGACCCTGCAAAAATGTCACTGCAGCAAGATAAAACCACATGTTGCAACAAGTGAAGTGTTACAAAATCCTCATTTGAGTTGATTAGGGTACAGCAGCAGTTCACAAACTCTGGAGGTATTTGAACTCGGCATCCAATAGTAAGCCATACAGGACCACAGCATGTTGCAAACTGCCCTCTCCTTTAATCAATCATTCATATGATCACAGTCCTTGTGGAGCCCACTGATAAGAGTGAGTGTATGGGGGCTGTGATGTTGACTGAAACTGAATCATGTGTCAGTAACCTATCAGGAGAAGACTGAAGGGTTTATATGACGTATATATAAGCTTCCATGGACCATCTAGATTTTGTTGCTGTGATTGGGAGAAAGACTGCAGCTCCATCATGAAGCAGTGTGTGGTACTGATGATGGCCTTCCTGTGCGTCCATGGGGACCCTGTGGATGTTATGATCCCAGGATCTTGCCAAGATGCAGTAGCTAATGGTGCTGCCGCTGAAACTATGAACCAAATCAATCTGGACCGCACGGAGGGCTACGTTTTCAGCCTTGATCATCTCAGCAATGTCCATTACACGAAGCATGTGAGTCATTTTCAGGTTCTCATGATCTTATGGATAATTTTACAATCTAAATTAACATGCACTATTAAGAGATAATAATTTAAATGAATTTAATAGTAATTTAATCTCAGATTTGTTTCTAGGGAACCAATTAGTACAAAGCAATCATTTAAGAATCAAATAAAATTCTGGATGAACTGAAATTTTTTGGTTAAATTATATTTTAATCTGGTGTCTTTCTATAGGGATGCAATACCTTCGCATAGATTTTTACAAATGTTTATGAAACTTTCTCTCTCTTTTAGGGAGAGACAGGGACTGTCTTCTATCTCACATTTGATGTTTTGGAGACCAATTGTCATGTCATCAGCAAAAAAAACTGGAGAAATTGTGAAATCCGAAACCCTGAAGGGTACCCGGTATGGTTTTGCTAATTCTTAAAAACCATGAAATAACTTGTTAATGATGTTTGTTCTTCATTTTAACAGCCTTTTCAATCAACAGGTCTATGGACAATGCAAAGCCGTTATGTACATGAACAGAGTTCACAGAGTGGCCCGTCTGTACAGGTATAGCTGTACCGTGAGACCAGGTAATAACAAGCACTAGCCAGCATGCTTTTTTTTTTTAACCATCAAATGCTTACATGTGCTATTTTATCATACGCTCTCCCTTGCCAGTGCCTGCCTCCAAAATCAGAGAACGGTGCCCAGATTGCCCTGTAAAGCTCCCCGTGGATCATGAAGCAGCCTTGAGGACAGTGAAAATGGGCATGGAGAAATACAATAATGAGAGTGGCTTGGCAAACTACTTTGTTCCACTGAAGATCACAAGAGTTTTCTCTCAGGTAAGTAAATAAATAAGCATGAAAAAGAATGAGGATGAACACTATTTTGTAGAACTTCATCACTGGATATGATCATCTTGGTAGCTTCACTTTGGAAGATTCTACAGTGTGGAGTTCACCATCCAAGAGACGGTCTGCTCTACCAAAACCAATATAGCCGATGTCTCTAAATGTGAGGTCATGGCATGTGAGTTTGCGGTAAGTGACAAGACACTTCTGTAGGAGATGTATACAGATAGTCATCATATGTTGTGTTTGTCCAATAAAAAGGAATGTGTAATGCATATATTGCTGATCTTACACCGTTTAGCACAAAGGATTCTGCAAAGCCTCTCACTCTGTCACAGCCACCGGTGAGGAGAACCTCGGTGTCCAGTGTGAAATCTTTGAACCAGAGGTAAGACCACCCATTTCCAGCAGCACTGAGTGTGTTTGTGATCAAAACACACCATTTTTCTTAAAGGGCTAGTCCACCACTGTCAAGTTTGAATAAACCCTGGCTGTCAATGCAATAGAAAGCAGTAGGGTACAACGGGGCTAAAGGTGCCTTTGATATTATTTTCATCTAAACCACTAGATGGCACAAAAACATGGGTTAGCACTTTCCAAAATATTCGCTTGTATTTATCTGATCTTTGACGCGATCGCTCGCAGCAGTGCAGAGTTGATTCTGTGCTTACTTGATCTAATATTTGATGTTTTTTAAAATGTTGTAGATTTAAGTAGCAAATGAAAATCGCTAAAATTAATGCATATATTTTGAGACAAAAATCTTCTTTATGATTTTCAGTTTTGTTTAAGATAATTAAAGCAACAGTTTTTAAATAAAAAAGAATATGTAAAAATATGGTATTTGGGGTAAAAAGTGTTAATTAAGATGATACAGTAATTAAGATGATAATTAATAGATGGCTGACTCTTCCATTTGTTGACATGACATGGTTAGATTAAGATGGTAAATATCATATATTATGTTGTGTGTCCATATTAGAGATAATCACCATGATTAGAATGAAACCATCATATTTAAAAACATGATATCAATAATATCATACAATAAAATATCATTTGTTGTTACTACTGTAAATATATATTCAATTATTATTGGATCTCCTTCAATACTTTCAGAATCTTTACTTATTAAAATGATTTTGTTTCTGTATTTTAAAATATATTTTTTTATATTAACATTTTAATGACAGAATATTTATTGAACAAAAATGCATTATTTTATTTTTCAAAATAAGCAGAAAATAGTACAAACTTTGCTAAAGTGATTGTTTTGAACAAGTATTAACTTAGACATTATTAAAAAAAAAAAACACTATTTTAGCTGAAGTTTTTGTATCAGTACTGTGTGCCTTTACCCCTCTTGCCACCTCATAAATTTATACGATTTTTAAACAAAATAAGCAACTTGAATGATTTATTTTCACACAAAATCTGTTGCTCCATTAATGTTCAATACGATGTATATATTTTTTCTGCAATTATACATTTTAGGCGCAGTGAATAGCACATTTTTTTCTTGAGGTGGGCCTTTAGCCCCGTTGTACCCTATATATATTGGTTCTGTAAAAGTAATAGGTTACAGATTACCAAGTTACCCTGTTTAAAATGTAATAAGTTGTGTAACTGTTTAAATGACTTTATTAAAGAAATGTAACATTACATTTGATTACTTTTCTAAATTTCTAATGTTTTCAACTGTTAATCATTTTCAAACATTTAAAGCAGGCAGAGTTAACCTTACAGTAGTCCTCAACACTGATTACTGTCAGAATTTCGAAATCCTTCTTCACGTTAATTAAGATTATAATAATTTAATTTAAAGCACAGCCACTATAAAATCAGACTTTAGCACATCTTTTTACTTTGAGATCATACTTTAAATACTAGTTTTAAACTCATAAAAACAAATTGTTTAATAGTTATGATACTGCTTTTGAAATGAAATCGTTGTTTGCTGACAGGAAACACTGGCATCTAACAATGCTTTGGAAAAAAAAAAGTTATTCTTAAAAAATAAAGCATATACATAAACCCAAAAACAGTTGTGGAATAAGCATGTGTCCTATTATGTACAAGGCATACATTTTAGGCATACAAAAATGTGGATGTATGATCTATAGTTTTCACAAAAGCTCTAAAGCTGTCAAAAGTCACCTTTGCTGACAAATAAATGAGCATGTCTTGTCGTGCAGGTAACACGAAGAAAGAATATACGTTACTTATTTACATATACTACCGACATTGTAAAAATACAAAGTTATTCTTTCATACTTTCTAGCATATTCTTATTTTGATTGTAATTCGTTGGTGTTTTTAGGTTGCTGAAGAGGAGAAGAAAAAACACTTGATTGGAGGTGAACTGGACCACAGCCATAGCAACACAACTGGCTCATCTACTGGACATGACCATGACCATGACCACGACCACACCAAACCCCACGCACACAAACATGACCATGAACACACCTCAGGCCTCAACCACACACATGAACATGGCAAAGGCCACGGACACACCCATTCTCACGATCATGACCACGCTCATGCCCATCACGCCAAAGCCCATGAGCACGGTCAGGACGAGTGGGAGCACCATCACCACCAGTATGGTCACAAAAAGGGTGAGACCCATGAACATGACCATGAGCTGGTCCTGGACCACGAGCACAAACACAGACACCTCCATGAGCACGAGCACCACCACCACCACCACCACGATCATGAGAATCAAACCACATTTAGGCGTCCTTATGGCAAGGTCAATGTCCTTCATCCCATGGATGAGCCCATGACCCTTCCATCCTTACCTGACAGGCCACCTGCAGGAGCAGAGCGGCCCTCCCCCCCGTTCCGCCTTGACCCCCAGATACCAGGACAAAAGGAACCCACCATCCAACCCTTCCCTAACAGCCCTGCCCCTGAGTGTCCTGCACAGTCCAACATCCAAAACGGACTCCTCAAGCAGATCATCAGTGAGGATCCACGCTTTAAACCCACTGGGTAGAGACTTTTGAATAATTAATGTAAAGTGTAATAATACTGCAAAGGATAATATTATGCTTTGTGCAATAAAGAATGTTTGGCTGTCGTTGCTACTTATGTGATGTTTATTTTCAAATGTACAGCATTCATCTTCATTAGTTATGATTGAGCAAATCTAACCTTCTGAGAGCAGGGGGGTATTCCAAAAAGCAGGTTATGTGACATACCTGGGTATGTTTAAGGATAAGTAATTGGATAAACTCCAATTACTTCCAAAAATGGAGTTAACTTTCAGGGTAGGCATAGCAACTTGTACCATGTACATGTACCGCGGCTGCCCGAAGTGTATATGGACAAATTAAAATAGATCCTTTTACTAATGTGTAGTATGCTTGGAATGTATCCCTGGCAACTTAAGAACGGAGAGACGGTTGTAACATCACAAACAACGTGAGTTTCAGCCGGAGCATACATGTTAAGGCTTTTACACAGCAGAAATAAACATGACAACAGTGGCTGTTGATTATAGATTATATAAGATAATAAACACATGATTACGATAGGATATGGTTTGTGATTTTCTTGAGATTTGGATATTTTCATAACAATAATGAATGCATGTGTACATCTGAAATGCTAATTTGTGCAGTGATATAAAAGGTTATAAATAGCATATTTTAACAACAGTGAACGACCAAATTCCACATGTGATTGCAAAAGGAAATTATTACAAACACTCGATGGTGGTTTAAAGTAAGTTCTGAGTAAAAGTGTACTATTAATTTCATAAATTGTCTTATTTAGCATGATGCTGTGGGTGTTAGCTCTAATACACCTGCAGAACAGGTCCAGTTCTTCTTAATAATGCATTTATACTTCACGTCATAAATACTTCACGTGAGGTCGCAAGAAAATGTTTTGTTGTATTTATTTAGAAATACTTTTGATAATAGTTGGGTAAATGTATACTGGGATTGAAGCGATGTGGCTTGGTAAACATTTTATTGCCAGTATAAAGGCTGATAATGGCTGAATAAAAACAAAAGAATAATAAGTATTCATACCTGGCGCAGGTGTGAAAGGTTCTGTTTCCTAAAACTAGTTTGTCATGCATTTCTTTATTTCAACACATTTACAGGTAAATCCTAGTATTTTAAAATCGCGATTAATCGTGATTAATCACAGTCCATGTCGATTGACAGCACTAATATATATATAATCATGATTAATCGCATTCAAAATAAAAAAATTTTTGTCAGTCAGTCAGTCACCTTTATTTATATAGCGCTTTTAACAATGCGGATTGTGTCAAAGCAAATTCACATTATCAAAATAGGAAAATAGTGTATCAGTAATGTAAAATGACAAGATTAAACACTCAATTTTCAGTTAAAGGCATTTCATTATTGAATTCAGTGATGCCATTCAAGGATTCAAAGGATTCAAAAGGATTCAAAGGATTCAAAACGTTTATTGTCATATGCACAGTGAGGAAAAGCAAATTTCCCTGTACAATGAAATTCTTTCTTTGCAGTCCACACTGAATGCCAAGACAAGTGCACATTATGTAAATATAAAAACAGACATACACCTAAATAGAATAAGAACAAATAAGAAAAATACACATAAATAAGAAAAAGAAAACAGTAGTGCAGTAGTCTGTAACAAATTGAGTGCAACTACATAATAACAATAGCAGCTTTAACATTAATAATGTGCAAATCAAGATGAAGATACTTGATATGAAATAGCAGCAGTAACATTAGCAATGTGCAAAATTTTAGTTATAGCAGTTCAGTCCACATATTCTATGAGATATGTGAGACTGGTCTGTGTTCACTGGTTACCCGTTTAACAGTATAATGGCTGAGGGGAAGAGGAGTTCCTTAATCTGGAAGTCCTACATTTCACACTCCTGTACCTCTGTCCTGAGTGTAGGAGTGTGAACAGTCCATGTTGTGGGTGGGTGGGGTCCTTAAGGATGGAGGCAGCTCTCCTGTGAACTCTGCGATGGTAAATGGTCTGCAGGGAGGGCAGTAGAGTCCTGATGATCTTTTCAGCAGTCTTCACCACTCTCTGCAGATGTTTGCGGTCCCTCAGTGTAGTGCTGCCATACCACACGGTGATGCATCTGGTCAAAACGCTCTCAACAACACAGCTGTAGAAGTTGCTGAGGATCTTAGGTGACATGCCAAACTTTCTCAGCCTTCTTAGGAAGTACAGCCGCTGTTGTGCTTTCTTAACCAGCTGGCTGGTGTTGAGTGTCCAGGTGAGGTCCTCGCTGATGTGGACCCCCAAGTATTTAAAGCTGCTCACCCTCTCCACTTCAAGATCTCGGATAAACAGTGGCTGGTGAGTTCTCCTCTCCTTCCTCATGTCCACTATCATCTCCTTTGTCTTGTCCGTGTTGAGGGCGAGGTTGTTGTTCTCACACCATGTCATAAGACTGGCCACCTCCTTCCTGTAGGCTGCTTCATCTCCACCAGTGATCCGTCCTATCACTGCAGTGTCGTCAGCGAACTTCACAATGATGTTGTCCTTGTGGAAGGCGACGCAGTCATGTGTGAACAGTGTGTAGAGGATGGGACTGAGAACACACCCCTGTGGGGTGCCAATGTTTCTTATGATGGTGTCTGAGGTCCTATTTCCAATCCTGACAGACTGCGGTCTACCAGTCAGGAAATCTAGGAGCCAGTCGCAGAGTGTGGGGTGTAGTCCAAAAGCAAACAGTTTGTGGGTGAGTTTATGGGGGATGACCGTGTTGAAAGCAGAACTGTAGTCAATAAAGAGCATCCTGATGTAAGTGTCATCGTCCAGGTCAGTTCAGTTTAAATAGTATCTGTGCAATAAAGTCGACAATATCGCTGGAAATTAAGTGTCCCCAACTAAGCAAGCCAGAGGCAACAGCGGCAAGGAACCAAAACTCCATCGGTGACAGAATGGAGAAAAAAACCTTGGGAGAAACCAGGCTCAGTCGGGGGTCAGTTCTCCTCTGGCCAGACGAAACCCGCAGTTTAATTCCAACTGCAGCAAAGTCAGATTGTGCAGAGGACTCATCTGGTTCTCGTGGTCTGTCTCCCATTGGCTGTCTAGATGACAAGGTCTTCACTGGGGATCTGTCTCTGGGGCTGATGTCCTGGTCTACGCTGACGTTCAGGGCTGTAGAGGTCATCTCTAGGTGCTGATCCACCATCTGATCTGGATACGGACTGGACTGGGTGGCTACGGTGACCTCGGAATAAGATATCAACATCAACTGCGGGCGGCAGATCCTTTTGCTATTTAGCGCCAAACTCTGGAACAATCTGCCTAACACTGTTCGGGAAGCCATCTCTTTAACCTGGCTTACACATAACACACTAATACACTAATTCAAATCCATTAAAGGATTGTTAGGCTGCATTAATTAGGTCAACCGGAACTGGGAACACCTGATGTACTTGTTACATCGTAAGAAGAATGACATCTACGCTAATATTAGTTGGCGACAGGGGTGCCCGCTGCTATTAGGGCTAATACAAACATTCCAGGCGTACAGGGAGGCGACAAAGAGCACAAATTGTTTTTATATGCCGACGACATTCTGGCCTCGATAAAAAATCCAGATAAGTCCTTACTTCACTTAATGGAGACAGTTCAATCCTATTCTAAAGTGTCTGGATATAAAATTAACTAGACGAAGTCGGAAGCTACGCCTATATCCGGAATATGTAACGCAAATATGGTAACGAATTTTGGCTTTAGATGGATCCCAAAAGGGATAAAATATTTGGGTATCAAGATAAGCAGGGAGTTAGAAGAGATTCCTATGCTAAATGTGGCACCACTTCTACAAAGCATAAGAAATAACTTGGACAAATGGGGAAAAATTCAATTAACTTTATGGGGGAAGGTGAATATAATTAAGATGGTGGTCTCGTCCCTTGTCTTGGCCCTACAGCCCTATTGAGCATTTGTCTCAGTGTTTAGATACCACAAATCCTATCATGAAGCACTCAAGAGAGGTATGGGTGAAGATTCACAAGATGCATAAATTATCACAATGCAAAGAACCATATTCTTCCCTATGGTATAATTCTGTTATTTGTATCAGGAAATCACCCAAATATTGGAAGAAATGGCATATGAATGGTTTGTGTACTGTGACAGATTCGTTTGAACAGGGTGCATTTATGTCTTATAATAATCTTGTACAGAAGTATAATTTAAAGGGGAATGATCATTTCTGGAAATATCTTCAAATTAGAAATTGTGTCTCCCCCCCCCCCCCATATAAAAATAGAGACCATTTGAAACATAACAATTACAACTGACTTCCAGTCACAGCCTTAGATGAAAACAACTGAAATAAAATACATTAAATCTCTCGAGATCTCTGCAGAGGAGGATTAAACAACTCCACAAACAGCTTTACCAGCTTCACTCATTATTTACCAAGTTGACTTTATTTCTGTCATGCAAAAGTTCTTATTGAGAATTAACAGAGGTTTATGTTCATAGTTTTATTTCATTTGAAGGTTATTTTGGTGAATAATTTGTTTGGTTTGCTTTAATTAGGCTCTTGACCCTTGAATTTATAACATTAGTTTTTCTCTGAGTGCTGTAATTTTGTGTTTACAAAGCACATTTTTAGAGCAAAAATAAGCCAGAAGAAAATGTGATCAAGTGATGTTGGTTGCTTAACATTGACAAAATCATTGTGTTGTTGCTTGGTTCGCTGATTGTTACATTTGACATTGACTATAATAGCCCTTTATTTCTTCAAATTGCATTACTGACAATGTGAACAATTTTACAAATAAGTTAAAAAAAAAAAAAATTATTGGCACACATAGACGTGAAGAATTGGCATATGAATCTCAACAAGGGTGACAGTGAACAAAATATTCAGATAAACAGATCTTTGAACATCACAAAACAAGCCACTAAAAAGTCACAACAAAATAGCAAAAAAAAAAAAACTTAAGTAAGAATAAAAGAAATAGTAAGAATAAAAGAAAATACGAAGACAATTCCGGTGCATAATTTATTCATGTTTCAGTGCATGAGCCATGAATGAGTTTTCATTGGTGCACCCAGAATGCATTGCAGCATGAGGAGTTTTGATTATTGTAGCCATTGTTGAGATTCATATGCTAATTCTAAATGAATGGTTGCATCTAAATCGCACAAACGTTCAAAATTTTTTGTTTGCAAAGTGTTTTTACAGTCCATCAAATTACCAGCTCAAATTGCTTTTATCTAGTAATGGATGAAATTATCCTTTTTGAAGCTTTGAATTAACTGAACCAATTGTTTTGTAAAATGATTCAGTGTTTCAAAACACTCAAAACCCCACATGCTGGTGACACCTGCTGGTCAAAAGTGTGTAAATGCAACAAAAGCTCAGTCTAAAACATGCATAAAAACAGCTTTTAAAAACCCATCGCAAATGTTTTATTGAAAGTATAATGTATTACATGCAAAATAAATAAATAAATAAATATAAAATACCATATGTGGTTTTTAAAATATTTTATATTAATTTGCAGGGATTGCTTTGTTTGTTTTATGGACAACTTGTATATAGAGGCCAATAAGAGACCATTAACAACATTAACAACATCCTTTTAATTACGCAAATGTCTCGTTAAAAATGTCTACAAATTGATGAAACTGATCAGGTAAAAACCATAGATGCTGGTTCAATGGTTTGCCACTGGTGGGTGATCTCAATGAACTCGCCCCCAACAGTAATTGACATTTCAAAACGTTTTGAAACAGTGATGACATAATGAATCCTCGTTTACAGAAATCACGTGACTTTGGCAGTTTGATATGCGCTCCGAACCACTGTTTCGAAACAACTGATTCACAAAAGTTTCAGGGCTTCACGTAGCAGTGCCCATCACTAGGTAGGAAGGCATCAAGGCACGTTTAAATGTAATGTAAGCTTTGCTTCCTGCTTTCCTGAGGTACCTATTTCTGGTCAATTTTTGAAGGCAACATCCTTCGCTGCCTTTGATATCCCACAACCCTGTGCATGCCATTCCGTGTTGGTTGAGCAAAAGAATAAAGATGGCATCTGAAAGTTGCGTTTGGTGGTCAGTTTGTGTGTAGATGTATATTTCTGACACACTTTTTGCACTTTTTTGCACTAGCGAGAATTCAGTATTACAATAATTAAACATTCGCTTAGTTATCACCAAAGCTTGTTCTATTTTGTTAGGTCATTAAACTGTTACGCTGCCTCAGAAGCATGTCCACAATCACTTTCGTGAGGTGCCTTGATGCGCAAACTCTGCCTGCGAAATCACTGCCTGATAAGGCAGAGAGGCAACAAGTCAGCTGCCTAGATTTTCGGATGCAGCCATGTTTCCTGTATTCAGCTGAGAAGCCAAGTCTGTTTTTATTTAGTGTTTTTGACCATTGTGTTTGTTTTGTTTTTCCTTGTTTTTGAACACACACAGATGAGGGAGGAAGGACAAACAAAACATCAATGTCATGGTGAATTCTGTGAATAGTTAGTTTGAGTTAACTATCCCATTTGACATGACATTTCATTTGACATGACCCTCTTCTGTATTTGTTTTCGATGTCATTTACATTGGCAAGCATTTCTGGAACTAAACAGTTTGCTTATTTTCCCCTGCAGTGTATACAATAAAGGTCTGGACAAGTGAGGAGGACTTTTCTTGGTTGAAGTTTTGTGTCAATGTGCAGCATGAGAGAGCTGGTGATATTAGCAGCTTTGATCTCGGCTCTACATGCAGCCAGCCTCCCGATAGGCACTGATGTGCAATATAAGTGCCAAGAAGATCAGGACAACATTGCTACATTAGAAGCTGAGAGGTTCATTAATGACCATCACCATTATGGATACAAATTCAAATTTGTCTCACTGGACAGTCGCAGTGCAGAGAAGAAGGTGAGGCTTTGTGATAGTGTCTTCCTGTGGATGTTTTCATAAGATTTAAAAGAGAGATTTCAACAATAGAAAACAAGATAAAAGAAAAAAAAAAGATAAAAGAAAAAAAAAACTTTTATGATGTGCAAATGTTACAAATTCTCTTGTTTCTGTGCAGACGAATCCTTGTGAGGTCGTCTTGGGAATAACTCTAGAGGAAACTGAATGCCACATTGTGAATCCCAAACCCTTAGATCAGTGTAATGCTAGAACTGAAACAGAGACGGTGAGATGAACATCACAGATTGTCCAAGCTCTAATTTTACATACACTGCCTTTTTCACTCTTTCTTTTGTGAGTTGTGCATCCATTTTACAGCCTTTTAATGTCTCCCTTAAAGAAAGTGATAGCAAAATGTAATGTGACCATGTTCAGTATTGAGGGACAAGCAGCTGTGAAGTGCTTCATCTGTGACACTGAACCAGGTATGTACATGTACATATATATGTGTATATATATATATATATATATATATATATATGGATTCGCCCCTATTATGATGTAGTGCAATCCAATTTTGATTCGATTCGATTCAACACAATGCGATTCGATGCAATGGAAAAAATATGATCTTTTTTTTTTCTTTGGTTCAGACAGACAGCAATTCATAAATTAACTTATGTGTCTTCTGACTTCTAACGCCTCAATGCCTGTTTCATAAAACAAGTTATTTCAGTTAGTCTGACTCAAATGATTTGGTTCCATAAAGCAAATTTAACATAACTCAAGCTCAGTCACTGTGGCAACTTATGCTGGAAAACTAACCTGGTCCAGGGCAGGCAAACTGTCAGGCTAAGCTGAGTTCCTCTAACACTGATGAATAGGAATGCAATGATATTACCACTGACACTCTCTCACATAATATTATAGCCATGCAGACTTTCTCTCTGGTTTTATGACAGCTGTACCTTTTATAGTTAGGAAGAGGCCATGCCTTTAGTGGAATGGGCTCTCACTCCAAAGGAGCTCTGAAGGCCCAGGGAGGAGTATGCTAGTGCGATAATGTCAACTAACCATAGAGATATCCTCTATTTTGTGACTGGGGGACACTTTGGTGCGGCCGCCAAAGCATACGAAGAGTTGTTCCGATTGCCTAAATGGTGCGGAACACTCAATGTAAATTCTCAATGCCCTGACTGGGCAGAGCAAGTTAAACTCCTGGTCCTCCTCAGAAGGAGGAAGCGCAGAGAGAGTAATAACCTGGGCTCTAAATGGAGTTTAGAGCACATTAGGGACATAACCATGTATTGGCTTTAGGACGACTTTGGAGTCATTAGGCCCAAACTCAAGACAGGCAGGGCTTATCGAGAGAGCCTGCAAGTCACCTACTTGCTTAACCGATGCTAGCGCCAGCAGCAGAGCGTTTTTGGGCGACAGTGTTTTTAAGCTTGCAGACTGTAGTGGCTAAAAGGGGTAGCCTTTGAGGGCTCTCAGGACCGTGGGCAGATCCCATGTAGGGACTGTGAGGGGTCGGGGCAGATGGAGCCTCCTGGAACCCCTCAGGAAACGGACAACTAGGTTGTTCCGGCCCACTGACTGTCCGGCTTTAGAAGTGTGAGAAGCTGCTATAGCTGCCACATAGTCTTTGAGTGTGGAAGGGGAGCGGCCCTTGTTCAACAGCTCTTATAAGTAGGACGATATCACCAATTTCTCACATGTTATTGGGTCCTCGCCAGGGGTTGCACACCAGGTGGAGAAAACTGACCACTTAGGGCATAGAGGCTCTAGCCTGTGAGATAGTATTCAGGACACTCTCGGGAAGATCTACTGTTTCCCGTAGAGAGCCCAGAGGTGTAGGGCCCACAGTTCGGCCTGGGGGTGCCAAATTATTCTCTTCACCTGAGAGAGGAGGTGCTTCCTCAGGAGAATGGGCCACGGAGCTGTTGTCAGCAGCTGAGACAGCTCTGAGATCCAGAGATGGTTCCTCTTGAGCGGGGCCACCAGAAGCACTCTGTGCCTGCACTTCCTGACTTGCCTGATTACCTGAGGGATCAGAGCGATCAGGGATAAAATCTATAACTATATATATATAATCTATATACTAAACCTCTGTTTCGTTTAGTTAAATGTACGATACTTGCATTGCCTTGGTCATTGACGAGTGTCCGGATGCAGTCTCGGATGAAAGTCTTGATGGTTTCAAGGTTTTGGACTTGCAATCACGTTCGTTCGGGTTGAAAAGTGATGAATTCCAAAGATGTCCTGACTCGATGGTGATTGGGAGTTTCTTCCCATGTAGAAAGTGAAAAAGAACAAAGCTCAGCTGAGATCTGAGGATCTTCGGTTGAATGGAAAGACAAGGCCGCAAGGCCTGGCACAAAAACTTAAGGGTCCAGAAGAGTTGTAGCTCACATCCTCATCTTCTCAGAATCTAAAAGATTTGCAGACTGGGAGGCAGGTCACTTTATCTGCTATAGAGGTCACTCCTTTCGGGTGTCAAAGAGCCAATGGTGTCTTGAACTTTTGGACGGAAAGTTTACGACTCTTTGTCTCCAAGCATGGTATTTTGCATATGAACTGGATTGGAAGTTGATATACAAACTATTAAAGATTCTTAGAACACTAATATGTTGCATATGTATCAACATATATTATACACTCTCAATTAGATCATCCGAAGACGAATTGATAGAGACTAAACATGGTATAAGTGAGGTGATATTAACTAGTGATCTATCATAAGCATGCATAAAATAGTATACAATACACAAGAACATATACAAGAACAGTAATAATATACACAATGACCTGAGGGATATGTGTATTCATTCAAAGAAAGGTTTTTCTTTGGATCTAGTAATATGCATGCTTATAAGCAACTAGTTGAGAGACCCTAAAATAAAGTGTTAACAATTATTTCTTTTTTTTCTTTGAACACTTAATTTACTTAATTTACCTTACCTTTACATTCAAAGAAAACATAGTAATATTTAAGGTCACTTTGTGAAAGAGTAGAGGTAATACAAGTCCTGTAAGGTAATACCACTCCTGTAAGTTACGACTCACATTGTGAATGCATTTTGCTCCTGTTTTCCCCCAGCTTCACATGAAGTGACAAAATGCCCTGACTGCCAAAGTTTACTGCCTTTGGATGACCGGAAGGGTCTGGAGAGTGTGAAAACTGCCCTGCAGAAATTCAACAAAAGATCTGCTTACAAATCGTACTTTAAACTGTTGGAAGTTGGAAGGATCAGCACACAGGTGATGTCTCTCAAACTTAGATTAAGCTTAAATATTTTCTGTAAGTACATGAGATGAAATGCTTATAGTTACATAAGTTCAGTTACATGCACCACTTCATTCCAAAGTTGAGTCAAAATACAAGGCCTTGATTTACTCTCTATCACATACCTTGTCAATGTCGTGCTTAGCCCATTGTTGTGAGAAACAGTAAAGTGTGTTTAAGAGCTAGCAAAAGACAGTGTAAAAAATACTCTTTGAAAGAAGCAGTCAATCAGCAGTAGTTAAAAGCAGATCATAAGTGTAATTATTTCTTGTCTTGTGTTTAGCACAGTTGTCGTTGCTAGGAAATGCTTGTTTTGTTTTTTTGTGTTGAGACTTGCTGAAGTTGCATTTGGTCTTGTGTGAAGACCAAAGTGTGTAAAGACCATCGACTCTACTGTGTGACTCCACCGGGCAGGGACACCAGCAAGGGACTTAAGTATGGCTTTTTATTTGTCCTCTTTTCTACACCTTGCTTCACTTCTGTTTCAGTTTTTTATGACCAACTCTTACTTTGTTTCCATATCCCCACTATTGCTACCACTTGCAAGCCACACATCACACACTACAGGCAGCGCAATCCTAACAACCTGCACACTTTGCCTATGTCTGCTAATATACTACTTTCTTTTTCTGTTGGTGTTTGGAATTGTCAGTCTGCAGTAAACAAAGCAGATTTCATTACATATGTTTCTAGTCATTCTAGACTAAGCCTCATTGCCTGACGGAGACGTGGATCAAACCAGAGGACACTGCTGCTGCTAATCCTGCAGCACTCTCCAATAAATTCTCATTTTCCCACACTCCCCATCTGACTGGAAGAGGTGGTGGTACTGGTCTGCTTATCTCTAATGATTGGAAATTTATTCCTTTACCTTCTCTGGGTATTAACAGCTCCTTTGAATCACTATTACCCACCCTTTTAAAATCCATTTTGTTGTTGTTTATTGACCCCCCAGGACCACAAGGTGACTTCTTGGATGAATTAAATGTGCTGCTCTCAGCTTTTCCTGAGGATGATACTCCCCTAGTTATGCTTGGATATGCTTCAATATCCACATAGATAAACCTCAGGCTGCAGACTTCCACACTCTGCTTGCCTCTTTTGATCTCAAGAGAGTGTTAACTACAACCAGATGGACCTTATTTACAGACGACACTGCTCCACTGATCGTGTACTGGTTACTCCACTGCACACCTCAGATCACTTCCTCCTCACTCCTAACCTCAACATGGTTCCTGACACAACACTTACCCCTCCACATGTCATCTTTTGACATGACCTATGCTCACTCTCACCTTCCTGGCTATCTGCTATGGTTTCATCTTCGCTTCCTTCCCCTAAATAGTTAGCATTGTTGTGGCTTGAGCTGTGTCTCTCTTGATAAAGAAGTCTCTCGAAGATGGGGTTCCAGGTATCAAAATGAGATTTTATTGGCAACCAACAAAGCCGAGACGTTCAACTGCTTACATCTGAAATCTTGGAATGAATGAAGCATTTATATAGCGCTTTATTGTGTATTGCTATACACCCAAAGCGCTTTACAATCATGTGGGGGGTCTCTCCTCAACCACCACCAGTGTGCAGCATCCACTTGGATGATGCGACGGCAGCCACAGGACAATGGCGCTAATGCGCTCACCACACACCAGCTACAGGTGGAGAGGAGAGAGAGATAGAGCCAATCAAGTGGATTGGGGATTATTAGGAGGCCATGATAGACAGAGGCCAGTGGAGGCAATTGGGCCAGAACACTGGGGTTACACCCTTACTCTTTTACGATGAGTGTCCTGGGATTTTTAGTGACCACAGAAAGTCAGGACCTCGGTTTAACGTCTCATCCGAAAGACGGTGCTTTTTGACAGTATAGTGTCCCCGTCACTACACTGGGGCGTTAGGACCCACACAGACCACAGGGTGAGCACCCCCTGCTGGCCTCACTAACACATCTTCCAACAGCAACCTAGTTTTCCCAGGAGGTCTCCCATCCAGGTACTGACCAGGCTCAGCCCTGCTTAGCTTCGTGGGCAACCGGTCTTGGGCTGCAGGGTGATATGGCTTGGGTCATACTGTTCTCGTTATATACTCTTCTGAATCTATCTACCATTGTTTTTTTTATACATCACGCTGTTAGTTTTTAATGATGGTCACCAGATCCAAAACATTATGCCGTTGGCTGTTTTTCAACTGTGTTGAACAAGCCCTTCATTCTACTGTCTTCTCATATGACTCTTTTCTTTAACATATAACCATTGTCTGGTTGCTTATGTAGCATGTGTGACTAGTATCATGTGCTTTTCACAGCTTTGCAGATACATTTTCCTTGTGATACCTCGAGATATGCTAGAGCTAAAAATCTCCCCTTTGAGACTTTCTCAAGTCTCACCTGCTATCTGTCCAAGAGTACTTCCTCATAAATTTGCTTTTATTCATCCTGTTTATGCCAATTTTAGGCTTTATTTTTTAATCGATAGCTCTTCTTATGAAAGAGTACTCCAATGGAGAGTGAGGCCAAAAAACTCCCCCTTTTTCCTGGCTTGAGAAAAAAAACACCACATCTCTCTAACTACTTTCTTTTGGGGGTGTTAATCACTACAGATATGTAAAAGCATGTGCATGCAATGTCTCAGCCTTGCCCATGGTTATCACGGTTATGTAGAATATATAAATGATTAGTTAAATGATTAAACATACTACACTAAAATTCAAATAAAAATTCAAAACATAAAACATCACAAAAACAAAACAAAAAAAATCTTCTGGTTGGCCTTACACAGTAATTCTGTTGTATCATACATAATCAGTGTCACAAAACACGGTCAGACACAACTGGTGAGTAATAACAAGCAGGTTTATTGAAGGGACTTGGGGAATCAGGATCGAGTGTGACCAAATGCAGGTGAGTGAGCAAGTGATAGTGGATTTCAGTTTGCTTAGCTGTGGTCATGATGTCTTGCCTTTGTTTGCAGGTTTGGATCGGATGTCTCAGACTTCGAGGGAGGATCGGCAAGGAATCTAGTGGGTAAGTTTCATAGGTAAGTCGGGAGCATTGAGAGAGTCCAGAGCAGTCCATCTAATGAACGGTAGACCAGACAATGTGGGGTATGGAAGTGTGTGTGTATATACTAGTGGTAATTAGTGTCAGCAGGTGCGTGCAATCAGAAGTCAGGTGATTGTGAGCGGGTGACTGTGCTGGGTGATGACTTGTGATGGTGACTGATCCCTGACATTACCCCCTCCCCCAGGGGCGGCTCCTGACGCCCTCGAGCGGCGACGGGGGCGGCCATGGCCTCTGGGCGCGGGATGCTCGGGATGAGTGCGGTGGAACTCTTCAAGTAGTAAGGGGTCTAGGATGTCATCCCTGGCCACCCAGGATCGTTCCTCTGGTCTGTATCCTTCCCAGTCAACCAGATATTCCAGCCTTCTGCCCCGTTGCCATGAGTCCAGGATTTCCTTGACTAAGTCAAGGACGGAGGGCTGTTCGAGGATTTCTGGGGGAGGAGGTTCGTCCACTTCCGTGAGTCCTGGTGCAGAGGGAGAACTGGGTTTAAGGAGAGACACATGGAATGAGGGATGAATTTTGTACCTGGGTGGGAGTTGCAGTTCGTAGGTAACCTCGTTGATCTGCCTCTGTATCGGAAAGGGATCAATGTAGTGGGGACTCAGCTTCTTGCATGGCAGGCAGAGGCACAGATCCCGGGTGGACAGCCAGACCTTGTCTCCTGGATGGTAGGTGGGAGTCGTGGTTCGCCAGGCATCTGTGAAGGTTTTATGCCTTCGCACTGCACGTTGGAGGTGGACATGAGCTGAGTCCCACACTCTCTCGCTCGCTCGGAACCAGCGGTCTACAGCTGGAACCTCCAACGGCTCTCCTGTCCATGGGAAGACCGGTGGTTGGTAACCGAGTATGCACTGAAATGGTGTGAGGCCTGTGGTGTTTTGTTGCAGGGAGTTCTGTGCATATTTTGCCCAGGGGAGGAAGTGGCTCCAGCTGTGCTGATCGTCGTGACAGTATGCCCGGAGGTACCATCCGAGTTCCTGGATCTTACGCTCAGTCTGGCCATTAGTCTGGGGGTGATAGCCTGAGGACAAGCTGACAGTGATGCCCAGCAACCTGAAGAATGCCTTCCACACGTGGCAAATGAACTGAGGACCTCTGTCCGAGACTATCTCTTCAGGAATTCTGAAATTTCGGAACATGTGATTGAATAAGTGTTCCGTCGTCTCCATGGCAGTGAGGAGTCCTTTGAGAGGGATGAATTTGCAAGCTTTGGAAAAGCGATCGACTGCAACCAGCACACAGGTGTTACCTTCGGAATTAGGTAGGTCCGTCACAAAGTCAGTTCCCAAATGTGACCAGGGTCGATGAGGGATTGGTAAAGGCATTAGCTTGCCTACAAGGAGATGTCGGGGGGTCCTAGACATGGCGCAGACTGAGCAACTGCGGACGTACCTGATGACATCCCAGGTCATACTAGGCCACCAGTACCGAGCTTGAAGGAGCTAGAGGGTCCTGTGGCTGCCTGGATGTCTAGAGCCCGGTACGTTGTGGACTGAGCCCAGAAGGGATTGTCATTGGGTGGTAGATACATACGTCTTCCCTTCTGGGCCTCCTAGCGGTGCAGGTTCGGTGAGAGTGGCGGCTCTGATTTCCTCATCTATATTCCAATCGAATGGGACTTACAACCATGGCTGGAGGGAGAATGGGTTTCATGATCGGTGGGGGCATTGGGAGAGTGCATTCTGGAGAGGGCATCAGGACAGGGAGTTCCAGGACAGGGACTTGGGTTTTCCTCGGAGTAGGGACGTTAAAGGGGCAGTGTGAGTACTGAAATTCTTGATAAAGCGATGGTAAAAGTTTGCAAATCCCAGGAATTTCTGGAGCTCTTTAATGGTCTGGGGACGAGGCCAATTTCTCACCACATCTACCTTCCCCTGGTCCATTTGAATCCCCTACTGGCCTACGAGGTAACCTAAGAATTGCACCGTGGGGCGATGGAACTCACATTTCTCCAGCTTCAGGAAGAGATGGTGTTCTCGGAGCTTCTGAAGGACCTGCTTGACGTGTTGGCGATGTTCGGCCTGGTTCCAGGAGTAGATTAGTATATCGTCAATATACACAATTACGAAGTGATGGAGGAACTCCCGGAGCACCTTGTTCATGAATCCTTAAAAGACTGAGGGGGCGTTGGCCAGACCATACGGCATAAAAAGATATTCGTAGTGCCCTGATGGAGTGATGAATGCCGTCTTCCATTCGTCCCCGTTGCGGATGAGAACGAGGTTTATACGCGCTTCACAGGTCCAGCTTGGAGAATATGCGGGCCCCACGGAGTTCCTCTAGGGCAGCCGGGACCAGGGGAAGAGGGTAAGGCAGCTTCACTGTTTAAGAATTGAGAGCTCGGTAATCAATGCAAGGCCGCAAGCCCCCGTCCTTCTTACCCACGAAGAAGAAACTTGAAGCCGCTGGAGAGGTGGAAGGTTGGATGAATCCTTGGTTGAGAGCCTCCTTGATGTAATCCTCCATTGCCTTGTGCTCCAGGATGGACAAGGGGTAAACTCTACCCTTGGGGAGTTTTGTCGATGGCACAGTCCCATGGCCGGTGTGGTGGTAGTTTGGTGGCTGCCTGATTACTGAAGACATCCTGGAACACCACATAATCGGATGGGACCATGACTTCTTCCTGGGGCTCAGGACTTTCGATGAGCGTGGAGGCAACGTGAACGATGCTGGAACTCTGGGAAGGCAGTGACGATGACAGTATTCGCTCCAGTGAGTAACTTCACACAGGTCCCATCTGATCACTGAAGAATGGAGCACAAGCCAGGGGCATCCCTGGATGATATCCACCGTGGGCGGTTTCGGTGGCGTGCGAGGCAGTGAGGCGCTGGGAAATATGGGTGGCTCTTTGCATAAAATTTTCAAGTCCAACGAAGTCATCATATATGGTAGTGATGGTGAAATGAAGCTTCATGAAGCATTAAGCTTGGTTCACAAAAGGGTTAATTTCTGGAGGCTTCATTTGCTCGCAATACCACCTGGTGGCCAAAGAGTGTAAAACAAGCAGATATATTACAGACAGAGGTGTAAAGTCCAGGGGTCAGAAAGTAAAAGTCCTGCCATATGTTTATTCCACCCATGAACTCAGCAGCTGATTTCACCAGAGGAGGAACCAATGTTCATACTATCCATCCTAAATAGTATGTGAGACTGAAATAAGTGTGTCCCAAAGCATAGTATGTTGAAAAGAGTATGCCAAAAGTCCCCGGATGGTCTACTATTTCAGGTCGATTTTTGAAGTGTGGATCCGTGCACACTGTAATGGCTAAAATTGCCCACAATCCATTGCGCTTTCGGTCCAGAACTACAAACACGAATAAAAAGCGTTAGAAAAACTACAAACGTGGCAGATGCGTGCGATCAACCTTTATGTAGAGATGTTTACAAAAAGGGGTCTGAGAGTTACTAATAATCAACATTTAAACTGGTAAAAATGATTTATTTATTGTTATCTGTGTTATATTTCATCTGCAACAGCAATGTGAACTTTCGTAAACATCCATTTGGTCGTTAACTTTTAAATGCATCATTACTCTGAAAATAGCAGAGTTTTCCGCATAAAAGACCCGCGACTGGCAGATCAACGAGCTACTTCTTTTTTCTCCAATACGGTAGGAAGTTAAATTAAATTAAATGTGGAGGATGTTAACTGTGACAAGATGGTTCACAGGCCAGTTTACAGTAAATTATTATTATTTTATTTATTTACTTGTTACTACTTTTGTTTAGGTAAATAATTTGTATTTTGACTATTTTTGTATTTAGTTTTTTTGTTTGTTTGTTTTTGTTTTTTGCCTTGACTGTATCCCCTGTGAATGTTATTTGATTAATAAAAAAATAAATTAAAAAAGGCCAGTTTACAGTGACAGGGTGCGTGTAACAGATGCGACATGAACGGTCCATTAAAGACGCAGTTGTGTGACGTGATAGTATGTCCCAAAGGTTGCCTACTCTTCTAAGTATGCACATTGGGACGCAGCACAAGTCATTCCTTTCAAGTCACAAACGAGTCTCGAGTCAAATCCCAACTCCTCAAAGAGTTAAAGTTAATGAGATAATTAAGTGTCTAATTAAATGATGATTGAGCGTTAGTGATGAACACCTGCTGTTATTGAGAATTACAGAGGATCAAATGTTTATTGATTAAAATGATGCCACCATCAGGGAGAGCAGTGTTTGCTTTAGTTGAGCTGTTGACCCTTGACTTCTTCTATCAGATCTCTCTCTACTGCAATGTATGTGCTGTTATAAAACAGAGAAATCAGTGCTATACAGTAAGCAGCTAATAGCTGTTTTTGTATGCTAAGATCATCATCAGGAGCTGACCTGTTTATATCCAAAATAACTTCTGATTTATGTGTTCAGGTTTTCAATAACCAACCCTGTGAAACTACAGCATGCAATGAAAGTGTTTTAATAGTTATTTTGAATAAATTTTAAGTCTCTGTAATGCATATAAATATTTAAACTCCAGTGCTATTTAGACACACAGAGACATCAAGAGCCAGCATATGAATCTCAACAATGGTGACAATCAGCAAAATGCTTCATGCTGCAATGCATACTGGGTAACACCATAGTAAAAACTCCCATCATGCACTGCAGCATGAATAATTATTGTCACCATTGCTGAGGATCGTATGATAAGTGTTCACGTCTAGAAGCCAGAGTGATATAGTTTTTCTTTTTTCCAATATTTAAGTATTACTTTGACATTTGTTTAATTGGATTTTTTTGCAGTTTTTTTGCAACAAACCAAAGGCAGACATCTTCGTGATTATCATCCAAGCTTTTAATTCAGCAATGTATTAAAGTTTGTTGTAAAACAATATTGCACTTGTTTAAAAGCTCCAAGGGTCAAGAGCCCAACTAAAGCAAACACTGCTCTCCATTATGGTGGTATCATTTTAACCAATAAAACATCAACATCTGATCCTCTGTAATTCTCAATAACAGCAGGTGTTCATCACTAACGCACAATCATCATTTAATTAGACACTTAATTATGTCATTAACATAACTCTTTGAGGACTTGGGATTTGACTCGAGACTTGCTTGTGACTTGAAAGGAATGACTTGGTTCCTCCTCTGGTGAAATCAGCTGCTGAGTTCATGGGTGGAACAAACATATGGCAGGACTTTTACTTTCTGACCCCTGGATTGTCCAACTCTGTCTGTAATATATCTGCTTGTTTTACACTCTTTGGCCACCAGGTGGTATTGTGAGCAAATGAAGCCTCCAGAAATTAACCCTTTTGTGAACCATTTGGCTGAAAAGTTGAATGCTTCTTGAAGCTTCATTTCACCATCACTAATATATGGCCATATGTGCTTGGATGCGGGGATCCAAGCCTTGTCGGTAGGCGCTGAGCAGAGCGGCTTCATTCCACCCGCTAGTGGCCACTAGCATTCGAAACTCCAGTGTGCAGTCCCTCGTAGAGGAAGTGCCTTGATGCAGCCGCAGCAACTGATCGGCTACTGAGAGCTTTCCTGTAGAATAGCCAAATACCTCCTTAAAATGGTTAGTGAACGCACTGTATGAGTTGGTTATCGCACTATTTGCATCCCATATGGCCTTAGACCAGGGGTCTCCAACCCTGCTCCTGGAGAGCTACCATCCTGAAGATTTCAGCTCCAACCCCAATCAAACACACCTGAATCAGCTAATCAAGGTGATTAGGGCTACTTGATAACTACAGACAGGTGTGTTGCAGCAGGGTTGGAACTGAAGTCTGCAGGATGGTAGCTCTCCAGGAGCAGGGTTGGAGATCCCCGCCTTAGACCATAACAGAGCCTTGTCACGGAGAAGAGAAATGAGAAAGGATACCTTTGACCGTTCGGTGGAAAATTGCTGGGGCTGCATCTCCAAATACAGCACCACTTGGAGGAGGAAACTGCCACACTCAGCTGCATCGCCCGCGAATGGCAATGGGGCTGACAGAGGTAGACCGCGGAGAAGTTGGGGGAACCAGGGATGCCCGGAGAGTGGTGACAAGTTCCTCCAGGACCTCCGCTGGTGTGGATGGATGGGGATCCATCTGGTTGACGGTATTGGTCTGGCAAGGAATCCAATGGGTAAGTTTCATAGGTAAGTCAGGAGTGTTGAGAGAGTCCAGCGCAATCCATCTAGTGAACAATAGACCGGACAAGGTGGGGTATGGAAGTGTGTGTGTGTGTGTGTGTGTATATACTAGTGGTAATTATTGTCAGCAGGTGCGTGCAATCAGAAGTCAGGTGATTGTGAGTGGGTGACTGTGCTGGGTGGTGACTGTTGTGATGGTGACTGATCCCTGACAATCAGACAGTTTTTTTTGAATATGGTCATTATGTTGTTGGCTTGCAAGTGGTTGTCATGTTAACAAAATATTTGTCTGTTTTCTTAGTTGATGATTTCAGGTCAATACTTCTTTGCTCAGTTTGCCATTATGAAGACAAACTGTCCAAGAAAAGTGGCATCCAAGAAACAAAAAGCATGCAAGGCTTTATGTGGGAATCAGGCTGTAAGTGCACAAGTTAATTACTTTCTAAATAATTACTTTAATTACAATAAAGACAAGTCAGTACAGGTTAAATCAACATTCTCTGAATCAACATAACTATCAAATTTTCCTCCATTGCTTTTTCAGGCACTGTCAATTATCAGACTAGTGGAAAGAAAACTTCTAAAATAACACTACACATCTTTTGTTGTTGTCGCCGTTGTAATACACAAGTATTTATTACACTGTTTGCATCTGTATATTTCAAGAATACAAGGCATATCTTTAAAAATGTTTTTTTTTTTTTTTTTTTTTTCATGCACTGAACCAGAAATGGTTTTAGGATTTTGCATATAACCCGGTTCCCTAAGGAGGGAATGAGATGCTGTGCCATGATGTTGATGCTATGAGAACACCTTCAGTGTGACTGGTGTTTGCGGCATGTGTGGAAACATGTCAATCTTTATTTCAGCAGTCATATGATGTCAATGGTGTGCCAGCACATTATAAAAGGACACCCAAATTAAGCTGTGGTCACACTTGACTGTGAGGGAATGGAGGGCGCAAATGAGAGAGTGGGCCACAAATAGCATCCTACTACCTCTCTGCTAGTAGCCCGTATTGGCTGATGGTTGCTATTCATATTTTTAACATATTTTATTTTTTAAATATTTATACATTCCAGCAAAGAGGTGTGTTGATGCCTCACAGCCACCTCTAGCCAGGGTGCTAGAGAGGGTGACAGAAATTTGGATACTCAACATCACTTTTCTTTTCTGTCATTTGACCTGTTCCTTGAGAACCTTCAACCAATTCATGTAAAGATAAATGCATCTACATCCACACTTTCACCTCCAGCTCACAGTGCTGGAGGGGCCAGCAAAAGGGCAAGTAAGATGATAATAGTCTCAGCCTTAGACGGCATGCCCACAGATCGTTGGTTAAAGCCTGATACACAAAAGTGACCTATCAGTAAGCCCCTCCACTCGAATGCAGATGAGCCAGTGGCAGTTGAGTATCAGTTGCACGGGGACTGAAACTCAGACATCTTTGTTTCAGTGCCATAGAGAAAACATAGGAAGATTCGAAGCTCTCATCGGTTTGATGGTGTTAATGCTACAAAAATGGTAAAAAGATGTTCCTGGGGTACTTGAATCTGATTCCAGGTATCCTGAGAGGACTGTGGAATATGACATTTATTTTATTATTCAACGTTCACTTTCTGGTTGTCATACTCATTGATTACAATTTTTATCTGCTCAAGCAGAATGTTAATGTCATCTTGTGCTTCAGCAAGGTATCTCTGGCTAAAACTATGACATTTTAATGACAAATTCAATTTGTATCACTGTAGTTGAGGTCAAGAAAAGTATTCATGACACTGTTATAAAATAATTTGACAGAGTATTAACAGTTAATGTCATTAATGACAAATTCAATTCATACCACTGAATAAAAGTGATCAGAAAAATATTCATGACAATTATCATGGCCTCATGACAGCCAATGTCAAAACCAACCACATGACAGTTTAATGTAATGTTAACCCATAAAGTAAGTAGTTTCTTAAGTTTGATAATTAATCTGCTGTGTCATGTTTAGGACAGATTTAGAGGTTATGTTGTCTTGGTAATGTCAAGTTGTCATGACAAAGACACTGACAGGTTTTGATGTATTGGTTTATGTCAAGTTGTCATAACAAATACATCTCAACCAATGTCATCTTTGCATTAAAAATAACATAACTGAGCAAATGACACTTCATGACAATTGTCATAAACATGCATAAAACCTCCTTCATATTCATGACATGTGTCATGTCATGATTATGGTGTCATGTCAGTCTTATGCAACAAAAACAGTATTGTTTTTTATATTTATATGTTGTTTTTAATTATACAATAATAACATATTGAGTGTAAATTATTATTTAAAATTATTAAATGGATGTCACCCTTCCTACACCTACCCTAACCCTACCCGATACTTTAAGTTAAACTTAGATTATTTCCTTTATTATTATTGAAAATGCATGCCTTTCCGATGTGATATCTGATTTGAAAAGGTAGGAAAAAAAGTTTGGCAAAACGCAGATTTGAACCCCGGTTGATCGTGTCAAAAATAACCTTAACACGTACTTCTCCATATGCGCCACTGGAGGTGTTATTGAAAGATATAAGAAAAGGTATTCTGTAATGCTTTGTAATCACACATTGGTGGGCGGAGTTAGAATAAATAACCTCTGCCAACGAGATGGTATAAACGGAGGTCGGAGCCAGCTCCAAATGGGTTGGGCCTTGTTAATATGCCCTACACCAACCCAACCCGAAACTTACCCTCCCTCTTTGAGCTGTCCCAACCTACTTGCGGCATAATGTCCCTCCCACTTGGAGGTCTTCGGGCTGCAGTGCTATACACTTGCTGCCAATAGGGTGGCCTATATGCACTTGTAAATAGACACTCCGTTTTTTATTTGTGAACTGATGTTCAGCTGTTCTTTTTAATAGTCAACTTATTTTCAGGTCATCGTCATAAAAGCCCTGTCACAGGCATGAATACATCTTCCATTTCATCAAGCTGAATGCTCACTAAAAACTGACAGTCATCACATTTTCAGGCCATTTCATGTTTCATTTTGACGTGACACAAAGCAGTGATATCAAAGCGGGAGAGTTGCTTAATTTATAATTAGTCAATAACGCCATCATTCTCTTCATTCAGACCCAGAGCTCGCATGAAAACAAGAGGCGGAATTCATCGCAAAGAACAAATCACATCCAGTCATTAACAATCATATCCAATTATAGCGTGATTTAGACATTGCCTCCTCTCACATGACTTTCCCTCATTCATCTCAATGAGCCTCCAGAAAAGGTACGGCATGCTAAGGGGTTTCTGTAGAAAGTCAATGGACTGAAGGGAGGCAAGCCTCCGCTCCGACAGTGTTACTTTATAAAAACGAGTGATTTTTAGACTTTTAATATCATATTTAGTAATGTTTAGTTTTATTTTTGTAATATCGTTTATTTTCACATCCAATTTTGAGGAGAGGAGGAAACGCTCCTGGTCAAAAACACATAAACGAAGGTCTACATGTCAGTGCTTCTCCATAATAAACTGGTTAAATGTAAATTAATTTCATCATACCCTGCAGTACATGAACAGTGTTGGTCCTGGATGTTGTCATCTGCATTCGTGATAACCGTAATATGAGCCCTCTTCCGCTTACACTGTGATCTGTAAACCCTCACTTCCAAATTAATCTTATTACCCACCATATTCATTTTAAAATTTTTAATATATCCTTCCATGGCATATTTAAATCCCACTTGAATGCTCCTTGACGAGAGGTGGTCCTTCTGTGTTCAAAATTGATCAAAACATTTTGAGACAAGGTTTTTACACTGTCAGCTGTCATTGTAAGACAGTTAGCTACTCTGTTTAGTTCTCTGTGTGAACAAGGGGGGCAGGGCTTACCGATAGGTCAATTTTGAAGTCATCATCCGATTGTTTGAATTATACAGGATTTATACAAGATACATGATTGGTTGCTTTAGCTATCAATCATATGGCCTCTTGGGCAGACCTTGGCCATTCAAAGCGGCCAAGGTTCCCAGAACTTCTGCTGTCAGTCTGAAGGTCTGGCTACATGAGACTAGGATGCTAATGGCAACAAAGTCCACTTTTTTGCCCTATCAATTAATCCAACCTATAGGAAGTGTGTTAACATAAATATATCTACATCTACTCTATCTCCTCCAACTTACAGTATTAAAAGGGGTAAAAGATGAGAAAGTAGGATGCAAATAGCAACAACATCCACTTTTCCTCCCATTCATTCCGGAAGCATCTTAACACAAAGCCATCCATGACTACATCATTCCTTGATAGTAGATGAAGAAAAAGGAAAGTTACTGGCGACTCAGTCTACTCTTCTGCTCTGTCAGAATCCTAAAATGCTTCCCTACACCAGAGAGCAATTATATTACCTCCACCTTAACCATGAACGTTTAGGTGCATTGTGTGAGAGAGTATTGTGCTTAATCTCTGCCTAATGCACCATCATCCCCTCATGGACACCTCAGGGGAAGGAAGGAGGCAACAAATGCAAATTTTGCTACTTTCTACTAAAACAGTCCACTCTGGATCTAACTGAATAATGCAGATCCCCTAAATCCCTCCCAAAGGAAAAAAAAAAAAAAACCCTGAGTGTTTCTACCTGTCAGAATGTGATCCTTCACTCCTTGAAAGCCTGAGTTACATTGAGTACTTCATCCAAATGGAGAGTGTTGCTCAATCCTTTCAAAGTTCAAAGCTCAAAGTTTACTTGGAGTGACTTCCTGATTTTCCACCAGCCAGCCTTGACTGAGTCTAGCTTGGGACTGGGCCATCATCTCAACCAACTCCTCATACGCGGGGCTGAATGAGGAGGCAGGCTCACTGGAGACCTCAACTCCCATCACATCTAACTTTTCTGAGCTAGATAGGGCCAATCAAATGCTCAATGTAGGATCACAAGAGGCCACAGAACAGGCTTCTGGATCTTGATTGAGAGCTTCAGAGCTAGAGGGTGAAGCTTGAGAAAGAGATATACCCATCTCAAATTCATCTACCAGCTTTACCTGCACCACCATGATTGAAGTCGCCATGCATCTTCACCAGCTTCCTCAACATGAAATGGTCACAGTGAGGGCAGCATGCTCCCTTGTGAGCTAGCCAAGCATGTTCTCCTAAACAGATGACACACAAAACAAAGTGTTGTCTCTGCAATAAAACAGGAGGATGGTGATGCACATCTCTTAAAATAGCTAGAACTTTCCATTTCTTTGTTTTCCACAAACCACAGATTTCACACACACACACACACACGCGCGCGCGCGCGCACAGACAGACAGGCAGACACAAACACAGACAAAGTAGCTTCTATGAAGCTGATGATATTTTGCATGATCCTTTTATAGTATGCTGACACACTGAAGGTCATAGCATCAACACCATGGCCCTGTTTACACCTGGTATTAAGTTGTGTTTTAGTTGATCCGATCACAAGTGGACAATGCTAAATACAGGGTTTTGAGCTTGTCCACTTTTGACCACATCCAGAGGTAGTCGAAAACACATTCAACTGGATTGTGCTCGTGGTGTGTACACTTTCGAACAGCCACTAAAGTCCACCTACTTCACTGACTGAGCTAATTTCAGTTAATTTCTCATACATTAATCTACTAAACTAGAATGTTAAATTAGGTTTGAATCACATTACAGTTGATAAGTGTATGCAACCCATTAAAAATAAATGTTTTCTTTTTAGTGGTTTAGTTTTGCATGCGCATAAACAGGAGAAAATGGAAAAAAAAAAAAAAACCTCTCTCTTAGTGCAATTTTGATTGATGTGTAGTATTTTATTTATTTATTTTTAATCCATGCAGCTAACATTTTAAAAATAGCTTTGGAAAACACAAACAAACAGACAAACAAAAAACAAACAAACAAACAACAACAAAAAAAATGCATTTGACTCATATGTAAATTGTGATTTACAGCCATTTCACAATATTAGAACAAAAGATCAGAGAAAGCCCACACACTGGCTCATAGACCCTCCCCTCAAAATAAATCAGGACAGAAGTAGTTGAAAGTGGATAGAAGAGCTGGACTAAAACACCAGGTGTGAACAGGACTGTGTCTTCCTTGTGTACTTGTGATCTGATGGACAAATACGCATCTTAATAACAGGTGTAAGCAGGGCCCGTGACACAGTGTTGAGTTTCCTCCACATCAGTAGCACTTACCAAACTTAACAGTTTTATTTCTATCTTAATGAGGTTTGTAAATATATTAAATTTTCAACTTGGCCTTATCCAATGTTCAGATCCTTTTCTAGAAATATATGCAAATTAGCGCATATTCAATTACATAATGCATAATTTGTATATTTGTATGTAACATGTCATTTAAGAAAACATGTAATACAAAGCAATTGTCTCAATGTATTGTGACTGATCCGCTGGGAAAAGTATTGTGATTTTTTTTTTTACCCTATTCACCTGTAGGGTCTTACCTTAACAGTAGGCAACAACATTAAATCCTTAAATTTTTTTCCAAGCCCTGTAGTTTTGAATACCTCTCTCCCTTTCTCTAGCGGTATGGCTTCTGCAAGTCCTCTAAGGTCGAAAATGAAGAGCCAGAAGTGGAATGTGAGATTTATGAAGCTCAGGTATACATTTCAATAACATACTCTTAATAAACTGTACTTGTATAATCCTTGTTTTTTCCTGCTGTTTAGCTATGAAATGCCTTTGTTCTAATTGCTTCCAGAACTTAAATCCTTTACAACACCCTGCTCAGTCAAGAAAAGACTGTGAATTCCATGGACTCCCACCCATCTTCTATTCGGAACAAACAGATCATGACGACAACAACAGTAAAGAAACTCACAGAAAGAACAGTAAAGAATCTCACGGCAAGAACAGTAAAGAATCTCATGGCAAGAACAGTAAAGAATCTCAGGATAAGAACAGTAAAGAATCTCACGGCAAGAACAGTAAAGAAACTCATGGCAAGAAAAGTAAAGAATCTCACGGCAAGAACAGTAAAGAAACTCACGGCAAGAGCAGTAAAGAAACTCACGGCAAGAACAGTAAAGACACTCATGGCAAGAACAGAAAAGAAACTCATGGTGAGAACAGTAAAGAATCTCAGGATAAGAACAGTAAAGAATCTCACGGCAAGAACAGTAAAGAAACTCACGGCAAGAAAAGTAAAGAATCTCACGGCAAGAACAGTAAAGAAACTCACGGCAAGAGCAGTAAAGAAACTCACGGCAAGAACAGTAAAGACACTCATGGCAAGAACAGAAAAGAAACTCATGGCGAGAACAGTAAAGAATCTCACGGCAAGAACAGAAAAGAAACTCACGGCGAGAACAGTAAAGAATCTCATGGCGAGAACAGTAAAGAAACTTACTACAAGAAGGGTAAAAACACTCAGGATAAGAATATTAAAGAATCTTACGGCAAGAACAGTAAAGAAACTCAGGACAAAAACAGTAAAGAAACTCACGGCAAGAACAGTAAAGAAACTCACGGCAAGAACAGTAAAGAATCTCAGGATAAGAACAGTAAAGAATCTCAGGATAAGAACAGTAAAGAATCTCACGACAAGAACAGTAAAGAATCTCACGGCAAGAACAGTAAAGGAACTCACGACAAGAACAGTAAAGAATCTCATGGCAAGAACAGTAAAGAATCTCAGGACAAGAACAGTAAAGAATCTCACGCCAAGAACAGTAAAGAAACTCACGGCAAGAACAGTAAAGAATCTCACGGCAAGAACAGTAAAGAATCTCAGGATAAGAACAGTAAAGAATCTCAGGATAAGAACAGTAAAGAATCTCATGGCAAGAACAGTAAAGGAACTCACGGCAAGAACAGTAAAGAATCTCACGACAAGAACAGTAAAGAATCTCGCGGCAAGAACAGTAAAGAAACTCACGGCAAGAACAGTAAAGAATCTCAGGGTAAGAACAGTAAAGAATCTCAGGATAAGAACAGTAAAGAATCTCACGGCAAGAACAGTAAAGAATCTCACGGCAAGAACAGTAAAGAATCTCAGGATAAGAACAGTAAAGGAACTCACGACAAGAACAGTAAAGAATCTCAGGATAAGAACAGTAAAGAATCTCAGGATAAGAACAGTAAAGAATCTCACGGCAAGAACAGTAAAGAAACTCACGGCAAGAACAGTAAAGAATCTCAGGATAAGAACAGTAAAGAATCTCACGGCAAGAACAGTAAAGGAACTCACGGCAAGAACAGTAAAGAATCTCAGGATAAGAACAGTAAAGGAACTCACGACAAGAACAGTAAAGAAACTCACGGCAAGAACAATAAAGAATCTCACGGCAAGAACAGTAAAGAATCTCAGGATAAGAACAGTAAAGAATCTCAGGATAAGAACAGTAAAGAATCTCATGGCAAGAACAGTAAAGGAACTCACGGCAAGAACAGTAAAGAATCTCACGACAAGAACAGTAAAGAATCTCGCGGCAAGAACAGTAAAGAAACTCACGGCAAGAACAGTAAAGAATCTCATGGCAAGAACAGTAAAGAAACTCACGGCAAGAACAGTAAAGAAACTCACGGCAAGAACAGTAAAGAATCTCAGGATAAGAACAGTAAAGAATCTCAGGATAAGAACAGTAAAGAATCTCACGGCAAGAACAGTAAAGAAACTCACGGCAAGAACAGTAAAGAATCTCAGGATAAGAACAGTAAAGAATCTCACGGCAAGAACGGTAAAGGAACTCACGGCAAGAACAGTAAAGAATCTCAGGATAAGAACAGTAAAGGAACTCACGACAAGAACAGTAAAGAAACTCACAGCAAGAACAGTAAAGAAACTCACGGCAAAAACAGTAAAGAAACTCATGGCAAGAACAGTAAAGAAATTCTCAACACAAACAGTAAAGGAACTCAAGGCAAGAACAGTAAAGAATCTCATGGCAAGAACAGTGAAGAGGTTACAGAATCCAAGTCTGAAGATTTTCCATACCATGGCCTTGTACCCGCTTCTATTTATCCAATCTGTCCCTTCCTTCCACCATGTCTCTGCCAGGGCCCTCCAGACCTTGTACCCCCTGGTCCTCAATAACAAACACTAAAATCTGCTGAGTAACAGTCAAAATATAAAACTGAACAACATAAGAGTGTTAATGTCTACAGAATGTTCAGTCCAATAAATATTCTTTACTGACCTGTGTGGTTAAGTGACAATGGTCTCAAAACACAGCTGAAATCATTTTGTAAGGGGTATTACAATATAAAAAAACCCGCTGTAACAGGTAAATCAAATCGTGTATAAACACACACTGTAAATTTGCAGTAATTAACTGGCAGCAACTTCACCTATAAAGTACTGTATATTTTTAGACTATGTGTACATTAATCCAGATACATTTAAAAATAGTTTTTGTTTTAAAACGCTCTCCATCCATGTTAGCATTTTCAAGCTTTTCCAAAAGTTTCTCATCCACACTGAAACATCAGAAAATGTTAAATCGGTTTTACTGCACAATGTGTAAAACCTTAAAAAAGCTCACCGAGATCATACAGATAGAAAAGACATGCGTTTTCATGCAATTCTTCTGGCAGGTTAATTTTATTTAGGAAAATAACTCATCATTCACTGACGTGTTCAGATCGCACTCACTCACGATTGTATGTCTGATCTAAAATGAAACTGCCCTGGACTTTGATATGAAGAGTGTACAAGGTAACAAATCTGTAGCAACAGTGTGAAAGTTAATGGAACATACTGTAACACGACAATACTGGTATTAAACAGTTGAATGCTTGAGTCTGATTGGCTGACGAACGTTCTAAGGTGTGCAGTTATTTTCAGGGAAATGCACGGTGAACCTAGTTCCAGGCAGGTCTTGACCACGTTACATGTCCATATCGCTAAATGATTTGAGTTATTTCAAAGGTCTTTACAGCCGAAAACCAGCAAAAGATAACAGGTAACACCAGGAGAAGACCAGAGCAACTTAACAAAACTTGTTTTTGTCAAATACATAGTAAACAAGAAAAAAAAAAAAAAAAAAAAAAACACAGATCATCAGTTTTTGCCAAAAAATTTAATTGTATTATGTATGGAAAGCTCATACTCTATCTCTCCCGCTCTCTCGCTCCCTCACAGAAGCATAGTTTCACACATGCTAACATACATGCTAATGTTGATAGCGCTACTCTGGCGACTATATCAGTAACATAGTTTAACAACTAAAAAAATTCTCACAAGCGAGGTAACAACAACAGCGGTGTTCGTGAAGAAAATGAACTTAAAGTTTCACTATTACTAGAGACATTGCTGCTGAATACTTTTAGAGACTCACAGAGGTAATCTCTCTCTCTCTCTCTCTCTCTCTCTGATAACTTAGTTATTAGCTGCATTAAGCCGCAGTCACACTAAACTTTTCGTTACACTGACTTCCATTCATACACATGCGAATGCGTCAGACCAGAAATGCAAGCCCGTGCGAAGATATTTCGCATTTCGCTGCGTAGCAAAGTTCAAGTTTGGTGAACTCTGACCTGTGAATTCACGTCACGTGAATGCGTGAAACCAATAGAAGATCATAACGTCACAAAGTAACCTCTCAGTACAGAAATTTTAAACATGGAGGAATCGCTAATTTTACCAGTGTCCCATCATCCTGTTTTATACAACACAACTTTAAAAGATTACAAAAATCACATAAAAAGAGAAGCGGTGGCAGAGGAAACAGGAGCGGATGGTTTGAACAGTGAAACGTGTAATTTCATGTGATTTTTTTTATTGCATGAGATTTGTATGTGTGTGTGTACTTTATAAACTATACTTGTGACTGATTGTAATTACTTAAATTGGCAAGAATTATGACTAGTGAGGATATTTTGTTGGTCCTGTCTAGTTAAAAAGGTGTATACATTTAAGTCTGTTTTGCATGCTTCTAGCAAAAAAAAAAAAAAGTTGTTGCATGAATTTGGCTGAATATTTTTCAGCTGAAGTTTGCAAGAAAAAATGGTGAGGTCTCAGAGAAACCTACATGAGAGAAAGGAGGACAGAAAGGGACAGTAAGAGAAGTGGAAGTGAAGCAGGACACAAAAGAAAATGGAGATTTTTTGACATAATGAACTTTATTGACGTATTTGTGGCAGAGAGACCCACAAGAGGGAATTATCAAAATTCAAAAGCAGACCATCAGGTAGGGAGTGAGCAACTAGTTTTTTCAGTGCGGGTTCAAGCAAACAGGTGCAGGAACAAGTACAGAATGGTTCACAATTGTGACATAAAAAAAAAAAAAAATTGTTCTGATTAAAAAATTAAAATGATTAATGATTAAAATTTACTATAGTAATTTCATTAAATTTTCCTGAGAAATCACAATTGTACAATGCAATTTACAGATTTCCCTTGGCCAGGGGGATACTGGTACAGACCGCAACAGTGAGATCCACAGCAGACAGACCCCAAAAAACAGCAGTCAGGTAGACATAACAATAAAGCAGTTCTGTCTGAAATACAACTTTAACATCCATACATTTTAGTTTTAAAAGCCCAAGACTCCATAGAATAAAAGTATGATTGCTGTAAAGTTGTTTTTAAAAACTTTTTTTTAAAAAAACAAAACAAAACAAGTACCCAGATGACCAGCAGCCAGTTGACCAGCAGCCAGATGCCCAGCACCCAGGTGTCCAGCAGCCAGATGACCAGCACCCAGATGCCCAGCACCCAGATGACCAGCACCCAAGCGCCCAACACTCAGATGACCAGATCCCCACTGCATCTAAAAAGAAAATCAAGTGGCATGCATGAGATTGAGAATGAAATGCTATCGATTGTCAAAGAAAAACAAAAAGATGATGATGCCAGCAGCTTCCTCAGCTGCATTCGGCTAGCACTCTGCCGTCTACCCCGGGAAACCAGGAGTTTTCTACAAATAAAAATAATGCAAATGATTCACAAGGCTGAGTACAGTTCCTCAGCACATGATTCTTAAAGTATAAATCACCCAAAAATGAAAATGTGTGGAATTTTCTCAGATCATCCCAGATATAGAAAAGAACAGATTTGGAGAAATGTAGCATTACACCACATGCTCTTGACCCTCTGCAGTGAATGAGTGAATTTATCAGCTGTTTGGACTGTCATTCTGACAGCACTTATTCAGTGCAGAGGATCTAGAGCATATGGTGTCAATGGAACCCAGGCAATGGAAAAGCCCATTTACTGGGGAACTCTTCAGTAATCGCCCTCCAATCGGATTTTACAGATACTGCCCATCCTGAAGCTCTTGGAAATTGTGTGGTAGGAGTCACCAGTTGCCAAAAACCTGAAATGGAAGATTTTGTAAATGTTAATGAGTATTTGGATAATATTAATGTTATATAAAATAACAGCACTTCCTTAAACTTCATAAACCTACATACAAAGGTAACATTTGTTAATATTTTACAGTTAAATTATTAAAAAACTGGCGACCTGATAAATGAATCTGTCCTCAATTTTTTTTACAAAAGAAACTTTCAATTTCATTTATCAATTTTCTGTAAATGCTTTTAAACTAAAGTACTCACCGTAAACAGACCACTAGAAGTTCGGCGGGACCTATTGCCTGATGCAGTTTGGTGTTCTGCCTCTCAATTAATGGAGCGACCATGGTTAGCAATCGATCGAAGTCTGCGGTACTGAGCCGAGAGTACTCCCTATGGCGTGCCTCATCCAAACGTAGCTCCTGGATCAAGGAATGAAACTCTCCCCGCTTGTTCTGTGACTGGAGGGTAGGATGAACTCAAGGCCTTCTCCTTTTCAGGAACTTTCATCGTTGTGGCAACAGATACAGGGCAAGCATGTCAGAATCCATGTTGTGTGTACAGTACTGTGAAAACCTTGGCACGTGATGTCATATCCTGCTCACGCCCCTTTATGCAGCACTGTCCAAATGAATTTCGTATGCTCAAAGTCTAGTGTGACCGCGGCTTTAGTCTGCTATCAACGACTCAAGCCACTGTTACTAGGTCTAAAGTTATTTTTTGGAATTAGCAACGGAGGCATTGGATGAGATGCGGAAGAACGCCACTAGGTTACGTATGTAACCCTAGTTCCCTGAGGGAATGAGGCGCTGCGTCACAAAATGCTTTGGGAATGCCCCTGTTTTCCCACTCTGAAACACATGTGTAATCCGTCCGAGGGAATCCCGGGTGACATCACCAATGGGGATGACGTAGGGACCAGGAAGTACAAAAGCACATGCGGTGGAGACAGCGGCAGCTTCTGGATAGAGAAGGAAGCGCTCATAGGGATGCAGGAAGTATGGCTATGCGATGCAGCGTTTCATTCCCTCGGGGAACTAGGGTCACATATGTAACCTAGTGACGTTCCCCTTCAGAAACTCGAGCTGGATTGCAAAATGCTTTGGGAATGATTATGCCCACGTCCCCAGACTGACCAATCCCTAACAGTGGGGATCGGCACAGCTACGAGTGACCTAAAGGTCAAGGCTATAGAACCTGACGAAGGTCAAAGGGGTGGACCATCCCACAGTGTCACAATTGTTGTGCATTGAAACCCCGGACGAAAAGGCCTTGGAGGCCGCCATACCTCTAGTGGAATGAGCCCTGACACCCAATGGAGAGGGGAGATCAGAGGACACGTAAGAAGTAGTGATAGCATCCACTATCCGCCTGCTGAGGGTCTGCTTGTCTGCAGGAAGACCTTTATTATAAGGACCGTAACAAACAAATAAATGGTCCAACTTCCTCCACAGGGCAGCTCTGTGGATGTATGCTTGCACTGGACACACACAATTAAGCTTTTCCTGGTCAGAGTTCCGAAAGGGAGGGGCACAGAATGCCTGAAGAATAATTTGCCCTGGAACAATAGACGGTACCTTGGGGACATACCCAAGATGTCTCCCAAGTCTGGGATACAGAAAAGCTCTGGCCATGCTTGGAGCAAACACAAGACCAGATGGGGTCTTTCAAAGTGGAGGGGAATAACACTGTGGCAAAACGATCTTGTAGAAATTCCAGCACTGGACCAACAGGGCAGTTAACTGGGTATAACTAACGTTCATCACACCATGAAGTGAAAAGTTGCCACTTAGCAGTATACGATTTCCTCATGGAGGGAGCTCTGGACTGGAGTATGGTCTCCACTACCTCAGTAGAGAGACTGGAGGCCATGAGTTGTGCCCCCTCAGGGGCCACACTTTCAGCTTCCACAACTCCGGACGGGAGTGAACAATGGTGCTCCCGCCTGTGAGAGAAGATCCCGTTGGACGGGACTCTCCCATGGAGAGTCTTCGAGTAGGGTTACCAGGTCTGCAAACCATGGATGGCCTGGCCAGTACAGGGCTACTAATAGGACACAATCCCCTTCTTGGTGAACTCTCTCCAGAACTCCTGGGAGCAGAGTGGTCGGGGAAAACACATATAGATGCAGCCTCGGCCACGTCTGTATCATAGCGTCCAGTCCAAGAGGAGCTGGATGAGTGAGGGAAAACCAGAGAGGACAGTGCAAAGTCTCTTGAGTTCCAAACAGATTTACTTGTCCTCTGTAAAACTTCCTCCATATCTGCTACACAACTTCCGAGTGGAGTCTCCATTCCCCGGGCCTCAGCCCCTGCCTTGACAGGATGTCTGCTTCCTGACTGAGGTGCCCCAGGATATAAACTGCCCTCAGTGACAGCAACAGAAGGATCTGGCATTCCAGCCTATAAAGGGGGCGCGATCGCAGACCCCCCTGCTGATTTATATATGTGTTGTCTGTGCGAACTAGCACATAATGGCCTCTCAGGTCTGGGAGAAAATGCTTCAAACTAGAAACCCGGCCAGCATTTCCAGGCAAATTATGTGCTACATGAGATGGGTACCTTCCCCTAGGCCCTGGGCGGAGTGGCCACTCATGAGCGCTCCCCAGCCCATTAGGGAAGCGTCTGTTGTCAGCGTTACACAATGAAAAAGAAACCCCAACAAGGGGCCTTGTGACAAAAACCAAGGTTTCTTCCACATGTCTAAGGCCCATAAGCCTAGCTGCATGACCTTGATCATGCGAAATGGGTTGCCCTTCGGTGAAAACCCTTTAGTCCTGAGCCACCACTGCAAGGGTCTCATGTACAGCAGGCCAAAAGGTATCACGTTGGACGCAGATGCCATCAGACCCAACAGTCTCTGAAACTGTATGACACTGTATGACAGTCACTCACTGTCATACAGTCTCTGAAACTGTATGACAGTGAGTGACTGGCCTTCTCTTACTCTCTTGACTGCCGTGAGGATCTACTCGATTCGAGCTGTGCCTGCATCGTGGTCGAATCCCACATGGCGCCTAGATAAGAGGTCTTTTGAACTGGAGAAAGCACACTTTTCTTTGCGTTTAGTCTTAACCCCAACCGTTTCACGTGGGTGAGAACGACATCTCGATTTAGAACAGCTATCTGCTCTTATTGAGCTAGTATCAATCAATCGTCGATGTTATTGAGTATGCGGATGCCCTGGAGTCTCAGTGGAGCCAGAGCAGCATCCATACACTTGGTAAACGTGCATGGTGAGAGTGCAAAGCCGAACGGAAGAACCCGATATTAGTACGCTTTGCCCCCGAAAGCACACCTCAGGAACTTCCTGTGTTGAGGAAGGATGGATATATGGAAGTATCCATCCTTCAGATCTATCGTCACAAACCAGTCCTCGGACCTGATCTGAGACACGACTTGTTTGAGCGTGAGCATTTTGAACTTGAGTCACATGACTGAGTGGTTCAACAGACACAGATCTAAAATTGGAGGCAACCCCGCATCCTTCTTTGGAACGATGAAATACTGGCTGTAAAATCCACACTCTCTGTCACGAGGAGGGACTACCTCGATGGCCTCCTTCCTCAAAAGAGTGTCCTCTTCTTGCTCGGGGCCCACCAGAGTGGGAAACACCCTGTTGAATAGAGGTGGGCAAGACCCGAACATAATTGTGTAACCTCTCTCTACAGTGCGCAGGACCCATTGTGACACATTTTGCAGAAGCTTCCAAGCTGCCAGATAGTCTACTAAGGGAATCAGTCTCTCAAGACTGACCTCTGGTGTAATTAGAATGGCTAAATCAGTGCCCTGAAGTGGAGGACCGGCAGGGAATTGATATAACTGTTCTAGAGACGTACTTGGAGTTAGGGAGCCTCCCAGAGCCGCTACATTTCTGGGTGGAAGCTGACAGCTGCGCTGGCTGGAGACCGCTGTGCCCTGAAGCACCGGGGGTGGCAGGGTTTACGAGACGATCTCCTGAGGGCACTGAGGAGAGACGTGCACCGTATGCTGAGATGTACACCGCTCTTCCCCAGAGGGTCTTGCCCTCATAAGTCCTCGACTCCTGTTCTCTTTGTGGGGAGTACGAGTGGTGACACTTCATTTTTGGATTTCTCTGTGAGAGGAGCTTGTACACGAGTATAAGAGCTTGTATAAGAGTGGCGAGGGAGTAATTGCTGGAACGTCGCCACTTGCTTCTTGGCCTCCTAAAATTTGTCGACGACTGTATTTAGACCAGAAGGCACTAGCGGGGAGTCCATAAGAAAGACCCTGTCCTTTTCTTTGATGTTGGACAGGGTCAGTCTCCTTGGTGGCCCAAAGTGAAATATCTGTGGCCCGACGCAGCTCTGCAATGTCGTGGCTCTTAATATCTTCTCCCTCGTCCATCTCTGTCAGCAGGTCAGCTTGATATGCCTGCAACACTGACATGGTCATAAATTTGACCATTATTCTTAGTTAAGTGTAAATTGTTGTAATATGCTTTTCGCGAATGTAATGCTCAGTTAACTGAAATAAACCAGGCTTGATGACGTATGCAGTCTACAAATGCAACCTCCGGAGGATGCAGCCTTCCATTTGAGAAATGGCCAGGGTGTTTTCCTCACCTGAGGAAGTGGAGGCATTCATTGGGACATTCATGACTCTTATTCAGCAGTCGCTTAGACTGAAACATTAATATGACCGTTTCTTTTGTTTATAAATATTTGTTCATGTGATTGGAGAGGGAGCTTTAGGGCTTTTCTGTTAAGCTGTAGTTTCACTGTTCCGATGGTCCGGCAATCCCTCAGTAATTCTCGGGGATGTGTGTTCTCACTTTGGTTGGGAAAGTGGGACAGGGGTAGGGGGATAATGTTTTTTGTTTGGTCCATAATTTGGTCCATAACATTCCAAGTCTGGGAAATGTGGATCATTACATTTCCTTATATGCAGACGATATTGTTCTTTTTCTGTCAGATCCTGAATAGTCAGTCCCTATACTCTTAGATCTTATAAAATAATTTGGTACGGTCTCTGGATATACAATTAATTGGCAGAAGAGTGAATTCATGTCTTTAGGTGCTGATCTTGATACTGAATTCTTGCATAATCTCCCTTTTAAAATCACAGACAGACTTAAGTATCTTGGAGTTGTTCTGCCCAAAACCCCCAAATTAATTTTTAAGCTGAATTTTCTTCAAAAATTGGAAGATTTGAAGATAGACATAAGCAAATGGAGGACACTTCCTCTCTCTATGATAGGCCGTATAAACGCTTTTACGATGGTCTCTTTGCCTAGATGTTTATATATTTTCCAAAACTTGCCTATTTATTTGACAAAGTCTTTTTTCAAAACATTAGATTCGGTAATTCTCCCTTTTATCTGGGGCTTTAAAGCTCACAGAATATCAAAGATACATTTACAGAAGCCAAGAAATAAAGGTGGGCAAGGGCTACCATGTTTCTTACATTATTATTGGGCAGCAAATGACAGGGCTCTTGTCTATTGGCAGGATGATTATAAAGTGGAAATCATGATTGATACACCCCCCTGGGTTGCTATTGAAAAAAAATAAAAATAAAATAGTTTGCTTCCAGCACTTCTCTTTTCAGATCCTGAATCGCTTGCATCTGTCAAGATTGGTAATTTTATTGTTTCAAACTGTTTGAAAATATGGCGTCAAATTAAGAACGGCTGCAAATTACCTGACACTGCTATTTCTGCCCCAGTATATCGTAATCATGCATTTAGATCTCTGATATGACATTCAATATCTGGAGGCTGATTGGTATAGTCACCTTGGAGGACTTATATATTAACAAACATTTTTCCTCATTTTCTCAGCTAAAAGATCATTTTTCTCTCCCCACAACACACCTCTTTCGACATTTAAAGATTAGCAATTATGTACGTCATGCAAAACTCAATTTTGAATCTTTGCTGGAGGAAAGAAGGATTTATAGGCTATAGTTGGACTCACCTGATTCCAAACATTTGGTTTCAGATTTTGTAAATATATTTTCTCAAGAAGCTACACATTTTTTGAAAAATCCTTGGGAAGAGGAGCTGAGCATACAGATTGAGGCTGATGTATGGGAGAAGAGCCTCAGCAGGATTCCATTTTTCTCTATTAATTCTAGGCATCAGTTAATTCAGTTTAAGGTGATGCATCTAAATTGCACAGAATTTTTCTCCTATTTCTCCTATTTGTGACCGGTGTAGATCTGCAGAAGGCTCTCTGACCCATCTCTTTTGGACAGGTCCAAAATTTTATGATTTTTGGTGTGACATATTTAAGTGGTTCTCTGGCATGTACGGTTGTGTTTTTACACCTGATCCAGAAATTGCATTATTTGGGTATTCTGTTTCTCTGTTAGATTATAATGTGTCTGTACAAAGTACCATAATTTACGGAATGATTATTGCTAAGAGTGTCATTCTAAGGCTGTGAAAATCAGACACTTTTCCACTGTTTAAGACCTGGTTGACATATCTTACTGGAATATTGCATATGGAAAGTGTCCAGTATGGAGTTATGGGTAATCTTGCTAAGTTTTACAGAGGCAACAATTTCTAGATCATTTGGAACAATATAATGTTGACTCCAACCAGCAATGCAGTGCTTAGTGTTAATCTTTCCCCTATTGAATGCTTCTTTGTTTTTCTATTGAAACTGTCAGTTTTTTTTTCTTTTATTACTATTATTTTTTATCATTCTTTTATTTATTTATTTATTTTATTGTTGTTGTTTTGTTTGGTGTCTATTGTGCAATTTAAAACTAATAAAAATACATTTAAAAAAATATTTCGACTTTCAAGTAGTCCATTACCCCCCACCAGTGTTGGGCTAGTTACTCAAAGAATGTAATATATTACTCATTACTAGTTACTCCTTTCAAAAAAAAGTAATATTGTTACTTTACTTATTACTTTCTGGCAACAGTAATTAGTTACACTACTAGTTACATTACTTTTTCTTCACGCCCCACAGAAGCTGTAACTGTGTATCTTCCAGATAAAATTCTTCTAGAATGTTACTAACAACATATTTCTGCCTCATCATTTGACCAAAATCCACATTGGATCGCAGTCAGAAGTTATTACAAACACTCAATAGTGATTGATAGTGACATTCAAGTAGAAGTGTTGTATTCATCTCATTAATTGTCATGTGTAGCAGTAATATTTCCGTTACCCATATGCGATTAAATTTCGTTATGCATTTTATCAAATCACATGAGTTTGTAAGAAACTGTTTAATTTTCCAAAAATATTTTTAATTATATTAATATAAATGTACCACATGCTGATCAGAGAGATGTAATGCCAGAGTAAAGTAAAGTTACAGATTACAGAAAATAACAGATCTTTTTTTCCTGACAAACTCAATATAATGCAATATTTCTATCTGCTGAATGTAAGCTTTTCCATATTCCAAGCTTGCCTGCTGCACTGAGGACATCACATGCATGTGTGAGTCATGAAAATTATGAAAATAAATCTAGGAATTATTTGATTGCTAGATTTTAAATCAGCGGGGTTGAGGCATCAAAAGTAACTAAGCTGTTTTATGGAAAGTAACTGTAATACTATTACTGAAATCTTATTAGTAATTAGTTACACTACTAGTTACTGCAGAAAGTAATATTATTACAGTAACTAAATAACTAGTAACTAGTTACTGCCCAACACTGCCCCCCACCAAACTCACCGCACACGCTTGGGGCATGGGTGTCAAATTCAGCTCCTGGACAGCCTCAATGTTTTTTTCCCAACTCTGCTCCAATACACATACCATGTAGTTTTCAAATGAGCCTGAACAAACACTAGTAATTCAACTAGACATTGTGTGATTAACATGTGAGATGCCCAGACACTTTTAGAAAGATTAGGAAGATGAAGAAAGTAATCCCAACAAAACACAATATTTGGATTTGAGTGTTTTGACATCTAATTTGTAAAAAAAAAAAAAAAAAAAAAAGGAAAAAACTGCATGACCTCATGCTAGGTTTTGCTTGGTATTCTGTAGTTTTCTCTCTCACCAACAGATGTCTCTGTTGATCATTGATTGTGAGACACAGCACATGTTAGCTCTCTTTACACAGATGTTGTCCATAGGAGACTCTGGTTGGCTCTTAAACAGTAGGGGGGGCTCGAGCAGACTGTGCTTATATCCTGAATTGGGCTCTTTACTCTGGCCATAATCATGTAGGCTGCGTTCAGGCAGGAGCCAGCCTCATCCTCACACTGATCTCAGACCGTATGAGGAGTAGGGATGGCCGGGGGACGCAGAGGACTGGTGGCCCCTCAGAACACTTTTCTGGAGAATATAGTCCGCCGCTCTAATGGTGAGAAAAGCCTTTCACAATTTCTAACTTGTGAAATAATTTATTCTGCAACATTACAATCAACTTACTCCATGTGCTTTAGCTGTGCCATTGGGGTTTATCATAACCTCACGTATAACCCTTCAGTTATCTGGGTTTCATATATCTGTTGTATTCCAATGATTTTTTTCATATGTTTTATATGGCATTTCATGCATTAAATTATCTATTTATTGAGACTGTTGTGCTTCTGTATGTATGAATACATACATATTCTGTATGTATATTGTATGCAATTTTAAGTTTTAGGGTTGATTAATTTGGGAATGAAGAAAAAAAAGTGAATCCTTTTGATAAGTATTTTTTAAAAAGGTGCTTGTCTTTTTGCTGTAACTCACTTTTTCCTTTCAACTTTTCAGTTTGGACATTTTCTCATAGACAGACAGGTATATAGCTGATGTTTTAATGTGATTCAGTCCCATCCATCACTATGTGGTTCTGTTTCTGTCATTGTTTGCTTTGACATCTGTAGTTTGTAGATCTAGATCAGTAGAAGTGATTTCTATCATTGCTTAATTGCTTCTCTGAATATTGTATTATTTATGTGCTCAGGATACTATAGTTATATAATCAAGGGAATTTTTGGGAGGCTTCAATACTCTAACACTAAGGTCAAAATTTGTGTTAATAGAGATCTATGTTCTGCACTGAAGATTAATAATGCTGAAAACCGATAAGCTATTTTATAATTGTGCCTGCTGGTGAATAGGATAAAAACATCACTTTTTTTACCCTAGGTTAAAGTAATTGAGTTTGTTCTTTTACACTGTTCATACATTACTGTGATTAGTTATCGGTTCTTGGTAGATTTTACACTGTAAACATGTAAACCCTGGATTTATTATTCTAATTAGCAACAGAATTGATTATTGAAAACTGTTTCAATCGCATCTTCACAATGCCAGTTAACAAACTGACTGTCGCTGTTTTTATTTTTCTCATATGGTAAAATTAACACTAAATGAAACACTGTGCCTGTAGAAAGCCCTTGGATATTTAATTAGATCATTTATGATTGGCTGTCTGTTGGTAAACAACAACATCCTAGCTCTTGATTGTTTCGTTTTACACTGAAAACTTAAAAATTTAGTGTTATGAAATGTTATTAAAATTGTTTGACATATAGACAAATTAATACAAACCATATATTTTCTAAGAAAGTGTCCAATGTCGATGACTATACACATTTAATAGGGGCTGTTCACGCTGGACGTAGTATGTAAAAAAAACAAAAAAAAACAAATCAGTACAACAAATTTGAAAGAACACATTTTCAAAATCAAATTACACTATGTGTAGGGTTGGAGAACCCTCTGGAAAGCACTTTCTCAGAACCACTCTCAGAAATACTCGCTGTTTGGCTGGTTTCAGTTCAGCAGCTGGTAAATGCTGTAACTATAAGATAACAGAAATACAGTATGGCATTAATACAGTGGATGTTAAAAGGATTTATACTTTATCACTTTCTGCTATCTGCCGTCAGAGCTCAGAATAATAGATAGCTGAAGGTTTTGGGACTGCACACTTCTTGTGGTGCCATCAAACAATCAGCCTGACTGTCATGATGGCATCTACAAGAGGGCTGAGCTAACCAAAGGTAATAGCCAAATTAAAATTGTTTACATCTCCTTTAACCTGAGATTAATAAAGACGATCACCAACACAATGGCTTACTATGTGTTAAAGTAACGAGCCAATAGTTTACAGTTGTTTCCACAATTCACCCATGGAATTGTTTATTTCTTCAAGAGTAAAGGTGTGGTCACATTTACTCCTGTACAGTGAATTTTTGTGGGCGAAATCCAGTCATTTCAATAGGAATCAACATGGTTGTGAATGTTGCATGAGGGTGAAAGTTTTCCCCAAAGATGTCAACTTGATTATGTGAATTCGCTGTGTTGACCAACAGAAAGCTAGGCCTATACTTAATTTCATAGTGACTTCTGTTTGAGCCGTGCTTCATATACTGCTACTCTAGTAATGGACGATGAATCTTTTTTGCCCTTAGAAATTTCACTGAAATTTTACTATTGTGATTGCACCTTAAGGCTAATGTGGGAGTTAGTTTTTCTTGCATCAGAATGAAAAAATATGTTTCATTACTTCCTGGCAGACACCAATTTTGTTTTGGGGAATGCCCAGATACTGGATTGGCCTATTGTCTACAGCAATGATGGATTCTGCAAGCTGTCTGGATACCATCGTGCTGAAGTCATGCAGAAGAGCAGCACATGCAGGTTCTTCCCTTTTTTCTTCTTTATATATATGTTATATTAGTGTCAGTGAACAAATCAGGACCCCTAAACCACGTGAAGCAGACTCATTGCAACCTCAATCATGGATTTGCTGGAGTCTCCCATATGAAAAGGCAACATGGCTCACAGCATGAGTTTATTGTTGTAGAGATTCTTGATTATGTATGCCTCTCTGTCCTTATCTCAGCTTCATGTACGGGGAACTCACTGACAAAGAAACCTGCGAAAAAGTCCGCCAGACCTTTGAGAACTACGAGATGAACTCCTTTGAGATACTCATGTACAAGAAGAACAGTAAGTTTACAATTTGCAATAATTCAAAAGAGTTCATGCTTATCATATCTATAAACTAATTTAAAAAAATATTGCTGATATTTCAGGGATGCCAGTGTGGTTCTTCGTCAAAATTGCTCCCATCAGAAACGAACAGGACAAAGTTGTCCTTTTCCTCTGTACCTTCAGTGATATCACTGCATTCAAGCAGCCTATTGAAGATGACTCATCTAAAGGTTTGATTTGACACACTTTCCATCTCCCCAGATGATTCATTATGTGTAAATTGCACCAGGAAAGTGAAAGTTTCAAAAGATAAACGTTTGTACCTTTGAACAAATAATAGATTCATGAGACCACAAGTACCTGTTAAATATAGCCTACCCAAAATGAATTGTATCTCATGTTTAATCACTACAGAGACATCAGAGCCAGCGGCAAATGTCGGAAGGACTAGCTGAGCTAAGGCTGCTCTATGCAGATACATGAGCTCTGAGCGTGGAGCTCCGAAATCGGCATAGCAAATTTTCAAATAGGCTCTGTCTTTATAAATAAACTGCAGATTTGAGTTTTAAACAACTACATTCTCGCCTGAAAACGCTTAAAACTACATTTCATGACGCAATAACAGTAATATTTTGAAAATTACACGGGTTTTTGGGCAAAAATGTTTCACAAGTCCACAAGAACATATTGAGAAACATATACTGAGAAACGGCTATTGTCTGTGTGAAAATATAAAATTATAAAATACACTATTATATTTTTTGTGTTTGCACATTTTGATGTAATAAGCCAAACATAGCAGTGCAGAATGAGTGAAGGAGAAGCTTTATCCCCTTGTATCACGCAAAAGTAACGATTCTAATCAACCAATCAACATTCTGCAGTGAGTTTAGCTCCACCCTTTTGGTACCCTTTGCTGTGCTAGGTACCCCGACGGAAGGGTACCAAAAAAGTGGTACGGTACGCTATTTTGCTACCATTCACAACTTAGAGACACAACGTAGACAGAAGCCATTTTATAATATTGATTTAATAAACACTGAGCTTACATTTCACCTTTACTTTTCTCTGTTAATTAAGGCTGGGGTAAGTTTGCTCGTCTGACACGGGCGTTGACGAGCAGCCGTGGTGTTTTACAGCAGCTGGCTCCGACTGTCCACAAAGGCGAGAACGTCCACAAGCACTCCCGTCTGGCCGAGGTAAATATACGTGTTTGTGTGTGTGGCTACATGTGTGTCTGTGTGTTCAGCCACTTTCATCAAAAGACCGCTCTACACATTTATACCTGAGCACTCTCGGCCAAGAGTGTCTGCTGCAATCCCAGAAGGCCGTCTGCTGTGCTGAGATAAATCTTCAACATGTGCGGCTGCTGTTCACGTAACACACTCCACATGAATGTCTCCCTTTAGTTTCTACATCGGCTCCAAAGTCCTTCCTGAGCGCATTCTTATTCTGAGGAAGCAGTGTATAACATTATAATGGTTTGATAAGACAGTACAGCCTCCTGTGTTTGAAGCGGGTCAAGTGCTCGGTTATGTGGCAATAAATAAGAAGATTTTTGTTCCAAAAGCTCAACTGATAGATAACAGCACCTAGGAGTCCTTCAGTTGCTGCTGCACGGATTTTGACTTGCAACGAATGATTATGATGCTGAGGTGTGCTTTAGCTACATTTTTAGTAGACTACAATACTTTTTACATGTATGCATAAAGTTGTATTGCCTAGCATACTGCTATTGTTACCTACTGCATGCTCCAAGACAAAGAACAGTGGCTCTTCACATCAGAAACTGGGGCAAATTCACTAAACACTGTATGCAGTAATTCAACACAAAACTAAAAATATAATTTAGTTTTGATGCGAATGCTTAGCATGTGCATGAAGCCATTGCAAAGTAAGTATACTTCATTTCATGGCATGCACGAATGCAGGAATTTAAAATATGCACACTTAAGTTTCATCTTTGTCTGTTTCTGCACTGTTTATCTTCACTAAGGTTATCTCTATAAAGTACACCAGATCATGTTAGTCTGCTGTATCCTTCATGACCTAACAAGATAGAACTTATTTTTTTTCACATCAGGATATTAGCAATCATGTTATACAGTGATGTTGATACCAGTTATAAAGAGTTGCCAAATACTTGTGTTGAGTTCATGATTACTGATTAGCAACATAGGGAACTAAGGAGAGGAATGAGGCACGGCATTAGTGAATTCAGTCTCTTGTTTCAGTTTATTTTTAGTGTGTTGAAATCATAGGTTAGGTGTGACAATTACAATTATTTTCTCACGCGTACTCACACATACAGTTTCTTCAGCTTCTTCAGTTTTTGTTCGAGACAAAGTTTGAACACAATAATTACACAAACAATGTTTGAAAAGTAACAAAAATAATGAAGTCATAGTAAAAAGCTATAAAATGTCCTTTGTATCTGTTAGTTTTAATAAAAATAAACCCCTGGGACATATAAATGTTCATAGTTGTAGAAACACCTAGCAACCTGTGGAATGATTGTGTCAATACAGAAAAAACAGGCAAAGATATTGCTGAGACAGTAGTTGAGGTAGATGCAGCAATTCTTACTCCTGGCTTTTCATTGCATTTTGGTTCTGTTGCTTGTTGGAGAAGTATGCACACTTGCACTTGTCTGGCTGGATTTCAGAAGGGTTTTAAAGGTATTGTAGTGTCTGAGACTATTAGGTGCACTGTGACTTGGCTACGATCTGGGGCTTTTTGTGGCAGAATTGAAAGGCTGTCTTCTTGTTTGTACTTGGCTTAAGTTCTTTTGGATAGAAGCAATCTCCATTCCCATGCTGTCATTGTCACAAAAGTGTGGAAACTTGCATCCTGACAGTCTCTCTGTTTAGAAGTCTGTGCTCAAATACATCAGGATGCAGTTTGTTGAAAGAGGAAATGTTCTCCTGCTGTCTCCCATAATGTTCATAACTTCTGTTCAGACAGTTATGCACTCTAAAAAATGTTGGGTTAAATATAACCCAGCGCTGGGTTAAAAAGGGACGAACACAGCGGTTGGGTTGTTTTGACCCAGCAGTTGGCAGAGATGTAAAGTCCAGGGGTCAGAAAGTAAAAGCCCTGTCATATGTTTATTCCACCAATGAACTCAGACAGCTGATTTCACCAGAGGAGGAGCCAAGTCATTAGCCGTGTTCGACTTGAAGCGCTGCTGCGCAGAATGGTCAGTGTATGACATCAAAGTACTGCAAGAGTGATTCGAAAGCATCAGGATCCATCTGCTCTCTTATTGCTCTCGCGGTACTTTGATGTCATACAGTGATCATTCTGCGCTCCTTCAAGTCGAACGCACCTATTCCTTTCAAGTCACAAACGAGTCTCGAGTCAAATCCCAAGTTCTCAAAGAGTTAAGGTTAATGAGATAATTAAGTGACTAATGAAATGATGATTGTGCATTAGTGATGAACACCTGCTGTTATTGAGAATCACAGAGGATCAGATGTTGATGTTTTATTGGTTAAAATTATGCCACCATCATGGAGATCAGTGTTTGCTTTAGTTGGGCTCTTGACCCTTCACTTCCTGTTTTAGATATCTCTCTGTAGCGATGCATGTGGTGTTGTAAAGCAGAGAGGTCAGTGCTATACAGTGAGCAGGTGTTAACTGTTTACATATGATAAGATAATCATCATGAGTTGGCTTGGATACAGTCAAAATATATATATCTTTTTATTTTTTTCATTTGTATGTTTAGGTTTTGCGTAATCAACTCTGTGAAACTATAGCATGCAAGCAAAGTGCTGCTCAAACACTTATAGTGAAACAATTTTTAATCTATGTAACACATAAAAAATTGAGCTCTTGTGCAATTTAGACACACACAGACATCAAGAACCAGCATATGAATCTAAACAATGGTGACAATTAACACAATGCTTCATGCTGCAATGCATGCTGGGTAACACCATAGTAAAAACTCCCATCATGCACTGCAGTATGAAAAATTATTGTCACCACTGTTGAGGATCATATGATAAGTGTGCATGTCTAAAAGCCTGAGCCAATACAGCAAACCGCTTTGAGTTACTAAAAGTCTAAAGAGCCCAACGAAAGCAAACACGGACCACAATTATGGTGACATCATGTTGTTGATTCAATTCAAGGCTGTGGCTCAAGTCATATGTTCTTGTGTTTTTCTTTTGTTCAGTGATATTGCTTTTTTCAGTCACTTAATTATTTTATTTACTCTTTGAGGACAATGGGATTTGACTTGAGACTTGCTTGTGACTTGAAAGGAATGACTTGGTTCCTCCTCTGGTGAAATCAGCTGCTGAGTTCATGGGTGGAATAAACATATGGCAGGACTTTTACTTTCTGACCCCTGGACTTTACACCTCTGCCAACTGCTGAGTCAAAACAACCCAACTGCTGGGTTCGTCCCTTTTTAACCCAGCATTTTTTAGAGTGTGTCTTCTTCTTGTTACCCATCAGGTATTGCAGCTAGGCTCTGACATCCTCCCGCAGTACAAACAAGAGGCTCCAAAAACACCTCCTCATATCATCCTGCACTACTGCACCTTCAAAACTACCTGGGACTGGGTGATTCTCATCCTCACCTTCTACACAGCCATTATGGTCCCCTACAACGTGTCCTTCAAGACCAAGCAAAACAACGTCACCTGGCTGGTGGTAGACAGCATTGTGGATGTGATTTTCCTGGTGGACATTGTGCTCAACTTCCACACCACCTTTGTTGGACCTGCTGGGGAAGTGATTTCAGACCCAAAGCTCATCCGGATGAACTATGTGAAGACTTGGTTCGTCATTGACCTCCTCTCCTGTCTTCCTTACGATGTTATTAACGCCTTTGAGAACGTTGATGAGGTGAGTTGAATTCTCTACACTGCCACAAGCTTGTCAATGGGTCAATACCCTGAAATCTACCCCTAAAAAATACATTTTGCACTTCTTGTTAATGTTTAAGTCAACATCATTCAAAATTGTTTAGCTTCACAGTATTAAAACAGGAAAACTTCAGAATCAATTATGGAAGCTCAGCTGTAAAGCAGCTCTTTATTTATCTCGAGTCAATTCAATGTTGCTACAGTTCAGATCAAAAACAGTGTAGAGTTTTCTTTCTAGCAGCTCCCTGTTTAAGGTAATTAGAGGTGTGCGATATGACCAAAATCTTCTATAAACAAATATAAACAATTATATTAACAATATAAACAATTTTCAACCAAAATATTTACCACAATAGTCATTTTCGACTACAGTGAGGAATGGCATCACAATATAGCATCCTGCCAGAAATCAGAGAGGTTAATATTTGATGTTAAAAATGTAAATGAAAGCCATATCCTGCATTTCTTAAAATTAGCTATGTTTTCATCACCCTGTTTTAATGCACATTTTGAAGTATCGCATCAGAAACGAGTCATAGAAATGCCAAATTTAGAATAAAAATCTCTTAATTTGCAAAAGTTTTTGACGTGTGAAAAAGGGTTATTGCATATAATGGGAGATGGAAACACATTTGCCGCATAAATTTCTCCATGCACATCAAAAAAGTCATGTGACTTTGCGCGATGGGACAGCAACACCTAACTAACCATTGGACTGATCTCATGCCACAGCATCTGAAATGTTGTTTTGGTCGTTCTGAAATGCCCAAGCAAAGTCTGTCTTCAAATGATTACTGTATAATCGTCTTACACAACTGCGTTCCCAAACAGCAGCATCTGCCTACGAAGACAATGGCCGCATTTATTGTGTTTCGTCTGCTTGCTCTGAGGCGCAAGTCATTTATTATATATGACAATTAGTATATTCAGTGGCTTCTCTTACTTTTCTTAGTGATATTTAGTGCCAGTTTATTAGGAAGTGATGATTTTGTTCTTTGACTTGTTGGGTGGAAGCAGTGCTAGTTTTGCGCACAAGTTAAATTCGCAACTTCGGATGGAATCTTGGCTAGTCTCGTTTAATTAAAAAAAAAGCCAACTTGCAGTTACATTTTGATAACTGCCTGTTTTTCATTTAAGACAAATTATTGTTTTTGATGATTTGATGCTTTTGGAGAATTGTTAAATCTCACTTAGAACAAAAATGGCCTTTATCTAAACATCAGGCTGTGACTTTTTTACACTTTTTTGACAATCAATCATATTTTCATCAACACTTTTTGAGTAATGATTACTCTTGGTTAGAACACAACCGACCAACATTTAAACAATCCTTAGTGTTTGACTGTCTCTAGGTTTTTGCTAACTCTTCTTCTTCTCTAATGAAGTCTTGCCATGCTTTGTGCATGCAGTCATAATCGTAAAAGCTGTTCTTAAAACACCACACAAATGGACTGCTAAAGACATGATTTGTCCATTTTGGAAGACTGACAAGTCACCCATTTCACCCACAGCTTGTATTAAACACTGCTGAATACAATTTATTACACTGATGTACAATGGAAACTAGATCCAAATCCAGAGGATCACTCACATCATTGTTAGTGTATATCGTAACTATCTTTACTACTACCTTACTATCTGTAAAGCTGCTTTGAAACTGTGTCTATTGAGTCTAAATAAATTTGACTCGACTTGACATATTAGTATCTTAGAGTAATAATGTACCTCTAATGTACTAATATGAATATTTTAGGGGTAAATATGGTACAAAAATGTCACTGAAAGTACTGCCACAGTGACAGGATGGTACATCTAAAGATTGTCTTCGGAGAGTGTAAAGTTGCAAGGCCGCTGTGCTATTTATATAAAAAAGAAAAAAAAAAGGAATATTGAAGTAGTGTCTGCAAGCCGTGCCAGTCTCAATCTTTCTGCTGAAATTGCATTATTGCCTCACAGTCCGTCTTGATGGTTTTGACGCACTGAAGCGGTGTTTTCAGGATTGATTTCATCCTAGCATGTCAGGTATTTCCCTCAGGACATCTGTGAATGAAGCTGGCAGTGATTTTCTGTGAGTGATATTGCTACATCATGCATAGATGCTTTAAATCGCTGCGGTTTACCGCAGAAAGAAACCACCACAGGAGACACAGGCTTTACACCCTTCTAACATCCATCTGTCATTGGTTCGTAACGTCATGCCCCTCAGAAGTCATCATCGTTAATGGCTATGGTGTCCCAGCAGCCATCATTACCAGTGCTGTGCTGCGTCCAGATCATTCAAGCATAGCTTCACTTCCAGCTTCTGCTGCACTGCAGGCTGCGTGAAAACTTTCTTGTCAGTTATTAATGGGTTTGTAATTGAGAAGCTTTTGCAAGTCTCCACATGGGATTTCAGTCCCCCCTATGGAGAAGCCTGTACGTTCACAGTTAATAGGCGCATATGTGCTGTTTCTTTAACTATAGAAGAAGCTGAGAAGACATATGTGATTGCTAATATGTAAGCCCATTTACATCAGAACATTGTGTCTGTGGGCCAAAATCAGCAGCTACTAGGTTTATTATCCCCACTCAGAAGCAATGTCACGTAGAAGTCATGCTCATTAGTGGCTCGTGCATTGTGATTCAGTACAGAAGCCCAAAGCAACAGCATGTGTGTTTCATATGAAGACTGGAAATATGCCAAATGTAGGAGCCACGCAGTAATTAATGTTGTAGTTGAACATTGCCATTCTCTGAATGCTGGAATAGAAAAGAGACTCTCATAATCCCGGGGTCCTTAGAGTGAGGGATTCGGGATTCTTCTGTACAAACAGCACTTTAATGACATTGAGATGTTGGAACAGGACACTCTTGCACTGACAGCTGTATATTGTAAAATGTCTAAGTGCCATGAACATTTTAACAGCTACAGGTTGTGTCATGTGTTTTAAATAGTAGAATAGTCTAGTAGTCTATAAATAAATCCAGCTTTGTAGAAGGCACAGCGAGTGACAGTTTGGATTTTAGGTTTTAAATATTAAACTTGCAGCTTTTAAGTTTTATTTTACTTATTTAATCAGACATGTTTCAGAGTGAAACAAAATATTCATTGAGGAAAAAAATGGGTGGACTTATTTTTATTTATTTATTTATTTATTTATTTTAAACTGGAACTGTAAAAAAATAAAAAAATAAATAAAAAATAAACCTTTTTCTACATGAACCATAACTGAATATAAGTTTGCAGTCTGTTATGGAGTGGATGAACATTTTGTTCTAGGAATCATCTTGTACAACAAATGAAGATATTTTTTATCATTTGTGTCCATCCATTGAAAGTCCAGCTTCAAAAAGTTCATAAAGACATCGTAAAAGTAAGATATGAATTGAACTAGACAAATTAGGGCAAACTGCATGAACCATTGGCAAGATTTAAAGAAAAATCTGGGAGCACTTTATTTTGGTAGTCCACTTTAGACATTATTTGTTCTACTTTCAACTCTGTAACAACATGTAAACAAGCAGTCATTAGACATTTAGTAGACTAACATCTCCTAAAACCTTATTTTGATGCTCCCCCAACAGACATTCTAGCAAGTTATTAGATTTTATGAAAATACATTTTTTCATTTCTTTAAAATAATGTGCACAGGTGTATCATACACACTAAGAGCAGGAACTGGTAGTAAGAAAGTAAATTGGGTCACTTTCAATTTCATGTTAACTTTAAGCGCAGCACCACGCACAACCTGTCAGGTGCTGTCCTTGGTCTTGGTTTTAGCACAGACTCGTTCATTTAATCCCTCGGTAGGAAGTGCACGCTCAGAGCTGTAGTTTCTGGGGCTTTACGTAGCTGTCAGGCCGATGTAGCAGAGCCTGCAGCGGAACAGGAGTGTCAGAGCAGGAGATTACAACACTCACACACACTTCTCTTTCCCACAGCAGTAGCTGAAGACGCCTGTGCTGGGCACGTCAACATCAGTTATCCATCCTTTCTCTGCTGATGCTGCTGGCAGAGTACAGTTAAAGCCCAGCCACTTTGATGCAGGGTTGAGGTGTCTCTGTAGGGTAGTGAGGCTTTTTGAACTGGTTGGTTTAGAGTAATGAAAATTCAATTTAGGTTTAGTAGAATAAGTTGACATGTACTTGCAATGCTACTTATAGTCAGAGGAATCTCTGTTGGAGGAGCAGACGGTTTACTAATCCTCTAATGACTGCTAGTTGACATGTAGTCACAAAGTTACTTATTGTCAACCAGATGTCTAAAGGATGCCATCAAAATAAAGTGTTACCAAACAATCTATTATTAAAGTGGTCATGAACTGCCTTTGTTTTTATTCTGTACTGTTATCTGAGGTCCACTTATAATGTTATCAAGATTTTTACATCAGAAAATATCATGATTTAGAAGTAATAGGTTATTTTCTGTCCTGTTTTTAACCCCCCTCATCAGAACGCTCTGTTTGAATAGATGTGGAGGGTTGTAGACTCAGAAGTAAACACCCACTGCTATGATCCTTCCTACATAGGAATCCTTCACAGATGGATGCTGCTGAAAACATGAAAACAGATCCCAACTCACAGTGTTGATGTCAGATCCAATACAGTCAGCACAGCATTGTCTTTTAGTTTCAATCTTTCTGAAAATCCCTCGTCGAATTGTGCCTTTTTTGTAAACAAATCTGCAGCAAAATGAAGTGAACAAAGAACCGAGTTCTTACTGACGCGACTGGAACTTCATTACAAATAAAGTTCATCCACTCTTTCCTAATGTTGGGATCAGAAGGAAGGCAATGCAAACACTGTTTTTCCACAGCTTGGCTCTGCACAGCATCTTCTTGTCTTCGGAGCATCTTTATCGTTTGGTTTCTGCGTAGACCTGCGTTTGCCTCTCTCTTTATTTACTCTAAATGCGTGAATCAGTGGGTGGGGCTAACGAGGCAGTGATGTAGAAACGGTGGGAGGGGCTAAACAGGCAGTGATGTAGAATCAGGCGCTGATCTTCTGTGGAGTCATTGTTTATCCACACTATTACATCGTAGAGTAGGACATTTCACAAGCTGTCAATTGGCTTCGATATAAGCTGTTTTTAGACTAACAAGAAAGTTTTGAGTTTTGAAACTTACAGTATGTACAGTTTTTATAGCACAATGACCTCTTATGTCAAACAATCAAGGGAATTTTGTTTTTTCAGTTCATGACCCCTTTAAATGAGAACCCAGTGCATTAGCATACAATGACAGAACACAATTTTGTGAACCAATAACTGGTTGTCATCCATGATTCACTTTAATGCCACTATACACTGTACGATAATGATGTGACCCAGATGAAAGATGACTGATGTGAAACCGTCGTGGCAGTTTTTTAGGTCTTGACTCCTGATTGGTGGTCCTACATCATACTGTGACAGAGGTTAAAATACGGTTGTTGCCACAGACTTGCAACCAAAGATTGCTTGCGAAAATTTTCTGACAGTGTCAGAAATTCAGGATGAACATCTCACTGCGTATTTGCTGCTATGACTGTGGCCTACTGACTACTAGCCAGGAAAAATGCAACATGAAATGACGTATTGATCAACATAACATGACTCTAAAGCTTAAATATCATGGAAGAAGTGTGATTCATCTAGCTCCACCAGTGCATACTGATGACGTTTATTCTTCTATACTAACTTTCATCGTAACATATGCTTCAATAGGTGTCATCATCATTCAGTCATACCCACGATAGCCTATTAGAGCCATGTTATACAGTGTGCTTTAAATGAAATCTCACAGTCTGCAGAAGGTTTAAGACTCTTTTTGGACTGTCCCTACAATAATTGTACAGTATTGTAACTCACTATGGTTAAAATCATCTTCTGAATCAGCTATTCATTAACCAATTCTCTCTTTCTTGCAGGGCATCAGCAGCCTCTTCAGCTCTCTGAAGGTAGTGCGTTTGTTGCGTCTTGGCCGTGTGGCCCGCAAGCTGGATCATTACATTGAATATGGTGCGGCGGTGCTGGTGTTGCTGGTTTGTGTGTTCGGCCTGGCCGCCCACTGGCTGGCCTGCATCTGGTACAGCATTGGAGACTATGAGGTCATAGATGAAGCAAACAACTTGCTCCGTACGACCAGCTGGCTGTATCTTCTGGGAGAAGCCGCCGGCACACCGTATCGCTTCAATGCCAGTGGCACGGAAGTGTGGGAAGGGGGTCCCAGCAAAGATTCGGTCTACATCACGTCATTGTACTTCACCATGACCAGCCTGACCAGCATCGGCTTCGGGAACATCGCTCCCACCACGGATGCAGAGAAGATCTTCGCCGTGGCCATGATGATGATTGGCTGTGAGTAAAATCCACATTCCTTGATTGTGGCACTACATAACCTTAGAACAAGAAAGACTGACTGAAGACTAGCAATCAATAACAACAGTCAGAAAAAGATTTCAATCTTCAGATAAAAACCCTGAAAAGATGTTGAGGGTCACTGTGTCTGTTGTAAAGGTTTGGGCTGCAGGTGTTTTCTCTCGCTCTCAGTGGAATATCAGTTCTATGTGTTGATCTAGATTGCATTCTGTCCAGACAGCGGCCTGGAGAACACTGTGATCAATTACATAATTGCTTAGTTCTGGGAAAGCTCTACTTTCCTGCACAGGCAGAATTCATAGCAGATGCTCCGCTTGATTTTAAAGCAATTTTCCAGATTAAATATGACTGGGCTGCATCTGTGACACGCTTTTGACTACCACAGTAAATACAAGGTCACTCTTTATTTAAGTGTTCATGTATTCGGATGCATAATTACAGAGTAATTCTAATTAACTACATGTACTGGTAACAATTTATTTTGATGGTTTAGGCATTTGGTGTACATGTCAGCCAGCAGTCATTAGAGTATGAATAGACTTTCTGCTTAATATCTGTTAACACTTTCTTGTGATGCTCCCCCGACAGACTTTTTACTGACTAAGTAACTTTGGTCACATTTTAGTTCGGGGACCAATTCTCACTATCAACTAACTATTAACTACAACTTTTGCCTTAATAAACTAATTCATTCCTAATTTGCTGCTTATTAATAGTTAGTGCGGTAGTTGTTAAGTTTAGGTATTGGGTAGGATTAGGGATGTAGAATATGGTCATGCAGAATAAGTACTTTATAAGCACCAATAAACAGCCCAACTTTTAATAATAGGTATGCTAATAAGCAACTAGTTCATAGTGAGAATTGGTCCCTAAACTAAAGTGTTATCATAACTTTAGAAGTGCATGTCAAAGTATTCTGATAACACTAACTCTAACCCTGATCTACTAATACATTCATAGAAGTTAGTTGCAAAGAGGAAAAGTAAATATTTAACGAGATGGGGATGCATTCGTACAATGCGATTCATATGGAAACATATCATTTTTGTAAAAAAGTAAGCATGAAGGTCCACAGGCCAAATCTAACTGTCAGTGGGGTGTAACAAATTGTGGGAATGTACAAAATTTACAAATGAGATAGTAAAAATTCATCTAGCCACCAATTCTCCAAAAGGTAAAATAGTGAAGAATTTCCATAAGAGTGTGTTGATAAATTTTATTTATTTATTCATTTTTTAATACAAATTGAGAGATGTTTCATTTAGTTTTGATAATACAGTGTTCATGTTACAGATATAACACATTGAGGTATAGTCCCACTTCCCTTTGTTTAGTGGAATTCAGTGGCACTTTTATGCATTGCTACACTATTGACAATGGGTGACCTTTTTTTCTTGTAGTGTAGGCTATTTTTGAAGTTGGTGCATATTTGTATCTGGATTCTACCTGCTTAAAACCTTAATGTTTGCACGAGTCTCTGAGGTGACTGTTTGTTTTTCTCAGTTTGTTGTCTGGGACAAGTTCACCCTGCAAATCTGTTCAGTGTGTGTGAGAGTCTGTGCTAGTGTGTACATGCACAGTTAGTGTGGTTGTGTTGGGTCTCTGTGGGTTTGTCCCGTTCGAGGCGTGAGTGATGCTGCTGGCCGCCTGAGGGTGACGGTGATGCGGAGTGTCATAAAAGTGGGGGGAGACTGACAGAAAGACAGCAGATCACAGTGTGATCCTGCTGATGCACAGGAAACACAGCAGGCACACATTCAGCCAGTGTGACAGCGCTTTAGCCACACACACGCACAGGCAGAAGATGATATTAGACTCCAGTTTAAGAAAATGAAGCCTTTCGCATTACAATAATGAGAATGGGAAATTCATTTAAGGTTTACGTTCTTTATGCTAAGCTCTCTCTCTCTCTCTAAATATAGATTATGGAATGAAATGTAAACAATCAAACAAATAAATAAATAGATTAATAGATTAAGAAATAAATTAAATAGCAGTGTTTTTTTCTGGGCTGCTGTGTGTGAACGATGGGACAGTCAGTCTGTAAATGGGAGCAGCATAATTTGGGCCACTGCAAGAGTGTGTCTGAATACAGGACAGGACTAAAATTGCTCTCTCTCTCTTTCTCTCTCTCTCTCTCTCTCTCTCTCAGACACACACACACACACACACACACACACACACACACACACACACACACACACACACACACACACACACACACACATCACATTCAAAAACCATTTTGCATGGTATTTAAAACACTTAAAATCTATGGTAATCGTAAATCAATGACTGTATCAAGGCCAAAAATAATTAAATTAATTAAAATAGTTAAAAAATTATCATCATGTGTACATTCAAGTTATGTCAATATATCACTATGTTAATTAGCCTACTTTTTCCTTAATGATTGTGCCATTTGACATTTTTGAACTGTTATTTAAAAACCGTTGGTAAAAATGGAAAACTTGTAAAGAAAGAATAGAGATGCATTTTTAGATTTAGACTGATTTTTTTTTTTTTGGGGGGGGGGGGGGGGTGCACTTTATTTTATGGTGTCCTTGTTACACGTTTCATGTACTCGATATTATAATAACAATAAATTATGCATAATTACATGCAAGTAACCCTAAACCAAACCCTAATCCGAACTCTACCCATATATTAAGTAAATGTAGCTAATTAATATTACTCAGTACTAACAGTGAATGTATAATTACACTGTAACAAAAAAAATAAACTTAAACATAAACTTAAAAACTTAAAATAAAGTGTAAGCATTTTTTGCCAATACATGACTTTGATTCTGTGTTGGCAGTTCTAGTTTCAGTTATGAGAGAGAAAGACGAGAGGGAGAGAGAGAGAGATAGCTCTCTCATAGGGTCTTGACAGCCTCTCTTCGCTGTTTGTTACTTCTTTCTTGGTCTCTTCTCACCCTGGAGGCTCATTAGAAGCTTGTTACACTTGAGTGAGATCACAGAAACCATTAAAGTGGTGATTATTTCATTAACAAAGCCCCTCTGAGAGTGGGTGGGATGTCATTAATGCTGTTTGGTTTGTTTAAATATGCACTCAAAATGCTTCAGAGAATAATAAAAAAAGATGCAGTTTATTGATTTTTTGTGAATTTCAGAAATAAATGTGTCTGTTCACTCTGATTTGATGTTTCATATATGGCTATATATGGAGCAAGACCAGGAATATTTCACTGTGGACGGGAGTACCCAGAGCTACACTACAAAAATACCAAACGAGCTACAAAATTTTCACTTGTCACTTGTTGTACAGTAGCTGCTAGTAACTGGTTAGGGTAAAAACACAAGATCACACATGACCTGGAGCTACTATACAGTACAGCACAGGACGTGTAATGATGTAACCAACTGAGGAACAAACTTTTGTGTCTGACTGTGGCAATATCAGTAACTACAGCGTCTGGTACATCTTGTCAACAGCTTGTTTTGCATGAGAGAGTGTCTAGTCTCTGTGGAGGCTGCTAACGCATTACTGCGTTGTGATGACAGGGCCGTCGTCATGAGGTGAATTTGTTGTGAATTGGGATCTGCCCTGGCAGGATGTTAAAGCAGGAACTGAGCAGTTGTTGATGCATAGACCTGTAAGGAATAACACAAAACGTCAAGTTATGAGGCACAGTTATTTTCGAAACCATCTTCCGTTGACCAAAAATCAACAGACTTATGTCTTTAGATTTGGTGCAGCATATCTAATATGTGGACCATTTTGGGCGTCGGCCATTTTGAATGTTGTTGTAAAATGCTGCCTTCGATTAAGAAAGCCTAATTTTCACACAATTTCTTGCACAATTTTATGTTTTGAGCAGTACTGGTCAAGTTATTTCTGAATTGTAATATGTTACACTACTTTTGAGTTATTTTCACCAAAATAACCACAGAAGCATGATTAAAATACTAAAACACTCATACCTACTAAAAACAATGTAATTGTCACGAATCCTGTCCGTGGTCTTCTGTCCACTTGCCACCAGAGGTCGCCCTCCGATTACATGGACTCTTGCACCACACTACTGTTGCACTTCACCATCTAACTACATTTCCCATCATCCATCGCACAGATCACACAGCTGTCAGATTACACATTGCACTGATTACACAGCTGAAACCCATTAGACACTCTTTATAAGCCTTGGACTTTCTCTCCCTCACTGCTGAGTACAGAAGCCCTGTTAGTTTCCCTAGTCTTGCCTTGCCTGTTTTGGATTGTGTTTTCCCCTGCCTGGACTATTGCTTTTGTTTTGGATTTTTTTCTCTTGTCTAGCCCCTTCGGATACTGTTCGCTGTCTACCGACCCAGGCTTGTTTTGGATGACTCTTTGCCTTGCCTATTATATACCTGTTTGCCACTGTTCGACCCTGCCTGTTAAGACCACGTCTCTTCTCAATAAAAAGCTTGCATATGGATCCACATGTCTCACGTCTCGTCAGCCCTGTAACAGTAATAGTCACAGAAGGCTCAATGGTACAATTGGAAGTAACAATCACTGTCAGAATCACAAAAGTAGACAAACAATCAAAGTCTGGTAAATTATGGTAGAGACACCAAACACAATAGACCTAGAGCCCACTATAATGCAAACTATAGCCTAATGACATGGCAAAACGCACAATCTCTTTTTATTTTCTTTTTATTATTTTCTTTTCTTTTAATTCAAGTTCACAGCACAAAGCTGGCATGCATTGGGTGGTCTACTGTTGACAGAGGCTGCATATCTTCAACAGCACGAGTCTTTTCACTGCGAAACGTTCAGTAAGGCACATAATATCAGTCTTGCAGAAACGTTGATGAACATTTTGATGAAAAGAGACATTAAGGGTATGTTCACACTTGTAGTGCGGTTCTCTTGGTTCGTTTGGTCCTGGCCCACTTAGTGTTCACACTGGCATTTTTGACAGCGAACCTAAATTGATGCATTCACAACATGATTGGTCGGGATGATTGACGCATATTTCATGAAGGAACTTACCGAACACCCCAAACAATCGCTGTATTTGACTTAAAGTGGCACTGCACAGACTGATCAGTGTATGACAACATAGTACCGATTCACCGTTTGGTCTGCTCATCGCCGCTTTAAATCGAACACACCGTCTGCTGAACTAAGTGTGCTCATTGTTGCATGTACAAATCTGTAAGCAGCCAAGTCTACTACTTAAGGCAGCTGAGGGATGCTGAACTGTGCTTGTTATAATGGACACGCACGCTTTAATTACTATTAACTGGATGTTAAAATTCTCATAGTTGTAGATTTATTTTACCGTGACTCTGTCTTCATTTCCAAGTAGGCAAGAACCCAAACAAACAGTCCACCAGTCAATAAATCCACCAGTCCTTCACCAATACAGATAACTTGCATGGTACAACGAGCTAGGTCAAAAAACTGTGTTCACCTTATCACCAGCAACACCTGTTACCTGAGGGAAGGTACCCCACCTATAGTGTATTGGCAATTTAAAGGGATCATCGGATGCAAAATTCACTTTTACATGTTGTTTGAACATAAATGTGTGTTGCCAGTGTTTGTACACATCCACCCTATAATGATGAAAATCCACCCAGTGTTTTTTTTTTTTTAATCCCTATAAATAATATCCCCATTCTAAAATCAAGCTGTTCTCAGATTCTTGGCTGTGTGATATCACACAGACCCAGGCCCCTCCCACGATAGTTGATTGACACTAACGTTTTACCTTAGACCCGCCCTGAGTGAGCTGTCATCAGTCCGCCATTGTTTCGATGCCGGAGCAGGATTTACTCCAGACATTAGAGCTGCTGAAGATGCAGAGGATTACTTTTGTTTTTGAAAGGAATGCACCTCTTGATCTACCTAAATGCGTCTATGTTCACACGAATCATTCGTGATCCAGCCTCACCTACAGAAGAAGTGAATATAAGGGTTTTGTATATTTTATATTTTATTCAAACCACACCAGAGTTTGTTTGGAAGCGGACTGAGACTCATCTTTTTAGCAGTCTCGGTCGGCTTGTTTGGTGCGCACCATGGTTCTGATGGCAGCTTTCACATTTACTCAAATGAACCATACTTAAAGAGCAATCACACCAGAGTTCGAACCAAACATGATAAGTGTGGACATACCCTAACTTTAAAAACGTGGACTCCAGACTGTGATTAATAGTGGCATTTTGCGATCTTTTTTTTTAGGCAGTGCAACTAAACTTTGTTGGTGGTTGCAGTGGTGCAACTGCAAAGTTGATCGACTTTTTTTTATTTATTTATTTTTTTTATTATGCACTGCCATTTCTATTTCAAATAAGCAAAGGCAAACAGCAAAGGCTCCAAAAGCTGAACAAAACAGTGCTACTTGTTTGACCGCGCTACACAAGCCATTTATCAGCTTTATCCAAAGACAACACAGCACAAGCTCAGGGCTGATGCATTTACTCACTGACTGATCTCAATCACACAACCATTATTAAACAGAGCTGCAAGATCCTCGAGAAGAGTTTGAATTCACTGATGAATTCTGTTATGAAACCTGATTGTCACTGTGTTTTAAAGTAGTTTTTAAGCCTGATGAAATCGTGCTGAAATTGCAGAAACATTGTGGCATAATTGATCCAGTTAGAATCCACAAACAACCATTGGTTTGCTGTAGAAAAACTAACTGTAACCGTGGTGTTTTAGCAGTAGTATACAGTTACTAATTAGCTTTTACAAGTGAATTTTTGTACTTTGTTGTTGGTTACTGTACACTGCGTTACAAGTGTCTGTATTGTATCTAAGTGTTTTTATTTTTGGAAACTGCCAAAGCATAATATACTTTTTAATGAACTACATTTCATAAAATCATATTGTTTCTCATTATTTTGAACTGAAGAATCACCGATTATTTTCATTGAACCTGTTGCAGCAGTATCCCAAATCAAAGTGAATGATCCTGGATTTGGACTGATCCAAGAGCAGTTTTTCTCAAGTAAACAACTCATTAATTCAATGATATGGGCAGAGTGAGCCTGCAGTTAACAGTTCACTGTATTGTTCATGTCTGACTCAAAATGTGCCCAAAACCCAGAGATCCTCAAAGCTTGAGTGCACATATGCAACTGAAAATACGTTATTAATGCCAAATTAATATTGATTATTGTAAATGAACATCATATTTAGGTCATAAATCTCAGTTATTTGAGAAGATTGCTTTAAAATAGCGAGCTATTTAAGCCTGCTGTATAAAATTCACGCATGATTAATTCTGTGTGATTTGCAGTGATTCAACAGTTTCACTGAAAAGAATTAGCTTAAATCAAATTAAAATAACTTGGCAAATAAGTCAAGTCAAGTCACCTTTGTTTATAGAGCACTTTAACAATACAGATTGTGTCAAAGCAGCTTTACGGTATTAAATAGGAAAATAGTGTGTCAGTAATGCAAAAGGACAGTAGTAAACACTCAATTTTCAGTTAAATATTTAACAAATAACTTACAAATAATGCAAATCACTATTTACCAGAGATGACAACTCAAAAAGGCTCATGTGCAAGTTGTAGCAAGTAATGTCATTGAAACACTCTCCAAATCTCTTTAAATTTAACTCCCTCAAAAGGGAATATGCAATGAATCCCAGACAAAATATATATACTAGCTTCAAAGGGAAAGTTTTCCCCTTAAAGTCTGTGAAAAATCTAAATGCAAGGGACATTATAGTCCAAAAAGTTTCTCAAAACCCCTTTGTGTTGCTGTGAAAATCCCAGGACTCAGCGGGAGATCAGAAACATTCACAAGGGGTTCTGCGAAGGTTCCACTTTTCCATATAAACCACCAGCCTGTGATGTGTCTATCGTATTGTTACAATAAATGCAAATAGAAAAGTTATCTGAAATGTTGTTAAAATCAGAGGCTACATAATTGCATGGTTTTCAGTTTTTGCAACAGATGTATATTATTAAAACTAGAAGTGGGCTGTTGAATTTATCTCTGTTCAACCAGAAAAAAAAAATCAGTTCCTTTTTTCCATCAAACAGATGACAGATTTAACTTTCATTTTCATCATCTAGACATCTGTGGTTTTCTCTCATGACTCATTTTCATTTCCACATGGTCAAAAAAAAGTACGGTTTCACTTTATTTTGATGGTCCCTTTAACACATTCTGTTGACTATAAGTAACATTGCACTTACATTTCTACCAACTCTCATTAGATTGTTAGTAGTGTATTACTTGACTGGTAGGGTTAGGGTTGGAATAAGTTGACATGTAGTTACTTATAGTCAGTAGAGTGTCTGTTGGGAGGCCATCACAATAAGGAGTTAGTAGATATGAAGCAAACAGTCTACTAATAATCTAATGAGAGTTTGTTGACATGTAGTTACAACATTACTTAGTGTCAACAGAAAGTTCAAAAGGGACCATCAAAATAAAGTGTTACCAAAAGTACAGTACGTGGTAAAACAGTCCTAATATAAATAGAAAATTACCATGAGTAATTTTACCATGAGTCCTGATAAATGGGCCTGAGATTCTTATCTGTTGATAAAATTAAAAATACACGCAATGAATGTCAGTGTAGCCCAGTGTTGTTTTGGACTTTCATTATGGACAAAAATTGTCAAAATGTCCTTAATTTCCAGTGATATCGTCGACTTGATTGCACAGATACTACTTGAACTAAATTGAACTAGTCGATGGCGTCATTGAATCAATGATGAACTGCCTTTAACTGAAAATTGAGTGTTTACTATTGTCCCTTTGCATTTTTGACACACTATTTACCTATTTAATATTGTAAAGCTGCTTTGACACGATCTGTATTGTTAAAAGCGCTATATACTGTAAATAAAGGTGACTTGACGACTTCAAAATATCATCTTTAAGAAAGTTCACCATTCTGATCTAAGTCGATCTAATCTGAGTTCCTCATGTTGACCAAATCATTCAGTGAGTTGTTGACTCGAGAACAGCTTCAGTCAGATCAGTCCGATTCACCAATGAATCATTCATGCGATCTGTGAACCAGTTCAACAGGTTCATTGGAAAGAATCAGCTTGTTCACAAATCAGATATATTGCTGTGGTGATTTCTTCAGTTCAAAACAACGAGGAATGTTTTTATTAGTGCTGTCAAACGATTAATCACGATTAATCGCATCCAAAATAAAAGTTTTTGTTTACATAATATATGTGTAGTGTGTATATTTATTAAATGTATATAATGACATACACATACAGTATATATTTTGAAAATATTTACTTGTATTTATGTGTATATATATATTTATATTTATATTCATATACATTATATAATATATAAACATAACATATATACATAAACATATATTATGTAAACGAACAATCGCGATTAATCAATCGTTTGACAGCACTAGTTTTTATTAAATGTATTGGAGTGAAAGTACGATATTATGCTTTGGAGTGTACTGAAGTAAAAGTAAAGGTTCTGAAAATAAAATACAGTACAATACTGGCTACCACTTTATTTTGATGGTCCCTTTTGAACATTCTGTTGACACTAAGTAATGTTGTAACTACATGGCAACAAACTCTCATAAGAGTATTAATAGACTGTCTGCTTCATATCTACTAACTCTTTATTGTGTTGGTCTCCCAACAGATATTCTTCTGACTATAAGTGACTTTGCAAGAACGTGTCAACTTAATCTAACCCTAACCCTACCAGTCAACTAATACACTACTAACACTCTAATGAATAGAAATGTAGGTGCAACATTACTTATAGTCAATAGAATGTGTTAAAGGGACCATCAAAATAAAGTGAAACCCAATACTGAAGTACAGTCACAAAGTAATTTCTTTATTCATGCTTTTTACTAATCATGATGTTTAGCTCCGAGTCATGTGTCATGAATGCATGCTGTCATCACAGGTGTATTAGTGTGTTCTCTTTTAGGCTATATTGCAGTTTACACTCTCTGGCTGTGACAAACACTTGCTTTTGTCCCAGTGACAGGCCTTCCTCTACATGATGAGTGATCAGTGTCCACACACAGAGCCATTCTTTCAGACTGTCACACTTACATACAAAACATTTCTAGAAATAACCACTGATGAGGATATGTGCTGTGAGGACACCAGGCAGGTGTGAATGCAGAGTAAAGCTAAAGTCACACTTTGAGCACACATGATTTCTGTGGAAACTGCATATGTCGTAATATGATGTCATGGAATTTTACATACGAGGGTTCTAAAATGTGAATATATGTAATATTCTTACTGTACTCCAATGCTGCAGTCCTGCAGATTTAAGTTTGCATTCTTTTAATTCAGCTAAAGGCCACTCCAGTCTTCTACTGGCAACACATCTTCACATACAGATTTCACATACACCAAACTTGACTATTGCAATACAGAGAAATTCAAACAAGCTTGTGTTTTCCGTCTCCCACATTCGCATATGTATAAATGGAAGTCAATAGAATGAAAAGTGTAGTGCCCATGCAGGAAGCCTCATTGGTCCAAAATACTGCTCCAGATAAATGTATATCAGACATGAACCAATTGGCTGAGATTGTCACTTCATGCTACATTTTCACATTCAGTTTACTTGTCACAGTAAATTTGTTACAACACAGCCAGTTAGTACAGTGTTACAGAAATTATACACAAAAATATTTTCAAACCAGTTCTGACATTTTTTTTTTTTTTTAAGATTACTTTTTGGTGTTTTGCCTTTTATTATGCTACGACAGTGTAGAGCAGACAGGAAGCGATCAGGAATGGTCCTCGAGCTGGGATTCAAACTCGGGACGTCTGTAACGCAAGGGCGTTATATGTCAGCCAACTTGCTCACTGGGCTATCGGCACAGACAAATTCTGACAAATTTTTGGATTCATGAAAACAATCATATTTTCAAAATGTTAATACAAATAAATATAAATACAGATAAACCATGCATAAATATTTCAAGTAAAACCTTTAAGCATATTTAAAATGTTTTTATATAATGTTGATAACATTGTTTACTTTAATAATATATAGTAACAAAGAGTGTTGGGGAAAGTTACTTTTAAAAGTAATGCATTACAATATTGCGTTACTCCCTAAAAGGTAACTAATTACGTTACTTAGTTACTTTTTAAGGAAAGTAATGTTATGTTACTTTTGAGTTACTTTTTAAAATCAGGGCAGGGCTTGCTTGTTTGTTTTTAATATAAAAAAGTTATTCTTTTACAAATGTAAAAGTCCTTTCACAACAAAAGTGAAATGAATACGCCTCAGGCTGAAGGAGATGTAGATTCACGTCTGTACAGTAGAGGGCGCAGCTCAAACAAATCGCATGAAGACTATGACGCAGGAGAAGAAAGTTCAACACTATTCAGCAATAACAAAAATGAAACACAAATGTGTCTTTTTTGCTTAGTATGGTTGAATTTGATCAACGGAGTCCAGTAGCAAAGACATGGGTTAATAAAATGGGATTAAATACATGAATGATATTTGTCTTATTTGACATATTTAATTATTGCACTTTTGTATATTCTGAGTTTGCATTTGACTGTTTTTATTCATTTTGAGGAACACGTAATGTGTTTTTGTGCAGGTGAGATGTGTAAAAACATGTTCATATTTAGTCTAAATTTACAGTAACATCATGCGCGCACACTTACTGCAAACAAAGTAACTCGATTTCCGGTGTCTTGCCGAAAAGACCCGTAAAGCAAATGCTAATTGTGAATGATTGAAATTATTTAATGTACACTGCTACTATTAATCTGAAGTTTATGAAGCATTTGTGGATCCAGAGGAGTATTTTCGGGAGGGTCTATTTGATACAAACCATATACAGTATTCTTTTGTTATTCTAATAGGATAGGAATCCAAGTGACATGCAAGGTTATAGTGGCAAGCTGTGAAATTTCTTGGCAAATGTGTCTAACAAAACCCCTCAATAACGACATCCTCATTTTGACTTTGTATTTTTACATTACTTTATGTTCCACCATGCCGCTCTTATATGAAAAGGGTACAGCAGTCTTTCCCAACAACAGCAATGCACATATATATCAACTGATCAAATTTCAATGGCAGCTAGTCTGCGTACAAAATAAAGTACAAAACCTTAGTGCAAATACTTAATATCAAATACTTATTTCTGGGTGAATGCACAGTATAGATGCCCACCACTAGTATCAAATCAGCTATCCACTGCCTTACACGGGATATTTCACCAGACGTGTATCATCTTTAACATTCTGCACATGTGGAGCTGGGATTGATTAATATTACCTCTGGTGAGCAGGGAGGCCTCAGGAGGCTGCAGAGGGTGACAGGCCAGTAAAAAAAGTGCTGACTGGAAAGCCAATTGCCTGAAATGTAACCGATCCAATAAAGCAGGGCTGTAATTTAGTCGCATTGCTGATGGAGCGAGATGAGAGGACTCAAAAATTGCATTTGGCTGCAGTGATGATATTCAAGAACAACATGTCATGGCTATTAAGCCTGTAGTGTTTGTGAGGTGCTGCAGGCTAACCGGTAAAAAAAAAAAAAAAAAAAACTGATTAAATACATTTATTGTGGCACAGTGCTGCGTATACCTGGGTTATTCACTCCATTCACGTTTTTTTTTTAAACCTTTTATATTAAAGGCTGCACAACTACATTGCTAGACTGGAGAAACTGTAGACACATGCAGCTTGACACGTTTCAGCTTCACCTGGAAAAACACTTTAGAGCAGCTTCAGGACTTTGATCAATATCGTGGTCTATATGACGTACTAATGGACCTGAAAGAGACATCAGCAGCTTTGGGGCGTAGCGGCTGAGATCATTAAGGTCAGAGGTTTAGCTGGTTGCAGAGCAAGCAAGTGTCCTGTTTCTGAGATTGCAACCCCATTGTCTGTCCTTGACCAGGGCGTGTAGGTTCGCTCTGCTGCCTACAGAGACAATATTACTACCTAAATGGATCCTCCTAAGTGGCTGATTTGAGATATTCTCCATTAAGAGACATTCACAGATGTCACACAAGTATACAGTGCAAGAGAACACACTATTGCTATTTTTGTCCCAATTAATTTACAGTACATCACATATACATTATTTTATAGGTTGTGTGTTTTACAGTTTAAGCTGTTTAATTAGCTGAACTTTAGAGTGTTGTTTTATTTTATTTATTTTTTACCCACTTAAGTAGCACTTCAGTACATCTCTATAAATAATTCATATTTACGTCTATTGTCTATGTTCAAAGTGTTACTGCTGAATGTCCTGACAAGCATTTACGGTAAACTAAAATATACTTAAAGCTGCAGTCCATAAGTTTTGCCTCTTTGTCGCTATCTCTGTTTGAAAACCTGGAATTGCAGCCGTGTACTGTGAATTATCTTAATGCGTGGGTTGTGAATTATCTTAATGCGTGGGGTTGTGAGCCGGCATGTCTCAGCTAATCTAATGTTCTGAAGAGTAAGTGTGGCAGTCAGTCACCGCACCGGTTTGGATATTTACTGTAGACTACTTCACAATCACAGATTCTAGACTACGCCTTGGAATATATGACCCAAATAAGTATTTTCACCATATATTGCCATCTGAACAAGCAAATAACAAGTCTGCCGTGTGTTTTGACCAACTGAGGAAAAACACATTACCAGAAATCTCGCTACCAATGGTGATTAAATCTAAAGATCGGTTCATATCACATCAAACCGTGCAAATTATTATTATTGTTATACTTTATTCTCAAATTATTAATGTTAACAACATCAGCATTGCTTGACTATGATTATAGTGTGTGTTAGCGTGTAGATTTCAATTTCTGTACAGTCTAATCTTATTGTCATGCCATTCGAATTTCATATTAAGAAATTCTTTTAACCCAAAAAGCAAATTATGTTCTCTTCTAACTTGTTTTCTTTAAAATAAAAACTGTGTGTAATCCCAGGCTATATGTAATCAGAAGCAAATTTAAAACTGGAATATACTTTAATTTCATTCAAATGTGTTTCATAAAAACATAATCCTTTCTGGATTACAATCTGCCATCAAAATGATAAATTTAATTATTCTAGCTGCTGTGAGAAAAGGCTATAAACGATCCGTCACCTGCAGGATCCTCACATGCGATAGCCTATTAGCCGCCAAAACTTCGTAATGTTTACAGACGTGACGTAATGACGCAGTGCCATGCTCGAATTTCCCGCGAAAACCTATCCTTACCACTCAATTTAGAAAACATTATTATAAGATAAGCGTTATCGGGTTAAAGTAAGGCAATAGTTTTGAACACTGGCTGGTTATGTACTTTCTCAAATATTGATTTCGGATCATTTTTAACCAAAAAAAGTTACGGTCTGCAGCTTTAAGTGTCATTTCTATCGAAATTTTGTGTCACCTATATAAACTGCAACTACAAATATATCTGAATACATCACACAAGTTTTAGTGCAACGATTATTTGCATCCAAAATAAAAGTTTTTGTGTACATAATTTATGTGTGTGTACTGTGTATATTTATTGTGTTTATATAAATACACACACATGCATGTATTTATTTAAGAAAACTTTTATTTTGGATGTGTTTAATCATGATTAATCGCTTTGGTTGTCGTTGTTACAGTGTAATGATACAGTTAATGACTGAGCAATATTAATTAACTATATGTGCTTACTATATGATTAGGGTTCGGATTAGGGTTTGGCTTAGGGTTACTTGCATGTAATATGCATAATTTATTGTTATTATAATAGTAAGTACATGTAACGTGTAACAAGGACACCTTAAAATAAAGTGTTGCCAGAACTGTTAACAGAAATGACATTAAACTTTACTTTAGTTTTCCATTAATGCTTGTCAGTATTCATCAGTATACTCTAACTGTATTTCAGAGATAACTGGAGTAGTTATGAAATTACACATAAAGTTCATTCAATATGAAATTAAACTATAATACATTTTCATTTAAGGGCAATTTAAATTTAAATTCAGTTTACACTTAAGTATATTCTAATAAAGTACAATATTTTCATAAGAAGTGCTGTTTTTAAAAGTATGCACAAGTGTAATTCTTCAGCTCAATAGGATTTGAGTCACAGATGTAAACTCGGTGTGTTTTGTTCTTTTAGCTCTCCTTTATGCCACCATCTTTGGTAACGTAACCACCATCTTCCAGCAAATGTATGCCAACACCAACCGCTACCACGAGATGTTAAACAGCGTGAGAGACTTCCTGAAGCTCTACCAGGTTCCCAAGGGCCTCAGCGAGAGGGTCATGGACTACATCGTTTCTACGTGGTCCATGTCCAGAGGAATTGACACAGATAAGGTATTTGGCACAGAGTGCACTCAGAGTCTCGCAGACTGAAGATCTTTATCCAGGGAGCTTATTTTCTTCATTCATTGTAGAGGTCATTTGTTCTGTCTTTGCCATAACATCCGTAGCATTGGTGAATAATGTCCTTCTAATGTTTAAGATCACAGTCTAACTGTGTTATGTAAGACTTCCAACAGCTTCTCAAAATCTCATAAATTATTCGTGAACGGTTCGGAGAACCTCCAGTTTTTGTTTTAACATGATGCTAATAAGCTTTAGATCATCATGAAGCAAAATTTGATTGTTTTCACTGTTCTTAAAATTCTACTGCAGGTGTTGCAAATTTGCCCCAAAGACATGCGAGCGGATATCTGCGTTCATCTCAACAGGAAAGTGTTCAAAGAGCATCCGGCTTTCCGTCTGGCCAGCGATGGCTGTTTGAGAGCGCTTGCCATGGAGTTTCAGACCATCCACTGCGCCCCGGGAGACCTCATCTACCACGCGGGCGAAAGCGTGGACAGCCTCTGCTTCGTGGTGTCAGGGTCTTTGGAGGTCATCCAGGACGATGAAGTTGTTGCTATTTTAGGTGAGTGTATTTCTATTAGTGCTCTGAGGTCTGCTACTTGACTAGAGCCCATCATGAGAATATAATTATTATAAATATTTAGTCAGTTAATCAGTTGCTACAGGTAATTTTTTCCATACATTTTTACCCACTTTTAAAGTGCCCCTATTATGGGTTATGAAAGGTTCATATTTTGGTTTTGGGAGTCCCCGATAACAGGTTGACATGCATGCAACAAACACTTTCATTGTCTTATAATATGCATTTATTTTTTACCTTATTTGCTCAACGATTCATTTTTTTCCAAACCCCTCCTTTGCGTGATGTTAATCTGCGGTGATTGGTCGATTTCTTTTCCATTTCATCATGCCTGTAATGCCTGATAAAGCAGTGTTTGTGAGCACACTCAGAACAGTGCTGCTTTGTGTACAGCGTTACCAGGGAAACAGCTATTTTTACCCTCCAAAAGCGGCATCTAGTGGCAAAGAATGAATTTGCATTTTCATTCAGACCAACACGAAAGTCAAGTTTTCCAAGGTCTGCATGCCCAACAATTAGGCAGTCAATCTGCTAATGTTTCATGTTGACGTCAACATGAAACGGCTTGGAATTAGTTTTAAAAACGACTCGTTTCAATGATTCAGAGTCCACACTTGAGAGACAATAACTTTATACACGGTGCACTTTCAGATTTAAAACTTCGCAGGATGTTTTCATTCACTTAGAGCTGTGTTACACACTGCATGAAAGCTCATTTTCAAAAACTATAATAGGGGCACTTTAATAAACGTGCAAAATGTCTTCAGAACATTAAATAATGCAGAATATTAAAATGCTGCTGTTTCTCTGACCTTGGTTTACCTATAATAGGATTTAAACTAGTCTTTAATGATAATGGTTCTGGCTTGAATCCCTTTTAAAGATTTTGCCAACAAAATGATTATTTTATGCTGCAGTTACTCTGCATGGTTTAATGTACAGATCATTTTGCTTAATAAAATAATACTCCATTAAAAGTACTGACTTTAATTACAATATATGATTTTAATTTACTAAAATCAACACTAAAATTTGGCATTAGTAACTTTTCGTGCAATCAGTTGCACATTCAAGCTCTGATCATATTGCAATTCTTGGCTCATTTTGACGAGATCCTTGAAGAAACTCAAGAAGAGCTGAAGTCAGATCAGTTTGATTCACGGATGAATCATTTTGGGTGATTTGCAAGTTAATTCAGTGGTGATTTTTTGATTTGCAATAATGAGGAATCAAATGGGTAAAAAAGTAAAGCAAAAAGTTGAGATACGCTTTGGAATGTATTGAAGTTAAAAGTAAAAGTCCCCCCCCCCCCCCCCAAAAAAAAAAAAAGAATAAATAAAACACCTTAAAAACAAATTCAATTAAACAGATCTTTTTTTTTTTTTTTTTGGTGTTGTCCAGTTGTCTCATGCACATTTCTACCTGATTTAACAATAAATAATAATTATGTTGGTAAAAATGAATGTATTTAGGTTAATTATATTAATTAATTACGTTACGTTAAATAGCATGTTAAATATTACTACTTTTAGGTTACCATTTTTCAATGTAAAATAAACAACTAAATAGATATTGTGGGACGCATTACATTACACTTTACAGATTTCATATATATATATATATATACATATACATATACATACAGTATTGTAATGTGGTGTTTGGGTTTTATTTTTAGGTTTTCATGTCTTTTACTTTGTAATTTGGTTCCTGCTGTTGGTGAGTCTAGTTTGTTTATGCCAAGTCAAGTCTGTTCAATGTTTGTATTTTGGATCACTTTTGTAAATAATCTACTAATAATCATGTTCTTCACTACGCTCGCCTCCAGTGGACTGAATCATTACAGATATACAGTATGTCTAAATATCAAATACATACAGTCATGGCCAAAAATATTGGCACCCTTGGTAAATATGATCAAAGAAGGCTGTGAAAATTAATCTGCATTGTTAATCCTTTTGATCTTTATTTAAAAAACATTCACACAAATCTAACCTTTCACTGGATAATAAGAATTTAAAATGGGGGGAAATATCATTATGAAATAAATGTTTTTCTCTAATACACATTGGACACAATTAATGGCACCCTTTTATTCAATACTTTTTGAAACCTTCATTTGCCAGTTTAACAGCTCTGAGTTTTCTCCTATAATGGCTGATGAGGTTAGAGACACCTGACGAGAGATCAGAGACCATTCCTTCATCCAGAATCACTCCAGACCCTTTAGATTCACAGCTCCATGCGGTGCTTCTTCTCTTCAGTTCACTCATTTTCTGCAGGGTTCAGGTCAGAGGACTGGAATGACCAGCAGAAGCTTGGTTTTGTGCTCAGTGGCCCATTTTTGTGTTGATTATTGTATGGTTGGAAGATTCAAACAAGGCCCATTATAAGATTTCTAACAGAGTCACTTATTGATTTTTTTTAATCTGTTTTATCTGTTTTATCAAACCCATCTTGTGTTTGCTGCTTTTTAAGGTTTTCTGACCCTGAGACTCAACTATTTTCTGCAGTTCTCCAGCTGTGGTCCTCGGAGAGTCTTTAGCCGCTCAAACTCTCCTCCTCACCATGCATTAGGACGATATAGACACACGTCCTCTTCCAGGCAGTTTCATAACATTTTATGTTAATTGGAAATTCTTAATTTTTGCCCTGATGGCGGAAATGGGAATTTTCACGGCTCTAGCTCTTTTCTTAAAGCCACCTCACTAATTAATCTTTTTTCTGCACATCAGAAATATATTCTTTGGTTTTTCTCATTGTGATGGATGATTAAGGGAATTTGGGCTTTGTTTTCCCTCCTATTTATATTTCTGTGAAAATAATCACCCTGGAGTGCTCAAAATTGTGAATATGAATGGGAATATACTTCAGAGATATTTTACTCATAAGAATTTCTTGTATTTGAGAGAAACATTTATTTCATAATGATATTTCCCCCCATTTTAAATTCTTATTATCCAGTGAAAGGTTAGATTTTTGTGATTTTTAAAAAATAAAAGATCAAAAGGATTAACAATGCAGATTAATTTTCACAGCCTTCTTTGATCATATTTACCAAGGGTGCCAATATTTTTGGCCATGACTGTATAGAAATTAGAACATCATTTATCAGTGAGCCAAATCAATGTTAAAAAAAAAAAAAATGTTTTTGCACAATAAGATCCGGTTAAAATACCAATTATCGCAACAAAACTCTTATATATCAATAGCCAGTCAGCATATAAAAAGATGTCTCATGAACCATTATACAACATAACAGCACAATTGCATTTCTGTTTGTTTTGAGTTGGACATGATGAAAGTATTGGCTTGTGTTCACTGAGTAAATCAAGAACTGGTCCAGCTGATTCAGTCAGTTCAGTCATGCACAACGATATGATACGGTGAAAGCTATCAACAAGCTCATTCTAAAAACTAGACAATGCAAGAAAGCAATGTTTTTCATGAGATTATAAATTAAATTTTTTCCCATTGCATGTTCACAAGACATGCACACACCGAATAAGCTGTCAGATTGCTGGTAAAGGTGTGAACGTGCAAAACAAAATCAGGGTAATGGACAAAAACTAGGTGTGATGGGTTCTGCTTAAACAGGCTCAGATGAAATCCTGATAATAGAACACATGACTATGACATTATATGTGAATAATGCTGCTGTCAGAGTATTTTAGCACAGTGTTTTATCCATGTTGACAGAAGAACAAAGATGTTCAAGAACCGTTTACGGAACTAAATGTCATGAAACTCATTCAGTTCCAAGATTCACCTGGATGAGAATCATTTTTTAAAATCATATCTCAAAATCCAGATATGTGTGAAGTCCTTTGGAGTTCCAAATTCTATGATGCAATATGTGAACTTTTTAAATAAAATATAAAAAATGAATCTTTTTAAATGAATGAACCTTCTTTCTCGTACTGTTGGTGTTGGCTTAGTGTATTATCTCATAGCTTTTCTTCAGGGCTGCTGTCTCCGATGGCTAAACTAATCTCACTATCTCTCAGTGTGCTGCTTTCAGGTGAATGTGTTTCTTTACTGCTTCATGAGTTTCAATTTAGCTCATGTCTAGTCTGATTGTGCCTTTGATAAGTTTAGTCTGAAAGGATTGCTGGAATCAGTAATGGGCTTGTCTTACTTTGGAATTACCATCACTGCCATTACAGACAATATACTCTTGCTGCTGTGTGGTGTTTAGTGCAAATGCAGCTTCTGTTTTAGTGGTTGCTCTGTTATATGGACGCTAAGAGTAGTTTTCATTACTGTGCAGTTGCAAAGGTGATGTGAATAGTTTTTAGCATGTTACTTCACAGTTACCAGGCCATTTTGGATGACTGCTATAGGTAGTTTTTACTAGCAGAAGTAATAATACAGTAGCCCCTTTTTTTACCAGTGTTAAGTAATAGCACACCTCAGCGCAACAAGACACATTCAACACATTCAACAAGAAGCATTCGATCCATGCAGAAAGGCTAATGCTTAGGGTTAGGAGCATGTTTAACCTTCCTATTGCATTCTGCTCAGTTTTGTCCCAGTAGTGATACAGAAAAAAATAAAAACTGCATAGGTTTAGTTTGGTGATGAAACTTTGGAAATGGTTCAATAATATCAAAATACACAACAAACATATTTAGGACATTATAAACAGACAAAAGATGTAACTGATATAACAAATAAGCTATATCAAATGAACTACAGCCGATAATGGCAGAAGAGTTTAAATATGAAAAAGGATAGAGATTTGAAAAATAAGTATTTAATTAATAAAATAGAGGTATATGTAATAACATGGTAATTACATCCAAAAACACTGAAATGCACTCATTTATAATAAGTTATTGGTCAAATACAATATGGATTTGGGTGCACTTTAGTTTAAAATTTGTGTACTTACAGTGTACTTAGAAAGTAATGGTAATATAAGGTAACTACAGTACATGGGTTAAGGTTAATTTTAGGGGTAGGTTCGAGCACCTGCCTTACATTTCTGTGTGTGCATTATATATATATATATATATATATATATATATATATGTGCACACATACAGAAGGCAGGTGCTTGATCAAATGAAGCATTTCACTGTGAGTAAACATGAATCGGCACACTGCCATTGCTGCTCCCAAAAATCATTTTATTAAAATAAACACAATGTTTACACCCTAAGGTTGGACGAAAATCTGTTTATTTTAATAAATTGTTTTTGAAAGCAGCAGTGGCAGTGTGCCAATTCTTTTTTACACTGTAAAAAGTGAGCCTGTGCAGTCGTTGCTTTAAAGAAGTATTTCTGTCTGATTCTACATACAATTTTAGTTTTGTTGTAACTCAGTTCAATCAAGATTATGTAACACAGAACAAGAGAATGTTATTTCAACTTAAATCCATTACGTTGATCGGACATACAACTTCCCATAAAGCTCAGAAAAAACACATTCAAAGCACACACACCTGCTCCATACAGATTAGTGAATTTTGGTTCAATGAGAAATCATGATTTGAAATGATCATATATTTTGAGTTTCAGCAGTGAAAATCACATTTTACAGCACTAATCTCAAGCACAATGGTAACCACTGTAAAAAAAAAAAAAAAAAAAAAGGTAAATAAATAAAATGTCACATGACTGGCAGCAACCAAACATTAAACACTAACAGATCTCAATCTCACTTATTACAATCCAGTCTGACTTTATTGTTTCCATACTAAACGTCTTTTTGATAATTAACTGAGGTTTAGATGTTGGTTTCATTGAAAATAATCAAGAAGTCACCGTTGAGGAGATAACAGGGCTCTTGATCCTTGAATATTTAATATGAATTTTCTCTGACTGCTGCATCTTTGTGTTTCTAAAGCACATCTATTATAGCAACAGTTGTGAGAAAAGCTGTCATCAGATGATCTTGGTCACTTATTGATGGTGACTCAGTGTAGTGATCAGATTCACAGATCGTATCAGGAACCTGATGTCTGAGAATGTTAGTTGTTAGTCTTGTGATCTTATGATAGTCAGATATTGTGTTTTTTTTTCTTCTTTCGTTACATAAGAAATGTTTTGAGCTGTGTCTATTTGACTCACACAAAGATCAAGAATCAGCGCATGAATCTCAGCAATGGTGAAAATCAATGCAACCTTTTTTTGTGACTTTAGTAGCTTGTTTTGTGATTTTCAGTGTTGACTGTCCCCATTGTTGAGGTTCATATGCAGATTCATGATGTCTGTGTGATTTTAACCTAATAACTACTGCATAATGGTTTAATTTTTTTTTTTCAGCAGAAAAAAAATTCAAAGCGGGACAGTGCTTCGAAATGTGAACCTAATAAATCTAAACAACACACTCCAGATGTAATTTGTGATCACTACTTGAGAAAATCATTGTTAAGTTTTCTCGAACACATTCTGCTGCATCAAATGTACTTTATAAATGCACATTTACAGCAACCAGAGAAAACTAATGTTAAAAAGTCAAGGATCAAGAGCCCAACTGAAGCAAACGCTTATCTCCACAACGGTGACTTCCAACTTTATAATTGTCAATAAAACCTCAACATCTTCATTTATTAAGTAATTTTACCTAACTGGTGAAATCAAGTTACGTCTACTAACAGTTATGCTTCAGTAAAACTTGTTTTTTCAGGTTGCTTGAATTCAGTTATAATCAGTAACCTTAAATCGTTTATTTCTTTATTTCATTTCATTTATTGTAGATGTTACCAGTTGACATACAATTTCTAAGTTGAACTGACTAAACATTTTTTCCAGTGTACCTATAGTGAATTACTATTATAAGAACACAGTATGCACATGTGGAACCGGACTGTAAAATAAAGTGCTACTATGGATTTAGCTGAGAATTTATCACTGTTTTATAAGCTCACATTCCTCTGGGTCAAAACTGGCCTGGGTAAGGCAAAAGGTGTCAGTTCAGTGTTAAGATTATTAAAAAACAAAACAAAAAAAATCATTATGATTAAGCATGAGAAACAGTAATAATGCCTTTCCAAACCCCACTAATAAGCTTCGAGTGCCATGAGAACGTCTCTGGATTTGCCCTCTCGACAGACACGACAAATACAGATCTGCTGTCCAGTGTGGGTGAAGTATTATGCTGAGATAAACATTTGCATTGCAGCCTGTGTGGGGCGGCAGGTCTCTAGCAGAGTGTGTCATTTTACTGGAGGTGTAAATCTGTCATCGCGGGGTTAGAAACAGAGCAGAGTCATCCGTGGGGAGGAGATCTGCTCTAGCGTGAAGCCGAGTGTGAATTGTTCTTTAAAAGAATGAAGGAATGCGGATTTTGTACAAAAGCACAGTTGAAGCCTTGTCAAAAAGTAATCTTTGTACATTTTAATGACATTTGAGCACAAATATGCACATCTCTTTCATTGTACATTTCAGCTAAATTGGCTGAGCACACTTAACTGCTTTGTGATTCAACACACCATCCCAGTAGGCATATAGATCCGTGACATCTTTGTAATTAGATATCAAAGCAGATGAAAACCCTTGATATCTATGTTCATTAATATGTGTCAATACTGTATTACATATCATCACACAGACCATTTGACAGTGGAAATGTTCTACATGAACAATGCAACATAACAAAACCAGATTTATTTCATTATATTCAATGAATCTGTTGAATTGGGATATATCTTGTGCCTGGCCAACTTTTTTGTTTAAATTACTACATTAAATATGTAGTATATGCAGCTCTACATTGTGTATAAGGTGCACCAGTTGTAGTTACGGTGTTACATTAGCGACATTTCCGTTAAATTTCTCTGTCTAAAAAGGTCCATAGTCTATTGTCTATAGTTTAGTGATGTATGAAATACAGATCCCAAAGAAGCTGCTTTCAAACCAAGTAGCTTTCTGTTTGTCAAAACTGCAACCTGTTGCATGTCTCAAGCGAAATGCAATTTCTAAGTGGTAAATATCTCCGCACTTTTATCGTGTTACATAATGTCAAAGCTATTTGTGTCAGTGTTAAACTTTTGCCCTCTTCTGGGTCACATTACAGCAGGCTTCAGTCTTATTTACATGCATGAACTTATTTAATGTTCCTCTGAAATGGCATTCTCAACCCGAGCAGTTTCATTCTGGAGTGCATTGAGTTTCCTGTGATCCATGAAAATTCCCACCTATGCACGAATCCGGGACATTTCCCTGAAGGTATTAGAAAGCCTAATGGAATTCATTCTTCAATGTCCCCCTCTCATTTTTCTCTCTCAGGAAAGGGGGATGTGTTCGGGGATGTGTTCTGGAAAGAGATGAATTTAGCTCAGGCCTGTGCAAACGTCCGAGCGCTGACCTACTGCGATCTTCACATCATCAAACGGGACGCCTTACAGAAGGTTCTGGAGTTCTACACAGCCTTCGCTGGACACTTCTCACGAAACCTGGTGCTCACCTACAACCTGAGGAAAAGGGTGGGTACCTAGACACTTTAAAAATAGCTTAAACCCTAAACTTACAAATGAGTTTGACAAATAATCTCATGTTTCCCAACCCCAGTTCTGCACATTTTTGGATCTCACCATTATATAACACACTGATTAATTTATTATTAGTGGTCTCTATATCTTGAGATCATGGTACTCTACTACACTCCAGTCGCTGGAGTCACTAGCTGCTTTCACACATGAAACTTGGTAATTATTTTGATTGATGCAAATTGCCCCTAATTGACTTTTCTTGTAAATGTACCATAATGTGTGTGCTGTTCACACAACCACCGTCTTCCAGCATAAAAATCCTACCCAGGCTTATTGGAAATACAAGTTTTGAGAAAAGAGAGAGCCTAATTTTCACACAATTCTTTCCACAATATAATGTGTTATGACTTCAAATCTATTTTAATATGCTGCAAGATTCGAAAACTGATACTTTTGAATGTTAGCGTCACATATGCAGCTTCATATGTACGGGTTTTCTAAGTCGGTAGGTTTGCTCAGTAGCTCACGCGATATGGCATTGCTCTTGTGAGGTGAAGAGCTCCGGTAAAAATCCTGTGAATCTATGGTTTGGCATACAGCTCAAACCTGCATATAAGGAAGTAATAATAGCATGGTTGCATCAGTTGAATGCGGGTTTATATCACTTTGCATTCATTGACACTATCGGGTAGTGTTATTTTCCAACAAGATAGAGCATTAAACTTTTATCCACACTCCCCGGACTTGAAACGACATGATAAAAACGCAGCGATATGTGCCTGTACCAATAAAAGTGTGGACCTGGTCACATTTTAAATGGTCATTTTAGCGCCACTCACTAGACATTTCACTTTGAAACTGCCACGATATGTGTAATAAGGTACGTAATATTGCAGAAATGTTGCCACAAGCACATATATTTTCCAATGAGCCTTGGTTGACCATAATACTGGTAAAATCTGTTATGTCAATCAGGAACGTTAAGGAAATGGTCACATGTTGGTCACATGACAAAGCCAACATTTTGGATGTAGTACGTACAGAATTCATTCACGCTATATGAAACAGTCAAAGAAAGTTTGTTCTTCAATTTTGGAAACAGCTATTGAAATGCGTTTTCATAAAAGGCGGTAAGTTTCCGTAAAGGGCTGTACACATGTGTACACTATAGCTGGTATAGTTAGACTAACTGTAAAAATGATCTAACCTCCTTATTTTAATGCATTTGAATGATCAAATTCCTTCAGCTTTGTGATGTTTCATCGGTTTTGTTATTATGTTTTCCTCTTGGCTGCCAAATGTTTGACCTTCCTTCATTTACTGCTGCTCTTCCGAGAACGATTTTGACAGCTTTTCATTATTGTTATAGCTTGTGTGGGTGAACACTGTTTCATCTGCTTTTGTCTCAGAGTTTGTCAGCTATATTGCGTCTGTGTGGAGGCGGGGCTGAAGCCGGGCTGCAGCTTCGTTTAAATTCACATCTCGTTTCTCTGTGTAAGCACTTTTTACAGTGAAGTGATTATGAAGCCAACTGAGCTGGAAGATCTATACCCTCTCGCAGACACAATCCCTATAGCACTCCATTACTCATGTTGCAGCTGTAGGAACAGTGAACACTTCTGAATACGGAATGCATTGCTGTTCTTACTGTGCTTTCCTGTTCATCTCTTCAAATGTGTTACATTTAAAGGGATAATTCTAAAAAAAATAAATAAAATAAAATAAAAAAATAAATAAATAATAATAATAATAATAATAAAATAAATAAATAGGCCAACCTCCTGTATGACTTAATTTTTGGCATGGTTATTATGGTTAACTAAAACTAAAATAAAATAAATCATTTAAAAAAATATATAAAATACAATATTAGATTAAAAACAAACAGTAATTGAATATTTACAAATACATTTAAATTAAAAGTGCTAATTATAAATAAATAAAAACTAAAATAAAAATAAATTGAACAATGAAATAAAAAAAGCACATTAAATCACTAACAATTAAACTAAAATTTAAAAAAATATTAAAAATTCAAAACATAAATAAAAATAGTAGCAAAAGATCTTGGTTTCATATGTAAGATTGCATATGTTACAGTAAATGTTTGGACACATAAATAAATAGTGAGAAAATTCAATATAGAGTAGAATATGATATATCGGTGTGTTAATAAATGCTTTATTAACACATATTCCTGCTGTAATTCATGATCAAGTCAGGTAGTTATAAAACATTTAGTAGTTGCCAGCCATGTGTTTTTGTGAGCTCATCTAAAGTGAGGACTATTCATACCTCGTAAAGCATTCACAAATTATATTTAAAGGTTCATTTATCTTCTAAACAGACAAGTTAAACAAACACAACATTTACAGAACACTGAAATATTTTTTCAAGATGCAAAAATGAAACTGTACAACTGTACAACTAAAAAGAAAAATTAAAGTGTACAGTTGGACAGTTGACTTTTTTTTCATCTTGAAATAAATATTTTTGAGTTCTGTATCCCTCTGTGTTGTGTTGTGTTGTGTTGTGTTGTGTTGTGTTGTGTTTGTTTATTTTTTTCTGTTAGGAAGATAACTGAGCCTTTAAATCTCCTTTGTAATAGATATGCTTATAAATCAAGAACAAGGCATTTATAGCTGTATTTATGAACTGCTTACTAATGACTATTAATGTTGGGACAATGCTTTATAAAGGATGAACTGACTATTTACTAATGCTTACCTAATGATTCATAGCGTGCAGTTATTATAAAGTGTTACCGATGTATCTAACTGTTTGTCTGTAAAGGCCTGTTCACAACAAGGATGATTACTATAACTATAAAGTTTCAATAATCATTCTAATTCTAATGTCAACATTATTTTTTCCAGATGATATTCCAAAAAAACAAAAACAAACATAAAACATAAACAATCTATTCATATATACTGGTCAATGATAATTGCAGGTCTTATTTTTTTGAGGTTTGCTCAAGGTCCTTACTGAATTAAACTGATGGTATTTTATTGATCAGATGATAGATCAAAGGTGAGCAAATAACATAAAAGAATAAAGAATAAAGAATGTCTGGTTGCTCTCTTTGGCCTAGTCTGACATTATAGGTTTGATTTATGAAATCGAAAGTCTTGCTTCAGCATATGAAATGGTTCGAGGGCTGAAGCAATCATCTTCTGTGTGCTGTGTGTGTGCGTGTTTGAGTGATTGCATGGCTATCATCAGAGTAATGGCCTTATTTGTTCAGGTGAGATTGTGGCGTAAGCGGCTCGGTGTATCTGGGTGTATTA